>VXBC01004318.1:1621655-1726577 GCA_013399945.1 Ploceus nigricollis
TGGGGGGGGGGGTTTCTTTGTTTGGTTAGTTTTTTTAGCCTGTAGCAGTGATCCATTTTAAAGATGAAAATAAGCAGAGTGATTGTTTTGAAATTTGTTTTCAGTGTTATAAAGCTTTTGTTTAAATATTTCTAGCCTGATACTTTTATCATGGAACTGAAATAACCCACGAACAGCCTTAAGGTTAGCTGAATATATCTGATACTTCAGCATTAGCTGAATGCCTTCCTCCCTGCCACTGGATAAATATTTGCCTTTTGTAAATGGGATAGATTCCTCTGCACTACTAAAAGCCATGCTGGCTTCTACAACCTCATTTAACTGGAAACCTCCCTATGAGTCCTTTTTTCTTAATTTAATTCCACTATTGCATTGACTCCAAATTTGCATCTGTATGTGAGAGGGACAATGAGCTTTTCCACACCATCCCTTCTCCACTACATACAAAAATGAACACATAACTCTGAACAGTTCAGATGAGTTCACAAACCTGTCTGCTGTTGTGTTTGAGTGTCTGACTCTAGTTAGTGTTTTCCCATTTTAATAAATATTCACACGGAAATTTTCCTTTTCTACCCTTTAGGAAAGATTTAATTAGCAGGTACTCCCTGTTTTGTTGGTCAGAATATCTATCCTCTAACAAGACTGAAATGACTGCCACTGTTGCTTTGGTAAAAGAAGAGCACACATCATTCCTGCCTGTGAGCCTACCCCTCTCCTCTGATCTGTATCTGGTCCCCCTTCTGGGGATACTCGAGGACTCTGAACCTGTGAGTTTGGTTGCTAAAAGAGTGTTGAGCATCTCCCCTATGCAATCACTTATTTCCTTTGTGCAAGTTTCCCTTGACCACATTGGCTCCCCCAGACTGGAGAGTGTACCAGCCTCTGTGCACACTGATCATCTCTGCTACCAAGTCACACAGAGCTAGATCCTTCCTCTGGCTTTTCCAACCACTTGCCATGTAGTTGCTACTCTCCTGCACTTAATATTCACAAAGGAAAAGAGTTTTCCAATCAGAGTTTCTAAGATTTTGATCTAGAACTCAAGGACCCTTGAGGAAGGAGTCATTGGCCTGACAGAAGAATGATCACTCTGGAATCTCTAAAATTTTTTTTTCCGCTCCTTTCTCTGTGCTATGTAAACTTCTGTTGTTTTAGCCACACCCTCATAGAGTGGAATAAATTCTCAAAGAACTCTTTCAAATATATGAGATTCACCATATCAATTGAGTATTTCACTAATGAGTTTTGGCATTTTGAGGCAATTGAGGAGAGGAGAAATTTTGACATCACCAATGTGGAATCCTGGTGGGTGCTTTACACACAGCAATAATGGGACACTCTTCTTCATATAAGCAATAGCTGTGCTGCCAGCATTATAGGATGCACTGTGCTCTAAGGAGAGAACCATGATCCCACAGAGCTTCATGAGTTATTTCTCAAATCTGAGTCCTGTAGGACAAGCAGATACAGAAGTTTCCCTTCACAGGAAATGGTAGAGCTTGAGCTAGTAAGAAGGGATTATATGAATGCTCCCTGGTTCAACCCTTTCTTTTCTTTTTTTCAGTAAATGAGTAAAGGTGTGAAAGTTGAGAGGTCTCTGTGTAAGAGAAGTATATATTTGTGGACAGGACAGAGAGATGATGAGATGACAACTGAGCTGGTTATGTCACTAAGCCACCTTAGGAATGGTAGAAAGTGTTTACTCTGTAAAATGTTTGCCAGAGTATTGGAAAAGTTCCAGGCGCTGCCATTTGCCTGGTTATTCTGTAACTAACTCCATATAAATGCAACAAATTTTGGATTGACCCTTTGCCTTGCACTCAATGAGTTCATGATCTCACACTGTAAATATTCATATTTCTTATAACATGGAAGCTAATTCGAAATGGAAAAAAATCCGTAGAGCATCCCTTCAGAATCAGAGTAAAGAAAACAAGCTTTCAGGAAAATGCAAGGAATATGAGTGTCTCACAAACTTCATTCAAATCTATTCATACTGATTGTATATTTCTCTTTTTGCATGGAGCATAACCTAATGGTTATATGCATCATTAAATCAAGTGGAGAACTGTATCAACTGCAAATGCATCTTCCATGAGTCTGTTGGTTTGGGAAGGTAAAAAGCAGAGATACGAGGGATGGGAGGCAGACAATGTAGCTTTTTCATTATGTTTAATATAGTTTTCCTATTTTACTTGTGTGGTTTGTAGGTTGTGCAGGTTTTATGCATGACTTACACTTCTCTTCTGCCAGAGTTACTGCTGAGCTGAAGTCTGCCTTGACCATAGTAATGACTCTACTGAAATAATTCATGTACTGGCATCTGATAACTTAAATATTGCTATTTGCTAATAGTCCTGAACTGATTTGGTCTCTGTTATTTCTAACTCAGTCGTTCACCCTGTTCTGTTTTCCAGTTGAGCTATGGTTACTTAGCAGGAATGTTTTATTTGGGTTAATTTAGGAAGCATGATGTCCAGTGCCAGCTGTCCCATGCCAGCACAGCGTGTACTGTCCTTTAGGCCAAAAAGACACAACTTAATGACTAATGAGTTGAACATTGCTATTGTCATGAATGCTTTCCATTAATGCCTCTGCAGGTAGGGCAGCTGCAAATGGAAAGTAAAGCTCATGAAAAATCAATGGCAGCTTTGAATCTTAAAATAATAGTAAAAAATGTAAATAGGGGAGAGGATAGCAGTTTTATATCGGTAGCTACCCTTGTGCAAACACATACTTAGCAGGAAGTTTTAGGTGGCTAACATAAGAGGCCCATAACTCCCTCTTCATCAGTCTCTTCCTTCCATTTCTAACTTCATTGCATTTCTTTTCCTGGGGACTCATGTTGTTTTCTCTTCCACCTTCTTTCTTTCCATCCTACTGCATGCCTCTTTCCTTGGTCTGACCTCAGAGAGGACGAGTATGAAGAGGAGGAAGAAGAACAGCCAGTCACAGAGCCCAATACTGAGGATGAGGGGGAGGAAGAGGCCAATAGGCAGGTCAAAGCCAGGTACCAGGATTTAGCATTGTCCCTCCGCCTTTTCTTCAGGCTCTGGCGTGAACTCACCAGCACAGTGTGCAGTGGCATCCACCTTTTCACTCACATTCCTTGATCACCTGTTAAAACCACCCCCCAAGGGAATGTTTTTGCATTTAAAAGCTTTGGGGAGGGGGCTGGGAGGTGGCAGTGCTAATGGAAACACTCAACTACATAGGTTCAGTGCACTATGAACTGTCTGCACTCACTCCCTTTAGGTAAAGCTCACAAATCCTAAAAGCTTTAGTGAAAAGCATAACTTCAAGCATGGTTTGGTTTAACTTCTTAGTTAAGGCAATGGTGAAACACTACAATGCTTAGCTGAGGATGTTTCTTGGTTTCTTAGTTTTTCATCCCTGTCTTCATAATACTACCTTATTAGGAACATCTGTTGCTATGCAGTAAATTGACATTTTTTGAATGCTGCCTTAGATTCCATATAAGTTTTGTTCATGTTTTAATAGCAAAGAACTACTTTGAGACAAAACTGATATACATGTGTATATAATATATATATACACATACCTATGTATATATACAATTTTATTAATCCCTGCCCATCTGTGTATATACAGATATAAGCAAATCACCAATCAATATTCTTCATCACCTATCAATGCTCTTGTGTAAAAATTTTCCACTTATTTCTGAGATATATATATATATATGTTTGGCATTTGGCAAGTTGATCCTAATAAATTGAAAGCAAGAAAATACATTCTTTGTTCCGGACAGCCATTTGATTTATGTTAAATTATTTGGCTTTGCAACTCAGCAAATGAGATAGGATTTTTTTTTTTTTTACATAAACAACATTCATGCAGATGCTGTACAGCACAGAAGGAAGAAAGGAAACTGTTTAATGTGTGAATTCCAAAGAAAATACTGTACTTTTGTTATTATTACCTTCCAGTCTGCAAATCTTGCCAGTGGCTGCCTGAAGTTTCAAAATTAAGTGATAATTTCCTCAAATCTGATTCTTAAAAGTCAAAGCTAAGACACAAGTTACTGGTAAATCTCATTAGTATACTAAAATACTGCTTTAAAAAGTGAGGAAGAGCCTCATTAAGAAATGTGAAGAGCATAATGTCTTTTTAGGTCATTGGTCTTTTTAAGATAATTATCTCTTTAAGATAACTGGGTGATATTCCCATGACTTTCCTAAGTACCTTCTTTCACTGTCTCTGTAGCATAAAAAAATATTATCTGTAACCTGGCTATTTGTGTTAGATGCTGTCAGGTAGGTCTGGCCTGGCTTCAGTGTCTCCTGTCAAGGACAGCAGGTGCGATAGATGAAGGTTTTCAGATTTTCCATTGTGGGAACAATTGCCTGGTATACACCTGATGATTAACTGCATAAGATCCCAACATATCTAACATAAATAGTGTTTTTGTTGCCTATGCTGTGCCAAGCCCACAGTCCTCAGATAAGGACTGTGCCTTTCTTGCTGGTTGGGGGATTGCAGAAGTGGTCTTGGGAGAACGAAATCAGCCATGTCAAGTGATCCAGCCCAAAGCCTATGCACAGTGTTTATGCTGGAGTTCCTAGTGAAAACAGACACTCTGGAGTGCAGATCCCATTGCTTTTCACCTGCTTTGTGCCTTCTGTCACTCACCAACATCTGCCTTCAGTAGAGCAAAGCAGATGTGTTTTCTATTTTCTTTGATGCAAACTCTGCAAGTCTCTATGAAAGGCCAGCATGGAATGCTGACACTCAGAGAAATCAGAAATTAGTGCCTTCATACCTAGAAAAATATCTGGTAAGGTGTTGTTTTTGAGATCATTCTAAACTTGAATTTTGACAGAACAGTGCTAACTGAGTACTTCTTTATTTTCATCTTTGTTGGATGAACATTTTTAGTTAAGAAGATCAGATTCCTAGGGAGGATGATAGTCAGATATCTGGACTTGGAGAAGCAGTCCTGCAGACTGTATCTTGAAGCATCTGTGCTCCATGGAGTATTTTCCAGTGTGCTCAGTCTGCTTTGTACTGCTCTGACAATGCTTACAAGCTAACTTGAAATATACAAAAATTGTTCTGAAATTTGTGTGAAAAGGTGTGAAAAGGCTCACAAAAAATAGTTCTGAAGCCTATAGATTAAATCCCCTCTTTTCCTTTAGAATGAGTTGCTTCTTTTCCCCAGTATTTCCAACCCCAAGAAGAATCCCACTGGGATACAAAGATGTGAGTTCTCTTTAGTTAAAAAGATGTAATGATTGTGTAAATTTTGGAAGCTTTTGTTTGTCTGACTCTTCTTCATTTTTTTTTTTCCCTGCAAGTGGTACTATCTGTGATCTCTCTTCCCCCCATTTTTCTCTCTCCGCTTCCCTTTCTAATGATTTTTTCCTCCTGCAGTGAGGTTCCAGATGTGCATGAGGCTGTGAAGCAAAGCTTTTCACAGTGTTCTGACTCTTCAGCTCTCTCCAGTGCCATTTCTCCAGCTGAGAGGCCTCTCACCGGCTCTAGAGCAAAGAGCTTTTCTAGCAACTCCTCTTCTGTGCCTGACTCATCTGTCTCTCATCATAATTCTGTCCTTTCATCACCATCTTCACCTGCAACAGCATTGCTGAGCTCTCCCCAAAATTCCTCAGCATCCATTACTCCAAAGGCATCTCCAACAGTGGAGAAATTACCTTATGTACCACACACTCCTTTTCACCTCTTCTCCTATGACTTTGAAGACTCTCCAGCATCTGTGAAAGAGAAGGAAGCAGAAATGATGAGGGAAAACAGGTAGATTTTATACAGCTAACAATAATTTTTAGATAAACGAATAAAACCTTTCAAGAATTTTACAGTGCTAATAATGCTACTCTATGTGTTGTATTATTTCCAGAACATACTGTACTAATTTTAGCCCTGTAAGCCTGTATTTTCATTTGATATTACTCTTCTTCCAGGTCTGTAGTTAATAAATATCCTGGCCTCCTCTGTAGAGCAGTGGATAAATAACCCATGATTTGGGAGATCACAGAAAGGAGCACCGTTTTGCTCTCATTTACAACAATGTAATTTGCAGACATGTTTTCATGAAAATTAATGGGGCTCTTCTGCTATAAAATCAAGAGAGGTCAGATCAGCACTTGAAATTCAGGGGTGAAGTCCTGGCTTCAAAGGCTGAACTGCCAAATCCTGAATTTGTTGTTTGATTACAGTGCATGTCCATCTCATGTGCAATTTCAGCTCATGCTTGTAATAAGAGATCTATAAAGATAACATAGCACTCAGAATAAACAGTTTTATCTCCACAACATCTGTTGAATTTACTTGTTCCTCATGCATTTATCTTACTTTTTAACTTTAATTTCCCCATCCCACCCCTCTAAAATAAAACAAAAAAATATTGTTTTGTCTCATCTGTTTTCAAGTAAAAGAAATTGACAGTAAGTAGCCCTAAAAACAATGACAGAGAATCAGCTTGAAAAGAGGTTGATCATTTTTTGCTGTCTCTTACAGTTGTCAGTGTTATTTGAATTAGGTGCTGAAAATGTACATTTATATTGCATGCGTATTTATTTCTTCCTCTCTCCAGCAGTCCTGAGTTTCTGCATGTGAACAAATGTTTTGATTCCTTTGATCCTTTTAATTTTTGATCTTTCTCTCCTAATAGGTGGATGTGTTTTGTCCCTTTTTCATTTTTCTGAAAAGCCTGTAAATCCAAGTATTTGTTGACAGGTGACTTAGTTCACATATTTTTCCTTTACCTGCAACTTGAACGCTGGAATTCCTCTAAATTTACATTTTCCTTGATAGGTGCATTTTTCCCTTAGACCTCTCACACTCATTTATTGGTCTTCCATTGCTACTGCTGTTATACTTTAGAGAGTAGATTCCTAAATACCTCCTGTTCCTGCAATATTTATTATTTCTGCAGTGATTTTTTTTGTCCTCTGACCATCTTTTCTGCTTCCATTTAGTACAGAGGTTCAGGGGTGGGGATGGGGATGGGGATTCTTCTGGGTTTTTGTGGAGGAAAAGGAGGGCAAAGCCCTCACAATTTATTCAGTAATATGACCATAAAAGAGGAAAATGTCTTGAGGGTGAATGCTGCTGGATAAGACTATTGCATCTACACTGGTACATGAGACAAGAAGGGAAAATAGAAGCAACAGCCAGTACTAGTGGAAGGTTAGAAAGATAAAATTTGTGTATAGCAAACAGACTTACCCTCGTGTTCTGGTCTTGCCTTGCTCCTATTCCAGTAACTCAGTGTTCCTCTAAATTTGGTAGGATGTTGTGTCCAGACCTGTCCCTCTGAATTTGATTTTTTTAATCGTTATAGGTCTGACTCCATAGGAGGTGCATTCCCTCCATTTTCATGAGAGTTATCCTTGAACTAATTGAAAACCCTTGGTTTGAAGAAGGGCTCTGCTCTATGTCAGCTTTTTCATGGGGCAGAGGAGAAGGAAAGCACATGTAATGGTTGATAAGAAGGTCTCCTTGCAGTTGATCGAAATGGAAATGGAGGTTTCTGTGTCAGGAGCATACCAAATGAGCTCTGAGTTCTTATCAGGACAGTGGAGTTTTCTCATTGTTCACTCAGTACAGGCACAGTCAGAACATTTCCTGGGCTGAACCTGTCAGAGAGAAGACCCAAGCTGGGTCTGTGCTACCAGGGAAGCTCCACACTGTCCAGTCACACAGCCTCCAGTGGGCCACTGTCTCCACTTTCTAGTTAGTTTTCTTTTAGGGCAAAAAGGCCTGGACAGAAATTATTTTCTGCAAAATTCCTTTTGTGGCTCAGAAACATGCATGTTAGAATTTTTTTCCAAAATTATTTCCCTGTTGCTGGTCAGTATAGTGTCTCAAAAATAGATGAGGGATGGGGGGTGTTTTCTAAAGCATTAACCTGAAATTGCTGTTCAAGAGGACATGTTCTCTAAAGTACAATCCCTTCCATTGTAAAAGCATCTAGCTGAAATCTACTCTGATTTTAACGTGGGCCTTGGCAGGAAGCAATGCTGTTGAACCCTAAGGAAAAACTTGAAACTTTGAATGAAATTTTGCATGGCTAGATGAGTGTGCTAAATGGAGCTGAAGGAAACCAACCAGGCTTTTCAAATAAAATTGCTGAGTGAAATTACTGAGTGCTGATGTGTGCGAGGGAAGAAGCAGCATAGAAAAGATATGGTGAAGGAGGATATATTATATCTTATGAATTATAATAAGGAAAATGATGTTGCTCTATTACCTGAAATGAATTTTGTAGTTTGGATGAGTTGACCTTGCAGAGTGCTGATCTTCAGAGCACCATATGCCTTCCATGTGGGAAAATGGCATTGTCTGTGAACAGTGTTAAAGAGAGAAATATTAACATTTTCCCAAATCAAGAATCTTTTCTTGACATGCTGTTTAAGTACTATGGTTAAAAGGCACAGCAAAGCAACACAACTGCGTTTTCTATTCAGTACAGGAGTCAGGATGAAAACATTGATAGAAGGGACTCTGGGGACATGGCCATTCCAGGAGTCCTGGAAACAATTTCTCTTTGATCAGCAAGCTCACATTGAAGTGAAGCGAGTTTATGGGGTTTTTAATGGAGAGAAGGGCTGATAGAAATTTCTAAAGCCATGCTTCCAGAGACATGTCTTTTTAACCATGGTGATGATTTTTTACAGGCATTGTAAGAAATGGCACATAAGCTATTACTTATGTTGGGGGAGGGGAAAGAAAATACTGCTGGCTTTAATTGAAAAGAATGTGGTGCTTTTCCATTAAAAATGCAAGCATTTGCAAGTCATGGATGCCCATGTTCAGATCATGTCTCAGGAGCACTGCTGTTTTCCTTAATTTTGGTAGATATGGATACTGCTGTCTTGGGTTGGTTTGATCCCTTTTCTAATGGCTGGATATCAGCTCCCAAAACAGCTAATAATTCTGAGTAACTGAGCAGTAATTCAAGTATTCCTGTTCTGAGTTGTCCCTTGGGAGGACCATTCAAATATCTCATTATTTTCCTTACCAGTAGCTCACTGATTCATCATGTATGTTCATCCCATGGTTGATATTAAGAGTACATGACTGGTTGCATATTTGGAAATAGAGCAACATTTTCAGAAGGTGAATGCTTGAAAAATTCTGGGGTATGGGATCACTACCACGCTGTAAACAAGAGGATTTACTGTTGCATACCTGTTTGCTGATGGATTCTTTCTGTCTCTCCCTTTCTCCTTCTTTTCTTCTCATTTCTTCAGATACAATAGCTATGGCAGCAGCTCTTACTCTTCTCCACGACCTTATGCTGGTGTGAGTGCCCCTACAACACCCACTACTCGTTATGGGACAACTCTGTCACCACCTCAGGAGACCAAATCTGACAGGTTTGTAAATTAATCAGTGTTTTGGCAACAGTTCCTTTGCAGACAGAATGAAGGAGATAAATGTAAGCTGTTCTGAATGAGTACTGGAAATAGCTTCTAGCCAGATTTTTTCTAACACTTAGAAAAAATTGAAAAAAATCTAAATGTGTTCATTTCCCGCTCATTCTCAAGCCTTTCTGTCTGACTTGGTGGTAAAGGTTGGGTGTATTTCCATCCCACTTCTGTTTCTTCCACTTAAATGGATAAAGCAGAGTTGCTTCGCACATAAGCTGTTCTAAGTATTAAACGGTGAATTAAAATTTTCTTTCTTTCCATTTTTAAAATTAAATTCAGATAGATCTATTTTCACTTCTATCCTCTTAAATCAACTGCAAAATCTTGGAAATGTGCTTAGCTCAGAATTTCCTAGGCCATAATTTTGTCCTTTCTTGAAAATACGTGATATATCTCATTGTATTTCATCAAAAGCAAAACGTTTATTGCTGTAGCTAAAGCAAACTCCTAATAATCAACCAGTTATCATCTTGCTTTAAGAAAAAAATTTAAAGGGGGAAAAAAACCCAAACTAGGAAAAAAAAATATTTTGAACAATCAAAATACTCTTTTGAATTATGTAAGATACTAGGGGAAGAAAAAAGATAGGAAAATGTCATGGATACTTGAAAGAAATTCTTGGCAAGAGGTTTGGACCACCAGAAATTAACTATCTGTTACAACCTGAGAGTAAATGACAACTTCAAAGGATATCATGCTGATTTTAAGAAGGAAAGGTAAAAGTTTTTAATTAATTTAATTCAATAATATGATACAATAATTTAAATAATATCCAATTTGGCCAGATGAGGTTTGGATTGTTTGTCTCCAAATTTACCTCTAATTAATAAAAACTGCATCTTCCACCCTGTTTTCTGAACTTAAGGTTTTTTACAGGACCCTTTTTCTGTATTCCAGCTAATTTTTGTTAATGACTCTTCGGCATATTTCTGTATATGTATGTGTGTTTGTGTGTGTATGTATATATGTTTGAACCTTCCTAATGCCTCACATCCTTTCCAGACTGCTACTCAGAATGATTCGAGTTAGGTTCTTCCAGCATACATGTATTTGTAGCCATGAGGTATTGATTTAATCCTTTTTTTTCAAGTGAGTAATTAGATTAAGTTTCTCTTTGAAGAAAAGCATTGTTTTTCATTTGCTCATCTTCCTGGAGTACCTTGCCTCGATTTGTCTTTCCTGATCTCAATTAAATTATTGCCGAGTGCAACCACAATAAAAAAACTCTACACCAGCATATTCACCCCCATTTACCTCAGCAAAATTGATGCAAGATAAGCAAGAGTTAAAAGTATCCCGCTGCTTTGGAAGTTTAAGATTTTCAAGCCCCTGCTCTTGTAAGCTTCTGATTGCTACTGTGGCAAAGAAACCCCAAAGTGGTCAAATGCTGAGATGGCTAAAGATGGTTGGGCTTGTCCTGCAAGAGGCTGATGGCGCTGGCCCTGCTCCAGTGAGGAAAGCCAGCTTTCATTTCAGCATCTGCATAAGTGCCTTGCTGGTTTGGAGCCAAAATGCCTTGGCCCCACAGGATGAAGCTGTAAAATTTGCAGATTCATGGAGAGTCAGGCCAGAGGGGAGCTTTGCAATCATCTGTTGTGACCTATAATGGGTCTCGCAGAAGCTAAATTAAAGACCCCTGTACTCTCACGTGTTTTCAAGTGGCAGCACATGATTTCGCCTGAAAATATTCCAATATTTATTATCACTGCTAGGAAAACGTTTTATATTTTGAAGCCAGTTTTTCTACCAGCATCTTCCAGCCAACACACCTCATTTTTCTTTTTTCTATGAAACTGTAAAGTGCTCTACCTTCAACCGTCTGATCTCTCTTACGTGAACACAGTGCTCAGCGTCGCATCTCTGTCTTTCCTTCAGGTTATGTTTGCTGCTTTCCACCTAACATGATAAAAATCTCTGTACTCCTGTTTAAATTTGCAGCTTGCTGTTCATGGTAGTTCATGAACTCACCAGGGTTTCTGCGTTTTTACATTTGAGTGATGTTACAGCCCGATGCTTCCTGTATATGAGTCTCTGAGAAGTGTGAAAAGTGTGTGTACACCACAGCTGCGTGTTGTCTGCAGAATAGATGCAGTTATTTCTTTAAAGATAATTTAGTTTACAGTTTCAGATGCCATTTTGCATTCTCTTGTTCTTTTTGAGGGTGCTGCCCCTGCAGATGTATACTTCTGCAAGCTCTAAAGAACTGACTGCTTTGAAGAAGGGCAGAAACCTTCCTTAATTTCATTGTCCTGAAAGATATGCACTGAAGAAATGTCCATGTAGAGACTGACGGATGGAATTTGCTTATTGGAGAGTAGGCCGTGTAGTGTATGACGCAATGCTTGGCACTAATTAGTAAATGGAAAGTATGGTGGAGGTTTTCACAGTTTTCTATGAATGGTGTTTGCCTCAGATTATGTAAACACTATTTCCTACCTCCTGATGGTAAAAATTCACATGGATTCAAACACCCAAAAAAAATTAAAAGATGGGGGTGGGGGGGGAGAGGAAGACATTTGATAAGAAGCAGATGCGTATCTATGATTAGCTCTAAGGTGTGTTTTCTGGTTTCAGCTTATGCTACAGTTATGCAAAGCCTTCACAGAAAGATTCCTGTCTTTTATCATGCCAGGGAGAGCTTCCGATGCAGGTCCTGGTAACGTTTATCTGACCTTCGAGAATGAGGAGGAAGGAAGAAACAGCATTTAGAGCAGTGCCCAGCACAGTGATTCATGCTCCATTCAGTTGCCCTGACAGGCCTTTCAAACCCTTGGCTGCATATTGCTTATGAAAACAAGGGCTACAACTTAGGTGGAAAGAAGCAGTGTGGTTGACATTTTGACATTCATACTTTTAAAACCCTCTTTGGCTGAGATCAGTAGGGAATCACAAGAGCAGTATAAGTCAGTGCAAAAGTAGCTGGATTTTGTTCTTTGAAATCCACATCATCTATGTATTTCTGATTGTACAGCAGAAGAAAAGGCTTACTTTACTGTTTCTAAATACAGCTGCCGCCTTTTGGCAACTTCTTGCAATGCTGTTGTTCTCTCCCATTTCCCTGGGTCCCCTGTGGAGAGCCATGTTTGTGAAGTGCATATTGCAGCCATGGGAATCCTGCTGAAAGGAGGGCAAATTGCAGGGCACTTTCTGTTCAGCCCTTCACTGGGAGAGAAGAAGGAGTGTGTCAGTTCTCTTGTATCTCTCTGCTTGCGAAAGTCACTCCTAATGCATAAGAAGTATAACGCAGTCTGCCTGTTTTCTAATGCCAAAGAGTGCTTTGCTCCATAAATACGCTGCTCCCACTCTTCACAACTTAAATCACCAATTAACTCTTTCTCCCCAGTTAATAAAAAAATCTAAAAATCACTCTCATAACCTCATAAATTTTAATAACAAAGGGGAAGAGCAGTGCACGACTGAAACACATTGGGGGAAAAGCATTTTTCTGCCCCCTTGCCTGGAGGCAGAAGGTGTTGTAGGACTAGTCTGTATTTCCATGCCTTATGCTCACACCTAGGATATTTCTGTCTAGCCAGACTGCTTTGTCAGACTTGGAATCTAAAACAGTCACTCAAATTGAAACTACAGCCTGGAGTCTGCCACAGGACACCAAACTTATTACTTGCAAAGCTTCACACCCCCTCATAGTGTCCTTTTGGTGGTGAAGTGTTTGCATTGTTGATCATGGCTATCCTTAGAGGAGATCATGAAGGAGTGTAACTTCTAAGGCAAGAGCTCCTAAATTCAGGACCAGCTTTAATTCCTTCCACTACCAGAAAAATATCCTGCTGGTGTGTTTTCCAGGGTGGGTTTCTTCTGATGCATTTGCCAGGAGGTGGTTCCCCCTGGGCTGGACAGTCAAACGGTAGTACAGTCAGCCTAGCTCAGAAAGCCTTCCCAGGGCACTGCGTGCCAAAGGAGCAGGAGTTCATGGTCTCACCTCTGTCTGTTAAATCAAATGCCAGAAAGGTCCAGCTCACAAACCTCCACTTCTTGAGGCTCTTGGCCAGTCACTGTGAACTTAGTCTCCACCTCTGGCTGGTCCCTCAGAAGTTCTTCCAAATCTCCAAGCCTGGTAAAGGCCTGCTATGGTGTTTGCAGATTATTTGTGTTTGAAGCATCTCCAGCTTTTCCAGAGCGTTAGAAAATAGGCTTAAGAAATATTAAATATATTTCACATTCTTTAATATGTTTTCCATCTCACTTGCTTTGTGATCTACAGCAATATGTTACCTTGGGCTCCCATGATGCAGGGCCTTGAATATTGACTGTTCATTTCCATGTTCTTCTATATGTTTTAAAGGAAATTTACCTTCAAACATTTATTTCTAAAACACGTCACAGACAGTGAGATTAGCATGCCTAGATTATAGGTGGTTTTTTTCTCCTCTGACACTGAAACACCATACCTGAAGCATAAGCATAAAGTGCAGCAAAAGTCTGCAGATACTCTTCTTTTGAGTCTTATTCCCTTTCCAGGTGCCTGAAATAGTGATTTGCTGGAAATCTGGTGCTTTCTTTTATATTTATCTCTTTAAAGCAAAATAAAACAAAACAAAAAAACCTCTTTGAGAATGCCAGACAGCTTTTCACTTAGATTTTCTATTACAATTAAAGGTCTCAGTAGTTGACAGCACCAGGGAGATGCTGCTAGATGAAGCAGCCTCTTGGCAAGTTCTTTTTTTTATTTATTTTTTTTTTTTAGCCATTTATCACTAATTTGTGCTCTGCAGTTCTGTTACTCCAGCTGTTAAGCACTAAGGTAAAACAGAAGCCTATGAACCAAAACCTAAAACCTGCTATACAGCCTACAAAGCTGCTGCTCTCCCAAGAACTGCTCCTCTTTCCTTGGCTTTCTGTCCTTTCTGTGTGTACTTCTGGGCTCTCAGACCAGAGATTGCGATGGTTTTTCCTTGTGGTAACTGCCAAGCACATCTCTCACTCTGAGTAACATTATGAGGAATGGATGGCTTGGTAGCTGATAATAGTGGCCCAGGGCAAAAGCCTCAACTTTATTGCTGAGATTTTAAGAGGAAAAATGACCTTAGGAATTACTTGATGATTTACAGTTTGGGAAGCAGTGGTGGCTGGCGCTGGCCTAGCTGCTTGTCGAACTACTGTGTAAGCAATATTCTTGATTGCAGCTTTGTGGACTTCATCACAGGGCATATGTTTAAACAGAAGCATGAACTGGTTATGGTTTCAGACTGCAGGGTGGTGCTGGCTGAGCATGCCATGTGCAGTGCTGATGCTCAGGGCTCACCCACCTTGGCCTCGATCTACACCTGGGCTCTGCAAGTCACTTCCAGGCAAGGTGTAACTCACATGAAGATAAGAAGCTGCAGGCTGGAGAAAGACAGAAGCACGGTGTAAAAGCTGTGCAGGTCAGCTGGAAGAGGAGAGTGTAGTAGAAAGTCCTTGTGCATTACCCAGGCTCTGTGCAGCTCTGTCCTGCTGTAGTCCCCTGTACCACTTAAAAGTCTAACATTAATCAGTTCTTCTCTTGGTCATTCTCAAATTTCTTTCTTAAAGGAAGCATTAGTAGTTTTAGCTCTCAATTTTATGTTTATTTTTGAGACAAGTTTTATAAAGATTCCTTAAGTAATGTTTAGTCTGTTTGCAAAGTCTTATATCAACATGCTTTTGAATTTGCCATGTCATGTAGGGAGATATAACACATGGGGAGTTTCTTTAACTGTGAAAAGCAATATGGCTCTTGGCAGCTTTGCCTCCCCTTTTGTCTCTTTCTAAGCTGGAAAACGGATTTATTTAGTTAAAGCCAAGAGACATTTAGAGTTACTTAAGGCCGAGTAGGAGCTGCTGACTGTTGTACCCTCACTGTAGCATTCTCATGGCTGCTGGAACAGGAGCATTTTGCAAAATTAGGTAATTAGTGCTTCCGTATTAAGGTTATTAATGACTCTGCCCCATGTTTTATTAAAGACAATCCTGAATATTAATCTTATGACCTAAAGGGATTTCCTCTCGTAAGTCATCTGTTAATTTTTTTTAGCTCATAAAAATACACATTTGTATTTTGTATTCTTCCTGTAGATAACCATTTCTATTTAGAAAATTTTAAAAATTCAACTGAACATAGGGAAAGGCAGCCACAAAATAGTATCTCAGAGCTTACATGAATGAAGAACATTTGAAGTTCAGAATTTCAGTTTTGCTTTCAGTAAGACAGAAATATTTTCTTCAGTTTGCAACAAGATTAGAGTAATTCACGGCACATAATCCCCTTCACAATGTATAGTCCATGATGGAGTATTTTCAGAAAACTACAAGAACTTGCAAAAAAGTGTGAGAGATCTTGTGTCTGCATGAATTTGTGTTTATAATAATGATTATTAATTCACTGCTGTGTTAAATGCTTTAGGTCAGGCTAGCTGAATTTTTATTCAGAAGAGCTTTGGCCTACAGTCAACATTTTGGCTTCATATCCTATGCTCTGTGTATATGTTTTGCCTTCTTTTCTTTTTTCCCCCCCATTCTTTCCTTTTCCTATCTCTTCTTCCAGTAAGATAAGTTACTAATGACCTCTTTGGCCCTGTGTCCTGATTCTGTGGTGAGGAGCTCTATTCACAAATCCACAGACCTAGACACTTTCTGGTTGTGTATTTTCTTTCTGGAATGAAAAAGTAATAACATAGCTTGTTTAGCTTTTACTGGTTTTAACAGCAGGCATAAGAAAGCTTTTCTTAACATTTTTTATATTAACAGTCCATTCTTAATAGCCTTGCATTCTCTACAAGACTAAAAATAGTAGTCAGAGTAAGCATCTTTCTGGATTGTATTTGTGGAGCTGAACAAATGGTTGATATTACCAGCTGGTAACATATGACACCAGCACTAAAATGCTGGCATATATTAGCTGTAACCCCATTTTGCGAGTGATCGCTCTATTATGCTTTCATTGAGCATTCACATTCTCTTTACTGTTAAAATCTCTTATCACCTTTGATTCAATGCCAGAAGTTTTTTTAGCCTTTTTCTTGCTTATCCATTTTTAAAATGAAGCCTGCAGCAAAAAGACCTAAAAGTTCATGAGGCCTGAAGGCACTGTCACCCTTCAAACAGCATCAAAGCAACAAAATTACCCAATGGCTCAGCCCAAGCCTTCTCACTAGCTGGTTTGGTCAGTCATGCTGCCATTTGCAATTCAATTATGTGCTCACTGAAAAGGAACATTTACTTTAAGTGTTATTGCCAGGGAAATACAGAAACAAACATCAGATTTTGTCGACAAACTGTACATAGACAAATCCCTTTTCAATTTGTTTAGACTGTGTGAGGAATACCTCTTAATGCTTGCTTTTCCTCTGGCTGCTTTACAAGTTTGTACACCCTGAAAGTAACCTGCTTACCCCAGGTTTAGTTTAGGCACATGTAGAAAATTACCAATAGAGTTTACTAAATACTGAAACTGTGTACATTTGCAGTTGCAGTTCACATTAAAAAGAGTATTGGTGCACCCAAACACCAGTTAAGCCACGGTGTTTGATATCTGCAGCGAGACTGTGGGTTCATGAAGCTTCATAAGGCTGCTGGTCTCAGCGTTTGGTGTGAGGTGTGGTCCCTGCTGAGGGCAGATGTGTGTGGTTGAGTGGGTGTAACCACTAAGCGAGCACTAACTCAGCTATAACAGTGCTGTTTCTTTGCCTGCCCTTTTCTAAATGTGATTGAAGACCCAAAACCTTGACTATTTGTGCTTTAAGAAGTCAGTGTCACACAAAGGTCGGCTGACTGTGTTTCTGTCCATTTAATTATGACCTCTATGTACAGAACCTTCTGGCAGCCCGGACTGTTAGATTTGACCATTTCATGCAACAAACTGTTGTACACGATATGACTGTGTTTGGGACAAAAGAATTGAACCAGGTATGTGTGTTCACAGCTTGTAATTCAGCTGAAGTACGCACTCAAACCAGTGAGAAATACATAAATTCCAAGTTTTGACTAACTGTTGTTGATTTGATTAGTTTTGAAGAGATGGCAAGCTAACATTTTCAGTTCTTTAGACACTGACTTTTCTTCTGGACATACGGCTGGGAATCTTCTATTTAGATTGTGACGCTGCTCTTCATACATCTGCACATTTTATCCCAGTGAGCAATGCTAGCCAAACTATGCTAGATCAAACCTCCAAACAAAGTGTGGAGATATTTTACTACCCGGGTTAGCTTAGAATCCCATCTGCAGGACTAAGCTGTGCATCTCCATGTGATTTCCCTGTAATCCCCTGCATAAGAATGTGCATTTATTGTAGGGCCTCAAAGAGCTTAGTCAGAGCTGAAGGCTTCCAACCTGCTAGATGATGTGCAGACCTACAGTCACTCTTTTGGTCTCTCAGCATCACCCCATCCTTCCCCTTAATTTTCCTTCAGTCTTCTTTTAAGCCATACCTTCCTTTGACTCTAAATGGAGTTTGCAGACTTCATGGCAGTGGGGCAGGATGGGATATCAAGCTGAATACACAAAACAGATAAAAACAGACTTGATAGGGACCTCTTTTGCCATCTCTCCTATTTAAATTCCATGTATCTTCACATGGAGGCACTGTTCATTTTTCCCCTTCCAAAAGTCATTTCTGATGTTATATCCAACCATATAGCCATGGTTTTTTTGTGCTACTACAGGGATGGAGCTGTAGCTTTTGAATTTTAGTACAGTGGTGCTACTGTTTCTGCTAAGAGCTTTCTCTTGAAACATGCACTAAGAGGTCAAAAGTTAAAATAAATTTAAAATATGCTCAAGGGAAAATTCACCACACGTACTTGACCGTCAGGGTTGGAGGATTTTTTCCCCCTTTTCTTAGTGCTGAAGCATATTGGAGATTTTTATGGTTTTGAGTGTGATCCAGCATTGATACTGTAGCTTTGGAGGAGTGCCAGCAGGGACTCTTACAGAATATCAAGTTTTATACCATCTTATGTAATGTTTATGCGGGTGGGATATGACATATTGAAATTCAATTTATTGAAATTATTGACATTATATTCATGCTGCCCTGCTGCCAGTGGGGCTGAAATGGCTATGTTTTGTGGTGCTCCTGTTTATGCAGACATAGACTCTTGGGGAAGATAGGTTTGCATTAATATTTTTATCTTCTTTTGCACCTATGTTCACTAGTGAATTGGTGCCATTATGCTAAATGCCTACACTGTGCAGCCATAGGCAAGTAAATAAATAAGAGAGAGGGTCTGAGTTCTTAAAAATAAGGAAAATTTATTCAGGTTTGCATTACTGGTTAAGGAACCTTCCTTCAGGCAGGCAGGGTTTAGTTTCTTTTTACACAAAAGGCAGTATCTATTTCTCTCATTAATCCTTTCATTGCAAAACTCATGTTACAACAATGCACAGAAACCTCTCTACATGAGTTATGTCTTTTTGATTTTATCAGTCTAATTCAATCAGTGTGCATCTGTATAAAGCTACCCTGTGCAATACAGATTTTTTCCTGTCTAAGAGATGGAAAGAAAGACACGTTTACTCTGAGGGCACTCTGTTGCCATGTGAGAGGTTGGTGGTACCAATGCCACCATGCTGGGGGAAGGTTGTGTAAGAGGACCCATTCTCCCAGACAAAGTACTACTTAGAGTAAAGCCAATAAAAAAATCTATGTCAGCAACAAACTATAAGTGAATGTAAAAATAGCTTTATATCTCTGAAAAGTTTTTACTGTAGAGGCCATAATTTCTGTTAGTTTTTAAAAATGGTTTGAGAAGACTGTCCCTTTGTGTTTTACTGATATGTTTTAATATGAGATTCATCTTGCTCTTACAGCACATGCAGCAGGGAAATCATAATAATCAAATTTATTAATGTATAAAGGAAAAATATGCCTGATACCTAAGAGAGCATTTGAATTCTCTAGGGCACTTCTGACATCTTCCTTTACTTTTGTTTTTCTGTATAGAGGATTCTGAGGTGTTTGTGACACATCTGTTTTTAACATCATTGCATAACAGTTTTTTCCTTTAAAATTTCAAAAATCCTTTACAAGATTCAGCTTTCCTATTAACAGGATTATAAAGTTAAAAAATATTTAGACAATATAGCAGTTGAAACAGACTGAAGAATTTTTACACATACTTCATTTGTGCTTTAGAAATTTGGCTATTTAGGAAGCCTACCCTAATTGTTTTTCTTCAGCTCATCGCAGAATCTATAATCAATTTAGCAAGAGGACGCTTAGCCAATGCTTTGAAAGATCCATACATAAATATTGCCATGTCATTCTGCTGGTTGGGATTATGTTACTTGCTGCATGATTGCTACTTATTTTTTGCCAGTATAATCAATAAAAGTGACACTGAGAAATCTGATCTTCCTTTTCTGCAGGCCAGCTTTGGGTGGTCTCCTTACATCATCTTTTCGGCAGCACCAGGAGTCCTTGGCAGCAGAAAGAGAAAGACGGCGTCAGGAGAGAGAAGAAAGGTTGCAAAGGATAGAACGTGAAGAAAGAAACAAATTCAAGTAGGACCCAAATTTGTTCTCAGTTCTTGCTTTAATGTGTGATAGATTGATCAATCATTGAGACGTTCAACTGCAAAATAATTGAATTGATGAATAGTTTGTCTCTTAAGATACTTTTCTTGATCTAAGTATCTTAAAAACTGATAGATTAAACATGTCACGAATTTTGGCATTTAATAAAAAAGCTATTTTTTTTAAAGGCAGCCAATTACACTGCCTGGGTACGTACAGAGGCTTGATTTTATTAGTTAATATACTCACCAAATTATAATCTCAGTGAGGCGTAGGATTTGAAGGTGAAACAGTGGGACAAAGGTATCAAGAAGGGAGGAAGGGACAGCACTGAAACATCTTTTTGCTTTTAAGTTATGCAGAGCAAAAATGTCTTGCTTTATGGTAGTGCTTTTTAACTACTTTTTCCTGCGTTTCTGAACACGTGTCTCTTCCTCCTGGAATCAACAACTGACAGAAGGTAATTACCAAAATAACTGTTCAAACCTTGACCAGACAAATGTCATAGCTGAATGCAGGACTTTGCATTTTCCCATCTGAGAAAATGCTGTGCGATGTGGGATCCCAGGGTGTGCTGCCTGAGGACAGTAAGAGACAAGCCCCCTCAACCTCTTCAGTCCATGCCTAGAAATCCCAGCAGAGATGTTAACAAAGACTGCAGTGGGCAGTCAATGGATCAATGTGGAATCTATAGCTGAAATTGTTTACCTTCAGTCTGAAGAGTGTACACTAAGAAATCAATTTGTTTCCTCATAGACAGGAGTGAAAAGCAAAGCTATTTTTAGTAGTTAGAAGACATAATGTAATAACTTAAAGAATGGTAATATAAATGTTTTGTAGCCTTAGAATTGATAGTTACGGAGAAGATGGCACAGGGTTTCATGCTAGCTTGTTTATTAGTATGCAGGATTGTTTTCACTGTAATCATCCCTTTAGTAAGAAGTGGAAACAGGCTGTGATTCTGTGAATTTGGAAAGAGGAGTAACTTAGGAGTGGTTGATTGATATTCTCCTGGCTCCAGAAGATAGCTAGTTTAGAAGAAAATGAGAGGCAGAGGGAAGGTGGAAGAGCACCATAATAGGATCTTCGGCAGCCAACAGCTGCCCAAGTTCTCCTGAAACAGAAACAATAAGGCTGCAGTCTTCCAACCTCTTCCAAAATCTCTCCCTCTTAAGTGGTATCATCAAGCTGCAGTAGGCTGCCATGGACAGCCAACATGATCTTTCAGAAAGGAAACTCCCAGACTGGAAAAGCCAACAGGGCATTTGGCAGATTGACCTGTTTGAATAACAGATCTGCTCATTTCAGTTGAGGTTGGCTACACTGGTTGTTCTGTCACTAAAAGAGGTTTCTTAAAATCAGAAAAGAAATTCATAATATACATTTTCATTCCTTTATTTCAGAGTCAGAAACTGATTAACTAAATGTCATGTTTGTGCTACATATTTAAGATTATTTTTCAATGCCCAGTGTTTTCATCTTTTGCATTTGAGTTTTGTGATAACCCAAGAGTTACAACTTTTGTTTGAGCAGAGGGTCTCCAAAGCCAGCAGACTTCACAAACAGGCAGCATCCCACAGTTGATTAAACAGTCTGGCAGGAGGAAGACAAAGTCACAGTAAGCAGTCATGGACAGTTTCATAAGAGTTCCTGGGATTTCATTATCATATCATCAGTCTGGCTAGAAACCCAGTCTCTGAAGATGTATTTTTGATTAAAAATAGCACTTGCAATTCAGTCTTTAAACTCGTGAGCTGTACTGGATTTACCATCATGACTCATTTGTTATCTCATTCTTTCCAACTCTGTCTCAAGAACATTGCACTAGGTTCTGGCACCATTATTGACAAATTGAGGTTAATTTAAAGGAGAGCATCACTAGTTGTGAAAGAGCTGGAGGATTAGAAGAGGAGCTACAAAGCTTCAGAAACTACTGCTAACTAAAGGAATACTTTGCAGAATGAACATTTTTCTCAGTAGAAGGACTATTTTACCTATTGCATATGTAGAACAATATGTCCTAAAATAAAGTGGCTATTTTTCAGCTGTAGGGAAGAGTGAAAATTGTCAGAGGAGAAAGCGTAATGTTAAAATTTGCTGGCTGAAGATTTCATGGAATACTTTTAAAATATTGTAAAAGTATAACCAGTTCAGAATTCAAAGCCTGTGGAGATGGTCTGAAGCAGTAATGTGTGTTCCCTGTTAAAGGACTTTTGAAGAGCACTTGCAGATGTTTGATAGCTATTGGTATAATAGATGATAAGTAATTAATTTAATGACACAATATAAAGAGAATAAAAAAAGGGGTTATTAATAAAAGGAGTAGTTCTGAAAATCTTTCTGGTACTTACAACTTACACTGTGAAAGAATCTAGCAGATAAGGTGAAGGTCTCATCAGTTTTCTCTACCAGATTCAACAAAACATTAAAAATATATTGTAAGGAACCATCTTGCTGTGATACTGAGACAGGGTGGACATTTGCTGGGTTCTGCTGTGCTCCAAGTTAAATTTGCATCCATGTTTGTGGATGTGGCAGGCCTGTCCAAAATCATAGTACTCAAGCATCCAGCAAACTTGACTTGGCAAAAGTTAAATATATGGGTTACTTGAGGAGCTGTGGGAGTGGCAGCTGACATAAAAGAAGTTTTGTATCTAAAACTCCGGGTGAAAAATAAGGAAGTGAAAGGTTGCTATCTATCCAAGGATGCTGTACACACCCTCTTGGAATGCAGAATTGTCCTTCTTAGTAAAGCCAGTCTGCTGTCCTGTTTCCAGCTGTGGCAACTAAAATTCACTAAGGAAAGATTCCTTGGAAAGGAGGCCAATGGGTTTGCTCACTGCCTCAGTCTATCCTGCCAGGGGCTGCAGTCACTGTCTTGGGGCATTCTGAGATGGAGCAGATGAGGGATGGTTAAATAGCCACTCATGTGCCTGCTCCCTATGGATAAGTGCAGTTCAATGAATCTCATTTCAGATACCAGGTTTCAAAGCATGCTTCAAGTTTTTCACTTTTTGCAGGTTTTTTTAGAATTACTTTTAATGACCTTCCAAAGTACATATTTGATGGTGTATGTATGGATAAGTGTACACTCTTCAGCAATTTTGGAAAAACAGTTTTTTTGACAGCAGCCTTCATTGTCTCCGATCAGTTTGTGGGTACCACTCTTGGTTCCTCCTACTGTACTTGTATTTCTATTACTTACCTTTTTATTCTGGTTTCTGCTGCAATTTACTGTAATTCTCTTTCTAGCCGTGATTATTTAGACAAAAGAGAAGAACTAAGACAAGCAAGAGAAGAGAGGTTTGTATGTCGTTCATCCATCCTTCCCTATCCTTCCCTCTGGCTGTTTGTACTTCCTATGTTCTTTACTGTGGAGCTGTCATATGTTTACATTTTTAACTTTGCTTGCACAAAACTCTTTTATTCCAAAAGACTTCTATAAGAAAGAAGTTGTTAAAGAGCAGAATGAAGTCCAGCTGTAAGCACAGCAATAAATGAAGAGCAGTGAGAATGCTTAAGAATGATTGATGATCTTTTATCTATTTGTGTGGGAAATAAGCTTACCCCATTTGCCTCAGAAATTTGCCCAAATTTAGTAGAGTTATAAATTGAATAAGCCTGTCTTTTTCATCCAGTGGGTCCCAAGCTTTCTGGAGGGTCAGAAAAGGCAAGTGAGGATAAAGGAAATTGGGGTCACAAGCATTGCAAAAGTGCAGTAACAGGCTGATAGAAATGGTTCTGACCCACTCTCAGCATATTTTTATCTTTCAGAGCCAAGTTTTCTTTGCCGATCTCTTTAAACAGCAGCAAGTAATTTACAAAGCTTAGCAGTGTTTATCATTGGGGCATTGTTTTAGTTTTGTTTAAATAGCATATTTGAAGGGATGGAGAGTTTGGGTTTTATTTTTCCTTTTTTTTCATTCAATGAACAAGTTTAGAAACTCTGTTCTAGGCTGGGAGGTATGTGCTTATAAAAGCATATTTTTCAAGGAATGCTCAAATAAGGACTTTTTTCTTTCAGTAGCTTCACCTCTACCCCTCCTAGTAATTGCATCCTGGAGGGAGTGCTTGTTTTTACCTGGAAAATATGCAAGTTACTGTACAAATAGATGAAAAATCATCCAGAGCACTTCAGTTCTGCTTTTATGGTCCTCTAGAGATTGCTCTCTGGAGATACTTTTGGATTGTCAAGAATTGGAGTTACATTATCAAAATAAGAGAGCAGCCATCTCAGAAATCATTGTGTTGCTACGTTTTTACTTGAGTTTTTTTCTGGTTGCTTTTGTGTTTTGGGTTTTTTTTTTTTTTTTCACAAAATCATCATACAGGGGACAGTTTGTTTCTGCAGACTGAAGTTTTATGTGTTGAGGCTGAAGCAGCTAATATTAAAAAATTATTTTAACATCTCTAAGAGTAAGAAAAGGTGAATGGGCTTTACATTGTGCTCCCAGTCCCAAAACAATTACAAATAGTTTAAAGCATTTTCTGAAATGCAATGCATCTGAGCACATAAGCATCATACACTGGTTTGAGCTGAGTAAAACCTTTCTTCAGTGAGCATGCTCATCTGCAAGTTTTGAAACAGAAGTGAGTTCTTCAGAACTTTCAGGTTGTAAGGGAAAATGCCAACTGGAATATTTTTGGGGAAGTGTTCACCATCACTGCCGTGCAATATAAGACTATTTCACTATTCATTAATAATGTTTTGTTATCCTTAGGGCTCTTTTGAACTGAGATATCAAACTATCAGTTCCTACTCATAGAGAGGAAAGACGTTTGCTTTGACAGCACATAAATATTGGAGAAAACTTCTGCAAATGAAGTCTTGCACCAGTAGTCCATTACATTGACATTCTGTAACTACTTTTTTACAAACACCTTTGCACAAATGAAGTTTTATATCCCATAAGAAGTTGCACGTTAACTGGTTTTAGTAGAGTGCATAGACTGTAAGAAAATCCTATAGTCAAGATGCCTAAAATCCTAGTCAAAAACTGATTTGTATGTTTCCTCCATATTAGTTCTTGCTGTTCAATGATTTGAGGTCTTTTCCCTTTGTTTGGTTGAGTGTTTTCCAGTGGTAATTAAAGAATAAAACCAAGAAAGGTGAGCTCCCAAGCCCCCTCCAGTGTGAGGTACAGTTCAAATGCTCTCCACCCCCATGGCTTTGTTGGTACCTTAACATTTTAAGTTGCCCTCAGGGCATTACTCAGATACCTAGAGAACTCAAAATGATAATTTCATCTACTTGAAGATCCAGTGTTATCCATTATACCAAATGGATAGCCATAGACTTTTGGCTTGTTGTCTATAGAGAAGAGTCAGCATAGCTGAGATTATGTCTGCAGGTTTCCATGATTTAAAAGAATATGGCAGCATATAGTGGCAATTTGTCAATCCTATAGTGGAGGTATGGTAGCTCATCCTTTCAACCCCTTCAGATTTTAGTCTACATGACTATGCATATCTGCTGCTGGCATTCATTCATTATTAAGACATTTCTCAGAAACAAAAATAACCTAAGTAATGTCATTTATCAAGTGTGAAGCGTTAATAACTGATTCTTGAATGTTTTTTTATTTCTCAGTTGTACCTATTTATTAAGCTTCCCATTTGGTAACTAGTTCTGCTGCTGTGCTTGCTGCCATTGGAGTTGCTGTTCTGGTTCCCTTTTTTGTTTCAGTATAATAATCAGATACATTTTGAAAAGTCACCTCTTGATGATAATCTCTCATTTGCTGATTGGCAGTGCAGCACACAGCTACAGAAAATGTTAAAGCACCTGAAAAAGAACTGAGGACAATAAAACATTGTAGCTCCCCACATCATATAAGGATCTATCCAGATTTTTGTTGTAGTCTGTTGGCAAACTGCAAAATCCCCTTGGCAGCAGCCAGCTGGGCTGTACCTGTTAGTGCCAAGTGATCAATTTGAATGGCTCTTTATGAGTCTGGAGTACCATCTGCTCTGCTTGTGAGGAGGTGGAAGGCACTGTACATAAGTGACCAACATTCAAAGAAAGAGTGGCTTCATGAGCTGTAACAAAACATCATGCTGATGCCAGAGAAATGCTTTCCCCTCTATTGAAAAGGCAAGATTCAGTCTCAAGAATTGGCTTCATGTTAGAACTGTAAACAGTTCCTATTTTATAACCATGCAAGTATGTAGCTTGTTATATTTTCATCCAGAGTCTGTAGGGGTTCTTTTTCTTGCAGAATTTGTTCAAAGCCTGTGCATACCTCTGGAGGAATAAAAGAAAATGAGTTTGTTCTTCATTATTGCTGTTTGCAGTAAGGCAAGTTGCCTCTGAAAACACAAGGACTGCTCTTCAAAGACACATTTCTGTGCTCTTTATGGATATTTGCAAATGTGCATGCATGTGTGGCTACCATATGTACTAAGCATGTTTGTTACCACATATGGCTGACTTCTTTACCCTGCCTGCTTTTAGTGCACCCTCTTACACTAATTTGGGCTGTCAGTGATGCAGAAGGGGGGAGGAGAGGTGTTCAATGTTATGAAGTGTTTACAACAGTGTGTTACAGGGAATGACCAGAGTGTTTCAGGGACATAAGCAGTAGTCTTGATTAACCTGTTTAACAGCTCACTTGTGGATAAGGCAAGCAGTCTAAAGCCCGATCCAGCTGTATTCATGAATTTATTCCTTAGCAAATAATGGTGGATAAAATTAGCAGACATCTGGAACAGGCACATATTTAAAAGTTATTTTGGTCGAAATGTATAAAGCATACTATGAAGAATATGATTGGTAGCTGGTCTTAATAAACAGTTAGTGAGTTCTGCCTGCCTAAAATGCAAAACAGATGTATCTTTGTTCTTTTAAAGTGACTTTGATGAATAAACTACATGTGACGTCAGGTACAAGCTATTGGATGTCTGAGTCCGGCAGAGAAATTTTTCAGAATAAAAAAAAAAAAAAACTTTCCATTGTAGGCTCTGGAGAGAACAAAGTGAATTCCAGTGCATTGCTCTCACAGCAAATAGAAGCAGGTTCAGAATCTTTAGATAGTCCATTCAAACGTTTATTATTGGTATTATTTTCAGCAAGATCTGTTTTTGTCTGCTGCATTTTCCTCTCCTTACAGCAAGTCTCAGATTTTGGCAATTTGCACCAGTATTAAGGGGCTCTGGGTCTGAAGAATTTTTTCCTTCTTTTGTTTTTTTTTCTCTCCCATTTTAGTTTTGGGAGAGGGAGGGCTGAGAGGAGGAGGAGGAGGAAGAGGAGGAAGGAGGAGGGTGAAAAGGAGGACAGACAAATGCTTCCGAAAAGGAGAAGGACTGTGCAGACTATAGCTAAACACTATAGCTAAAGGTTCTTTAACTCACTGGTTTTTACTTTTGTACTGTAATGAGCAATTTAACAGTTTTCAGGGCAGTAGTCTCTGCTTTGGTGTGCACTTTTTGGCAGATTGAGCAAGCAGGCAGTTCAGTGCTGTACTCCTTGTGTCAGGAAGTCAGCTCATTCTCTGCAGGTGTTTCACCCATAAACAAGCATCAGCCACAGGCTTCTTTTTCTTTACGGAAACCCTCTGGAATTTAACTTTCAGATACAAATACTTGGAAAAGTTGGCAGCAGAGGAGTATGAGAAGGAGCTGAAGAGTCGGACTGTCAGCCGAGGCAGAAGTGAGCTGTCCTTGAATCTGAGATCTCCTTCAGCTCCATCCTCACCTGTACCCAAGTGCATCAGCCCAGCATCCATAGAGTCCCAGGAAGAGCTGAAGACCCCTTCCATCCCGTGTGGAACTCCTCAGCCCTCAGAAGGTAAGTGAAAAGGATTGCAGGGGAAACAATGCTGGGTTTATCACAGTTTCTCTTGGGATGGTGATTTTTGATGCATGAGTGCAAGAATACAATCTATGAGGTGCCACAGTAAAGGGTCCTACATTGTTCCATCCTGTCTTCCTAAATTGCCTATTTTTTGCATTGATTTGGATATAATGTAATCTGTTCAATAACAGGAAATACTGCTAATTGCTGCTATGATTTATACTATCATTGTCTGTTGCTTTTCAAATGGAATAATTAGAAAATAGAGAATACAGAGGGTCTTAATTTTAGTGTCATGCTCCTTATATATGAGGAGTTACTGAATACTAGACAAACAGTATTCCTGCCAACAGATTTTGCATATGTGGATTCTCTGAAAGAAATGCAACAGATGAATGCCAAGATTATAATAACCTTCCAGCAGAGCACAGGCTGAATGTGACAAACTGAAAAGTTCTTGAATTGAAGGCAGGGGGAGTGTGTTGATTATTTTTAATACCAAGAAAAAACTCTTAAAATTGTAGCACAAGTCATAAAGGACTTAAAAGAGACCACAGACAATTAGTAAAAAGTAAAGTATAATAAGTGTTTGCATGGTTGGTTTGCTGCCATATAATTTATTGCTATACAGAGCAATGCTTTTTGTGTATGTTTGTATGTCATTCTTGCCACTTGCATCGTGTACCTCTCCTTCAGTCCTCAAAACAACACATGCCATACAGATTTATATTTGCACCACATGATGTTGCATTAACATTGGGAGCTAGAATGCATGTTGAGGGCAAATTATCGCCATCACTCATTTTTATTTTATTTGATTTCCTGCTACATGCTATTGGTGATTAATGCATTTGTAACTTGCACTGCTTGGTTTTATGGAGTGTTATGGCTGGTAGCATGCTGTAAAGCAAGGCAATTTAAGAAGAACGTTACAAATACTGAATGCTGCATATGTTTGCCCTCACTGTACTAAGTAGGTGAAGTTTATTTTATTTAGTTTTATATATTTTCCCAATTATATTCCCCAGTTTTCTTGTTTGGAACCTTAAGAGTCTCAGTGGAATCATTTGAACTTAGAAACCACAGATATTTTCCTTCAATATTGATAGTCAGAAATATCCAAACACCCATTTTGTTTAGTGCTATATTGCTTTTAGAGGAAATAAGCGAAATAAGCTGTATTTTTCCACCATTAGGATTTCAGATCTGGGTAGGGAGCAAGCATCTCTTGTGATGATTATTTTAACATATTTCTCCTGGAAGCATTAAAAAAATTTGCAGCATGAAATGGAGCAGCACAAACCATTTGGAGAATACATTTAGAGCAGGTGTACAGGGCAGCTTCAGACAGCCAGAATATGGCAAAGCTATCAACATGTGGGTAGACAGGACATCTCTACTAAAACTCCTGGCAATACAGTGGGCATTGGAGGGCAGCACCTGGAAGCCTGGCAAATGGATCACAAGGAGAGAATATATGGATGGGGCAGGGTAGCCTTCTAGCCAAGGGCAGCTGCAGGCAGATGGCCAGGACAGAACCTGAACAGAGGCCTGAAGTCTGCATACTTCAGTGGGATCTGGGCATGGGGAATGACTGTTTTTTCAGACCTACCAAAAGTATTGGAAAGGTCATAGGAAGTCTTGAACATGTGGGCAGGACACACCATCTGGAAGTGCCCATAGTATTGGATATCTGTCAGTGGGGGACAGGCTTAATGTAGACACTGTACCATGGTCTCTATACTATTATTTGACTTCCTTATGCTCCAAACTGAATTAAAATCTCAATTTTACTGGTTTTAGGAAGGGTTGTGAATCCGCCTAATAGGTAGAGAAAATGAAGCATTAACTTGCTCAAGCCAGTTGTAAGAAAAGCTGAAACAGAGCCATGGACAGAGCTCAGATTACTTGCACCCCAAGCAGTTGCTTTTAACATGGGGTTCACCATCTTCCCAAGCAGGAATGAAACTGCAGAAGGAAAATAGTTCCTTGGTTTTATGCATACGATGCTCTAAAGACTCTGCAAGAATGGTGTTAACAGATGTGTAATATTCATCTGCGGAATTCAGAACCTGAGGTCAAAGGCAAAGAGTGTTCATCTACTAGCAAAACAATAAGGGATTTTTGAAGTCAGATTTATTTTATTCCTTTTGTGCTGAAATATCCTTTGGCCATCCAGTATCTACTGGTATTAAGAAGGAAACAGATTCTGTCTGTGGAACTTTGTCTCACACTGTGAAATGTGTCAGTACCATTACCCAATATATAAATCTGGACTTACTGAGCTGCAGTGTTTTCTCATATAAAACAATTGGTTCCACTGAAGTAATCAAGTCTTGTAGGACTTACTCTTGTAAAACTTGTGTTATGGCGTTCAGAGGAAATGAAGGCAGTCCTGTAACTGCAAAAAGGAACTTAATTTTTTTTTTCAGAGCAGCTACTTACTCTTTTGTAATTTCATTGGAGAATATTTTGTGAAGTGCAAGTATGCAGTAAAGGAGGAGCAACAATAACTGAGACATCTCTGAGGTCAGTCTACAAAGGAATTTAAGGTGAACCCTTCTCTGAAAGAAGCAGCTGTTCTAGCACTTGAGAAAGTAGGCAGGCCAACCCAAGTGCACACTGTGGACAATAAGAGACCTTCTGAACATAGTGGTGGTTGAGCAGGGTTCAAATGCTGCCCAAAGCATGGCTGATAAGAGCATCTCAACAGATGAGGAAGCACCAGAGCATGAGCATGCAATGAGGCCAATGCAGCCCCAGCTGCAGAGCCAAAGGAACCATGATACAGAAAGTCCAAGGAGGAACTGGAGTGGCAGGACAAAAACGGATCATTTCTGACTGCACGAAGAAAGAGCCAATTCAGTCTGCACCTTGTTCCTACCAACACAAGGAATGGGTGGAAAAGATTGGAGTGTGAGTGGGGAGAGATAAGGAGTCCCTGTAGAATTCAGGGGAAGAGGAATCCTATGCTGGAGTAGCTGAAGGGAGATAACAGCCAAGACTTTAGGCAATGCCTGAACAATTGAACCAAGAGGTCTTGGACAGACGTAGGCATTTTCAGATTTACTGTATGCATCCACAAGAGACATTCAGCATATGTATCTCACACCTCCAAGTGGAAGGCATAGAAAATAGATGGGGATGTGGTTGGCTAATCAATTACCCTGACAGGGGATTAGATGTGAGCCCAGAGGGATATTTCTTCTCTCTGAGGTCATATAGGACTAGAGGGTTGAGTTCTTATCAGCAGGATACAGCATCTTGTGTCTGCTTCAAAGTTGATTTGTAGTTGAATATTAAAGGAAATGTCCATATCTCTCTACTGCATTATAAGTTCTTAGGCTTGATTTTCAGAAGGGATCAGCTTATAAAGGTGTCATGCTTCTTAACATCTCAGGCACACCTTCTTTGGTGTTGATGCTTTTTGATTTGACCAGGCTTGCTGTCCTGAGTCTTTGCACTCTCCACCAGCAGAAGTCTGAAGACAGGGGACAGAGCCTGGTCTGTTATTTATTTCTCTTGCCACCTGTGAGGTTGCCACTTAAAGCAGTGTTTTGTCTGGTAAGAAAATGGACCCAGTAGATGTGGGACTGAAAGTCTGAGCTCATTTCAAATAGGCCACTACCAAGCATTCACTGATAATTGTATTTTTTAACATCTTCAGAAGTTCTCACTAATATCACTGCAGTGGATTACATGATGGAAATGCAAGTGATGGACATATCTAGCTTGCTGACTTTGTTCTCTTGATAGTGTTTCCTGGCAGATATGATTTTTGTACTGTTTCTTAGGGGAAGTGCTGCTGGACTTAGCTCACTATTTTCAAGTGATTTGGGTTCTAGGTGGATTGTTTGATATTATCCCTAGAGAGAGAGAGAGGCTGTCAAAATGAGTGTCAACATATCCTTGTTTTGTTCCAATATTTGGATTTTATTATTCCTGGAACTCAAAAGAGCTGTCTATGTCAGTGTAGTGCTCTTTACTCTTTGTTATGTGTTAGATTTTGCTAAGTTGCTGCCTATTTCTGGTATGTGTGGAATATTTCTTGTTAGAAGAGTATCTGGAATTCTTTTGAACATTCAAATTTTCTCAAGCATTTCTTACATTTCCCCTGAATTGTTTCTATTGAATCTTCAGTGTGGCTTTATGATGACAAAGTTGCAGTAAGCGTTAGGAGTCCTGGCCGTGTTTTAATCAGCTTCTTTCTCCATCTAAGCTGTTGGAGTTGGCCTTTTTGGTTATTGCATGACAGTTAGTTTGTTTTTTGGGGTTTTTTTTAGAGAGAAATATCTAAAATTTATGTGAAATTATGATTATTCATGGATTAATTGGTGACATTTGTATATATGGACCATTGAACCATTGCAGGCTGAGAATCTTTCTTGCTAAAGTACCACATTAGTTCCAGGAACTCCTGAAAAATTCCTAAGCTTTCATCTCAATCACATTCAAATCTTGGCTTGACTTTAAAATGTTCTCATTCTATACCTACACACTGACAGCTGTTGTGAGAAACACATCACTGGGATTTGCTGTGTCTGCCAACTTCTTGACAGCCCTCTGTAATTTTGATTCTCTCCTAGGCAGTGTCCAGGATACAGTCATAGGTAAGGCACATTTAGAGAAACAAGGCATGGGCAGAGGTGCTTGCATATCTAGTATTAGAATTTTAAGTGCTCTCAATGGAGAATAATATGATCTTCATTATTTTGGCTCGTATATTTACTTAGGATAAATCTACTTACCTGCTCAGTAGAGGACTGAAATATTTGGATTGCATTCCAGTATTTCAGTGTGATTTTTTTTTCCTTCAAAGGTTCATGTAGTACCTGAAGAAATTCTCATTGTATTTTGCGTAATCCAAAGACAATGAGAAGTCCAGAAGACTCTTTTGCAATATTGTAATGAAAAATAGTTAACAGATGGACAAACCAAGTATGACTTGGTCATTATAGTTCAGCCACCCACAAGATTTAGTACAGAGGGAATTTAGGAAGTATGCAGAGCTAACATGCATGTCCATTTTTGCCACACTTTGCATGGCCATTTCAGGTTTCAGAGAACTGTGAGCTTCTTGATGTGAATATGTGTGGATGCTCTTCAGTTTCTTTGCAGCATGCAGAGAATATTTGCATGTGAAAATCTGCTGTTACTGCTAAAAACCCTAAAGGTGAATGAATTATTTTTACTGGGAAAGCAAGGAAAAAGAAATCAAGTGTACTATCAACAGTGTTTTCTGTGTGCCAACTGATAAAAAAGCTCATTGTTTGCCATATGCCAACCAACTGGAAACTAAATATGTGCCATATGCCAGGCAGTTGGAAACTTTGCTGAATTTTGATGTGGCTATTCTGAAGTAAATGTGCATGAAACAACATATGTTTTTTGTCAGCCAAATGTGTGACAGTGCCATTTTGAGACTGTGCCATTCAATTGTGTTATTAAAACTAATATTTGTATTTTTTTTGTTGAAGTGTTCCTCATCAGGTGAAAAAAGAACTCTTCCAGAACCCAAAGAAAATTCAACCAAAAGCCACAATCCCCCTCCTTTTTGTTTGTTTGGTTGTTTTTTTTTTTTTAATCTCTTCTTTCCTGGCTCTGTCTAGGCACTGAGTTGTCAATGCTCAGGTGAGATGCCCATTTTCTGCTGGTTCGTTCAAATCCTTGTGCGAGTCCAACACTGCAGCTGTGGAAGTATGTATAAAAATAGTGGGCTGGCTCCAGACAGCGAGTGAGGGGGCTTGCCAGGCCACTCTCACGTGCAATGCTGTCGTCGCACGGCATCCATCAGTCTGTTGCTCCTAATGTTCCTAAGCACGCCATGGACTTGCATTTTATTTTCTTTCCACAAGGCACTTGTACAACTCTCACATCGCTCTCGTTTAGAGGGGTGAACCTGAGACGGCTCCATTGTTAAGTGAATCTCTTTCTCCCATTGTTCTCTCCACCAGTGAGTGCCAGTGAACCCGAGACAGAGACAGAACCAGAACCAGAACCAGAACCAGAGCAGGAGGCTGAGGCCAAGCAGGGAACGGAGACACCCAAGGAAATAGAGGCTACAGAGGTGGGACCAGAGAGTGAGGTGGAGCAAGGACCAGAGAGAGAGCCAGAAGAAAGTGCAATACTCAGTGAAAAGGAGAGGCAGAATGAGGAAGTGAATGAAAAAGACAACTGTTCTGCATCCAGTATATCCTCAGCAAGCAGCACTTTAGAGAGGGAAGAGAGAGAGGACAAGTTAACCAGTGACAATGAAACTGGTAAAGTGAAGCTTTTTCAATAATGAAGGGTTTCTGGTGGAAAAACAAAAGTGTTAAATTAGCAGCTCTGATATTGTGTTAATTAGCTAACAAATCTTTTGCACCTGTCTAAGACTTCCTTCACCATGGCCAAGTCTTGTCTACTTTCTGCTTGGACATCCAGACTTTATTGGGGTTACTATGTTTGAGGGACAGTAGGGCCTTGATGAAATGAAGTTTCATTTGATTTGAGACCATTTTCTTCCCCTAAGATTAATATATTAACTACTGAATCAGCATGTTGCAGAGACTTGGATCTCTAGCTCCTGGAGAATTTATTTGGGTTTTCTGTACATAAGTCAGTGAGACAAACGGCTGTGCTGATACGATTCATCATGAAGTTCCAGATACCTTTTCTCATCATTTTAGTGGAAAAGGAAGAGCAGTGAGGGCTGAGATGTTTGTTCCCTTTCCTTCAGTACTTCTGTCTTGGACAGGCTTCAGACAGCAGAGAGAGATACATAGGAGCTGCTGAAGATAGGTCTGGGCTGTGGCCATCCTTAGCTCATGTTTGAGTTTGTCTTTCAGCTCAGGCAGGGAGGGAATAAAAGGCAGATTTTGACTTTGTTGATTACTCTTTTTCCTTTTTTATAGGGAGGAAAAGGAATGTAATGTAATTAGGGCATTTGATTCTCAAGTTTTCTTTGGTCTGAACCATGGAATGCATTGTCCTATATTTTCTAAATTCTAGATAAGAAAATGAGATGTGCTTCACAGTGTGAAATAGTCCTGCTCTGTTCTGAAAGAAGAGGGATAGCTCTGAATCCCAACGATTACCTCATAGACATAAATTGTCAGATTGAATTGTTCAAGTTTAAATCTGTCACTTTTTTTTCTGGGAAGCATTACACGAATCCTAAATTTTAGAGCTAATTTCTTTTCAGTCAGCTCCAAGATTGAGTTACTTAGAATGCTGCTGTACTCATAAAGAATGTAGATGGATATATCTGTAGGAAAGGCTGGGGAGGGATCACAGATGAAGGAAGTTGCTACACTGTGGCATAGTCCAAGGTAGTCCAAGTACAAATAAAGAACAGCTGCAAGTTTTTTCTCCTTACCTTGTCTGACCGACCTGTTACCATCCTAATTTAAAGTCCCTATGTGCTTTTGTTAAAAGCTAAGAAATGTACTCTTCCTAAAATCAACATCTTAAAATTGTCCTACACTACCAATAGACCAAAGATTTATTCTAGTGGTAGTGGTAGTGCTGTATTGGAGGATTCATGTAGTGAATTGTTTGCTCCCTAGTAGATAAGGAGTTCTGCAAAGCAAGCAAGAGCACTTCCTCCAGCAGTTTTGACATTCCCAAGAAGCATTTTGCCGTTTACGAGATTGCCCAATGGTTCTGCCCGGGTACATTGAGGACAAAGGAATAAAACCCTTGGTGCAAGCTTCTTCATTAGCCATCCTGCCAAATTTGGCTTCTGACAAGTCTTGTTTCTCCAATGGTATTTCAAAGCTTTACCTGCGGAGAGGAGGGCGGAAGAGGCCAGCAAGGTAGCAAGAGTCTTCACAGAAATGATCTTTGATCAGCTTGGACAGTTAGGGGCGGAATTGGGGAACACAAATTAGAGATTGCGTCTGGGAAAATTCTTATGAGTAGTTTTGCAAAGGGATTAAACACTGGAGGATCCCATCTGATGAAACTGAGAGGGGGTAGATCATGTGGGGTTTGTGAGATGGATCTTGGGAGCCATCTTGAACATCTTTGAAGGAAAGGCTTGGAGTAGGGGGAAATCCTCTGCGAGGGCACAGCTGGGTAAAATCTATGGTGTGGGGAAGGAGCTGTCTAGTGATGTCTAGTGAAGCTACCTCAGAGAGAAATCTAAGAGACTGCCTCAGGTGAGCAAGTATTGGTAAGAAAGCAATCCCATGGATCAAGTCTGAGGAAGAATGAGCAGGTAATGGAAGCAGTCAATCCACCTGCAAGAAAGTAGGTTGTATCCATTTCTGAAAAAAAGTCTTTCTTTTGTCTGGGGTTAAACCTCTGGACTGATTTTAAAACGTGGTTTAGAGCTTGATCTAAATAGAGGCAAGAGTCACTGCTGTCCACACACCTTGTGCTGCAAGGCCCTACATTTTAATGCAGTGTTATTTTAAGGGAGGGGAGGTGAGGAGCTGTGGGGCCCTGGATGTAGCTCTCACTAAGAGGACACCTTCTCAGAGCACAGGACTAGATGTTGTGCTAAGGAAGCAACTCCACTGACAGAGGAAGCCATAAAAGATACTTAAGACTCCAAGGGATTGAAAAAGGTGGGAGCATAAGTGAAGAAACCAAGATAAAATGGGTGTTTAAGACAACCTACAGGTACAAAAAAAAATCTTTAACCACAAGGACCCCAAAAAAAGGCAGGCTAGCAATCAAAGTAAAATGATGAAATAAAAGAGGCAGAGTTTATGAAAAATGTATTAATAAAATGTGTAAGGACTATGGGGAACAGAAAGAATTCCATACAGGAAATACAGTAAGTGTGAAGAATTATCATTGTTGCATGTTTAATCACTTCATCTGATGCCCACTGGAAGAAGGAGCTCCATAATTGTTAGACAGATTATCCACATTGGTTAGTAGTATTAAATTCAGGAAAATGGAGTCTTAAATTCAGGGAAATGGAGTCACAGAGACACTTACATCATATATTTTTATAGTTTGACCACTATAATTTGTTATTTATGGTGCTGTCTCAGACATGGTATTTTGCTTATTATTGGTGAGAAAAGCAGTAATCAGAAAGATGAAGCTTCATTGCAGTGAAATGTTAAATGATTGTAATGTGGGAAGGCCAATAGTCTTTCAACACCGACATATAACAGGGAGGTTAACACTGATTGATGAGCAGCATGTTCAAAATTATTTTATAAAGGTTCTCATATCATAAACAACTTTTAAAATCTTGGTTATGCTTATACTCACTGAATTGCCCTGAGAGCTGTGTATACAGCCTACTTTGGAATTCCAATAGTCTGTGTTGTGAAGATAGCCCAGGTACCCAGCCGGGGGGTTCTGAGGGTCTGAAAGCTGCCCTTCCCTAGCCAGCAGGGTGGGAGGAGGAGAAGTAAACAGCTACATGTCAGCCTTGACATCAGGCAGGGAAGATCTCTTTCATATGATAATCTTTTCCTGAGGTTGTTCCAGTACATGGCCAGGTGAAGAGTATGATGATAACCTGTTTTGTGTCATTGTCATGATATTTAAGCCCCATTCTGGAATACCAAAGGTTATGGGAATTTATGCACTGTATAAAATGAGCTGAGGTAGTAAGTCCAAAATGAAACCTCACAGATTTCAGGAGAAACCTGAACATTCAAATCCTGAAAGTTATATAGTCCCTACCAAACTACATGTTATTCTCTAGTCTCCTTCCTTTTTTGAGAATTACTCCCAACCCATTAAGTCCAGGCCATATATCAGTGATGTATCTTATTTCAAAATGTTCACAGTAACTGCTTGCCTAGTTTAAGAGTAGCTGTACATGCGTCCCGTGAATGGCTTTTTTTGTTGGTTGAAGAGTGTTCTTAGTGCTCTGACTTCTTTCCCTTGACTCTTCCCATCTCTGTGTGTGTGATTGCAGGTCCATGGTCACAGACCATTCAGGATGCTGGTGTGAATGAGCAGTGCAGCAACATCCTCAACAACAAGCGGTTTATGCTGGACATGTTGTATGCGCATAACAAAAAGCCCAAAGATGAAGAGGAGAAGGAGCTGGAGGCGAAGGAGGAAAAGAAGGAGACGGAGGAAAGTGAGGAGTCACTCACTAGCCTAGCCAGCAGGATCTCTATTCTTCAGGCCACAAAGCAGGCCAAAGATGAAAGTGTCAAAAAGATGGAGATTGGAAATCTGGACAACCAAGGCAGTGTGAAAGCCTTTGCAGAAAAATTTAACAGTGGTGAGCTGGCTAAGGGGACAGCAGTGCCTGAAGACGAAATCAGTGAACAAGTCCCCGAGAAAACACCAGCACAGACAAAGAAGGAATCTGACTACATCTGGGATCAGCTCATGGCTAATCCTCGAGAACTTAAAATCAAAGACATGGATTTTACAGACTTGGGGGAGGAGGATGATGTAGATGTGTTGGACATGGATATGGGTCCTGGGGACTCCCTTGCTCCCCCTCCTCCACCTCCACCTTCTTTTCTGGGTCTGCCTCCTCCACCGCCTCCCCCCTTGTTTGGATGTCCGCCTCCACCACCGCCCTCTGCTAATTTATTGGCTCCTCCTCCACTGTTCAGCACTCCTCAGGGTTTAGGGTCACCCCAGGTTTCTAGGGGTCAGCCAGCATTTATAAAGAAGAAGAAAACCATCCGTCTGTTTTGGAATGAGGTACGGCCATTTGAGTGGCAGTGTAAAAACAACAAACGCTGCAGAGAATTCCTGTGGTCGAAACTGGAACCCATTAAGGTGGACACTTCCAAACTGGAGCATCTCTTTGAGTCTAAATCCAAGGAACTGCCTGTCACAAAGGTACAGCTTGTATTCAGTTTGCTATTTTTCTGCTATTGTATTGGTATTCATTCTGAATTAGATCTAGGTGATTTATGTTGTTTATATCAAACCAGTGGAAATAACTGGATGTGTTTCTAGCTTGGCCTGTGACGGAAGATATTCCGTAGCCTGACACTAGAGATGAGCCTAGGGTGGTATATGTGCCAAGTTGCCCTCCTGTCTCAGGCAGACCTGTCTCAGGTCTGCCAGCTGTGGGATATCACTCCCGGTGGCAAATACCAACAAAATTTACATTAGGTTGTCCATAGCTGAGTGCCAAACTAGATACTGGAATCTGAAATATTTTCTGTTGCATTCATAAAAAGGTCACAGCATGGTGATTCATATCTGTGTATTTGACAGTTCTTCACTTGGTAATATTTTCCTAATCATTATGTGGAAAGGTTAGAATATCAGACTGGATCTGCTGCAAAGAGTCTACATATGTGCTTTGTTCTGAAGGATGGAATTATCAGCTGGACCATGTTTACAGCTGAACTCTGCAGGGGTATTGGGTTTTTGTTTTATTCGAGTGAAGAGGCCTATATTAAATCTTTAATTTATACAATGTGGCAATTTTAGGATAGAAGCTGGCACAGGAAATACCTCTGTAGCTAAGATTCCCTCTTCCTTAGTATTGTTATAAAATAAACTCACAAAGGCTCATGACATGGCTGTTTAACATTAGAATCAACAACAAAAGGAAGCTTTTTATAGTTACACTTAAGAGGAACTTGAAGTAGCGTTAAAAAAGTTATTAGCCTGAACATTTGTTTTTTATGGCTGCATAAACTCCTTTTCTTCTAAGCAGCGTAATTGGTATCAGGGAAACAATATTTTTTTCCAGTTTAAATGATAGTAAAAAATGTCCATCTCTCTTAAAATAAATGAATGACTTGTGTGTTTTCTCTCTGTGCCTATATGTCTTATAGTAATATAAAAACAGTCAGCACCTTGAATATTTTACTTCTCTTTAGCTAGAGAAAGTTGTTACCTCTATTATGTATTATAGATGTTGTTGTTTGCTCCTACTCTGGGGAATCTGGATGTCTCACAGTAAAGGTTCTCTGTGTCACTTGTCCAGTTTATTAACTCAAAATTTTCTAATAGTTATTCTTGATCATCTTGACAAAGTGGAAACATTGGAATTTCTATAATCAAGCCCCCAAGAACCTAGCAAGCAACAGGTACATAAAGAGATGGCTCATGTAGATCCTGCCATCACTGCTCTTAGCTGAATTTTTTGTAACACAGATGCATGCAAATCTGAAACGTATGGTGTAGCACCTTTAAAAACACATTCAGCTGATTGTTCATCTGGCCAATGCTGAGATTAATTTCTCTCTCTAATTCCTTTTCTGCTGAGGAAGGAATGCTGGTGACGTCGTGGCGTGCTACTCCTCATCTCTCTCCCCGTAAATACAAATCTGACACAGATGGTTCATAGATGGAAGGAATGAGAGCATTTTCTTAGATCCATAAAATATTTAATTCCTTGAATTGAATGTGGAATGATAACATATTTGCCATTTCCAAAATTTAGCTTTGTGCTAAGTGCCAGCGTTGTAACGGAGCACTCTGGCTGATTCCTAATCTTTTATTCTCACATGAAATTTTCATAAAATTTTAAGTTGTTGGAGTTATGACTTGTTTACTTTTCCAGTCAATCATCGTGCATGTTCCCAAACTACCCTTGGCCATTTTCCCTCCCTCACACTTGCTTCTCAAACCTGCCTGATGCTTTGGCACAGCTTTTGGCTTCTGGCTGGAAGATGAGCGAGCAGGTTTCTTTGAAATTAGTGCAAGTCTGAGGAATGATTTAGGTGCTTTCCCCTTGGCGACTACTAACTGCTCTCTGCATGAGACATTGTACTTTTGGCTCTCTTTCCACCCCGTCCCATAACACAGACATAGAAGTCTCATTGTCTCATTGCAGAGAAGACAATGGGGACCAAGGAGTACCATAGTAGAACTCTGTGCAGGCTTTTGAAGCTCCTGCCTGGTTTTTGTGAAAATCAGAAAATCTTCCAGAGCAGGAGATGGTCATTAGATCAAGTGAGAGTGGGAATAATTAAGCAGACCACCGAATCCGTAAAAGACTTGAGGTTTGGTACAAAGATTACACTCAAATTAGGATAGCTGTCGATTTTTCCAGACTGCTTGGTTTATTTCCAGAGAGCACATTCCCCGTTGTGTCTAGTTTCTCCTGTCCAATGGCTGCAATCCAAAACAGGTTTATTCTATAATATTGTAAAGTCTGACTCACAGCTCAGTTGGTTCAGCTGAAAAAAGAGAGTGCAGAGCAACAAATCAGAAGTCAAATCTCTAGGTTTCATATTAAGAGATGGAAGTATGTGCATAGAAAAGGAACAGTCCAGAAGGATGAGAGGAAAAGCAAAGTCAGGCTGTATAAAGAGGGGGCTTGGCTCTATCTTGTGCTTATGCTCTCTCATACAGCTGTAACCAATTTTACTCCCGTTTCTAATCCTTCACTGTGATTTCCACAACACACAGCTATAAACAGCTACTTCCTGGCTCATGAGAAGTTTTTCATTAAACACAATAGACTGTAATAAAATAAAGTGGATTTAAAATTGTAGGATATAATAGAGGATTTTAGAGGCTGGGACTGGGAGAGGACATTCTTGATTTTAGGAGAACACTGAGAAACTTGCACATTGATATTATTTAGTGGAGCACCTTTGGTTGCAGATGGTTTATTTTTTAGAATAGAACACCCTGCATTATATTGCCAATATTATAAAATATTATATTGCCAATAGAAGGAGTGATCAGGTATCCCCTCCAAACCAGTGTAGTATTTCCTTCCTTCTCACTCCACTGAACAAAGCAGATATTTTGGCAAAGTACTTCAAAGTGTTTACTTTTTTGAGAAGTGAAAACATGCAGACACTCCTCAATCAAATGCTGTTGTTCAGCCCTTTTACCATCCACTTGGTTTTGCATGAAAGTATTATTTTGCTGATTCATGTCTACACTGTGGGATATAGTGATCCATCATGTGCCCACAGGCATAAAAATTAAAAGGAGAGAAAAAGGAAGAAATCTGTTTTCATGTACACACGCTTAGATGCATAGTCCTTTTGAAATGATTTGTTGCAATTTCAGTAAATGCCAAGACAAGTCATAAATGTGGACCAGAATTTCTGAAAAAGATTACATACAGATATTCTGGAAAAAGTCAGTGGCAGCTGAGCGATTCCATTTTAAATCTCTTGTATTAAATCCTTGCTAACTGAGATAGAAATAAAATAAAATTTTAAAAAAAAATTTAAAATATTAAAAATCTCACTATTAAGGTAGATTTTTCTGCACTACTGATACAGACTTTTGGAACTTTAAAGGCAGAAGATATTTCTGAATTGATGCTTATAATATAATTATTTATTTATATGACCACTTGAAAAGTTATTTAATTTTTTCTGCTTCCCATATTAATTAAAGCAAAGAGGCATGTTTAAGACTATGTTCTCATCAGACTGCAAATCACTTTCTGTGGGATGGTTATAGGTTTTAAATAATCCATCTGGACTACCCAGTCTTCAACAGAGGCAAGAGAATGTGGCCAGCTAGGTCTTGTAAAGGCCGAAATTCACTATAATTGTTAATACATTGCAGAAGTGTTTGTTTTCCACAGGTTATACTACCTGGTACATTTGTATTTTATAATTACTTTCGTAATTACATATAATAATATAGTATACATAGTATTCAGAAGTTCAGGGATTACATTTCATACTGACACATTAAAATATAAAATCAAGTGCACTAGTTCACTGTTCCCTCAAGCATTTTAACTCACTGTCTGTTAAAAAATTTATAAAGCATAGATTTAAGTCACCAAATATTGTAGTAGAAATTAGTAGTTGTAGCTTATTTTAACAGTCAGACACTTCCACCTGTGCAATTTCATTGCAGACAAAAGCAATTCTTTTCCTAGTGGTAAGTAGTAAAGTTCATAGTAGTAAAATCTTTCTCTTTTCTTCATCCTTTTATTTATTTGGAAAGGATTTCTTTGGGACTCAGACGTCATCCCAAGAATGGACTTAAAATCTCTTCAGCCCCTGTTTTTGAAAAGGGTTACCACCCCAACATTTTATATCCCGCATGCAGTTCTAGCTCTGGAAAATACCTCCATGCACTCATGCCTGTGCAGCTCATCTGTCTTTCATAACTCTTTGCTAGGGAGTGTGTGCACGGTAGGGATCGCAATGATCCCGGCTGTGAGCGTCCTGCGTCCCCCAAATGAATATGTCTCTCTTGTCAGACTTGCGAGCCTAAAAACAGAGCAGGAGATTTGAGGCTTACTTACCCATACCACACGTGGGAAACCTAAATTTAACTCCTTTCCTCTGGCCTTTTCCCTTCTGCATAAATTCTTTGGAGCTGTGTAATTCTGTGCTCCAAAGGACAAGGTAAAAAGTGGTGGTTTTAAAAAGGCTTAGTGCAATACAAACTCAAGAGGATGCAGTCTCTGGTGAACCCTCTTTGGTTTTAATGTGGTCTTGGCCACTAACTGGGGTCCTGAGAATGTGATTAGTAGCTTGGGAAGTAAAAGTTACTGCATTAAAGGAGAAGCTGCATCTCACATCGTTCAGGCAACTTCCCAAGAAAAAGAGGAGTCTATTATTTTAAAAAGGGAAATTTCAGGAAGGCTTTGGGGATACTTTTTAGCTGTTAAGAAGAGAGCAGTTCTGACAGAGCTGATAGAAAAACATCAAAAACAAGTGTTATCTTTGCTCTCCTAAAATTTATTCTGTTTACTACAAAATTGTTGTTTCTTTTTAAGTTTAAAAAAATAATCCTCTTATTACTTTCTCAGATCATACACATGTGGTATTCCCTAATTCCTGTAAACAGCACCTGCCTTCAGACCCATGTGCACACAAAAGTTTTATCATACCATGTTAGTTGTTCTGGTATGATGAATGGACTGTGGTATCATACAGGTGCTGGGCAGGCTGCAGGAACCAGTGGGCAAACCTCTTCCTGTGCAAGCGAGGTTCTGGGCTATGCCAGAAAAAGGTATCTTTTTAATGATACAGCTGCATTCCCCATTATGGGCTGTCCACAGCTGGAGGTGCTTTGATGAAATCATATTTACTAACTTCCAATTCAAAAACAGCACGTAGGCCTGGCAGTGGGGTATCTTGTGTCTCGGTGGCTGCAGTGCAGACCCAAAGAAAGTGAAGGACAAAGCTCAGTAGTCTAAAAAACAATCCTGAGCACAGATTGAGACTCAAGCAGTAAGTCTCCTCCTGGGCTTTCCCCAAATTCACAAGAGATTGGGGAGATACATCAGCGTGCAGGACTTTTCCCTACACTCCTGTGCTTGACGGCATTCCTCAGTCCATCTCTGATAGGGAAAAGGCAGAAGAACCACAGAAAACATGTTTACAATGTTCACATAGATGCAGAGGGCGGGAAGAAACCTGAATATGAGGATCAGTTTCCACTCACCTTTCAGCTACCCAGCATGCCATACACAGTTACCAAAGAGACACCTCTAGCATGGGATGATGAGAGAGAAAGAGAGACATGCTGAGGTGTAAAACCAAAGACCACATTCAAGTTACATCCACATCCACTTACATTATGCCATATAGGTGGATTTCGAGTCACCTTGCATAGCTGGTTCACATTTTGCCACTATAAGGATAGGGAGAAAGAGAAAGAAATTTCTTGGGTGTACTCTAGAACAGAATTTAAAGCATATGTTGCCAGTCCTTTGTGATTTTAGTATTATTTGTACTTTGTAGTATTTGGAGGTAAGATCCAAAGATATGGAAAGTCTCAAATAAAACTTTGTTAAAAGCACAAGGGTTTAAATTTTTCTGCATCTATGAAGGACATGACAGACATATAATGAGCAGCAAGGTTGTATAACTCTCCCCTGGCAGCCAAAGGTCAGAAAACCATGCCAGTGCCTCCACAGAGGCACCTACGGCTCCTTTGCCAGTGTCCAAGGTGGATTTATAACACAGGGGAATGCTGGCAGGCAGGTGGGAACTACTCTTTTTCCCAGCCAGCCACACAAGTGAGGGAGGGTCCAGATTGGTGCATCCAACAGGGAATTGAGCCCCGGAGCCCCTTGGCTGCCCAGCTGCTGCTCCGTCAGTCCTGTGCTGGCAAGTCCTACTGCATAGCAGAGCTCTGGGCTGGCAAGGCAGCTTCAGGTGTTTTTCAGACTGGCTCCTGCCCCAGACTGCCCTTTTGAGGACTGTGTCAGACTAGCTCTGCTTTGCACAGCGGTGTTCAGATCTCTGATTGAATCCTGGCAGCTCATGTTGGTAGGATGAGGATGCGCTACAAGGATTCAGCTTGTTTTGATGCCTAAAAATAAATTAGGTTTACACTCAGTGTCAGCTTTCTTGAGTGGGGGAAGTCATTAGTGAAAGGAGTGACTTTTCCTTTTTAAACAGATCAGAGGAATAATGGCCTTGTTCTCTTCTTTACCAAGAAAACTGCTGCAGATGGGAAGCGACAGGAGATCATTGTGTTGGACTCAAAGCGAAGCAATGCCATTAATATTGGCTTGACTGTCTTGCCCCCTCCCCGCACCATCAAGACTGCTATTTTGAACTTCGATGAATATGCCTTAAACAAGGAAGGAATAGAGGTAAGAAAGAACAGTCGATGTCTTCAAGTCTGCATGTTCAATACTTTTTTTTCCCATGTTCCATATGGTACAGGCCAGACTGGTCATGGAGGAAGGAGAAGGGGTTGTATTATGTCATGTCTGAGTGTTGAAATTTGTGAAACCAGTGCAGTGGACTCAGAAGCCGGAACTATCATGAGGCTGGGCATGCTCAGTGATCATGGATTATCTGCTTTGTTTGAGTAGCAATGGTGTTAATTCCTGTCAGGATTTTCAGAGTATTATCTGAAGCTTGACTGAAATATTGTGAGCAGCAAAAATAGGCAGTGAGTTACTAGGGCTGATGCAACTGGTACAGGGTTTAATAAATTTCATGCCCAGCTAGGTGTTGGAGTCATTCTAGATTGGATATCTAATGGAAAACAAATACAGCGAGTAGTTCTGCCCAGAATAGCATTTCTGTGTTACTGTTGTTTGAAGAAAAGCAGTTGGTATAAAGATTACAGATGATGTAATTTTTACCACTACATGTTTGACTTTGCAGATATTCTTACCAAGATCCAAGATGAGCTCTGTTTATTATTTTTTTATCAAAACATTTTTCTTCTGTGAAGTGTAAAAGAAGCCTGTGGCTCCACTGTTTTTTCATTATGGTCTTATTGATTTCAATTTTTTTTTCAATAAGCCTATATCATCTAGTAAGAGTAATCTGCACAACTACAAATCTCAACCAGTGGCTATTAGAGGTCATATATTAATTCACAGTCACCTTTTAGTGGTTTGGCACTGTGTTTCGTGATTTCCGCCTTTCCACCTCCACCTTGCTGACTACAAAAGAAAATGAGAAAAGCTTCCTGGAGTGAAAATGGTATTGCCAACAGTTGCATGCAACAGAAATGCTTAAGGCAAAAGATCCTTCTATCTAGAAGGCAAGGGCTCATTTATCTAACCAGCTAACTAGCTAGATCATAGTTTCTTCCCCAAGTTAGATTACTTTTTGCTATATGCATATTTTACTTGTATTATGAAGGTGACAGATCACTCTAAAACCAGTAATTTTTTCATGACCCAGCCCATGTACCCACCACTGCAGTCTGCAGTACTAAGCTTTAAAACGTTGGAGAGAAGTACCCTTCCAGCCAAGCCCAACTCACAGCCAGTCAGATGTCAGCGCTGTAGGCAGTGTTTCCATCCAAAGTCCAACATAAAATGGCTGACAAAGGAGGACAAGTCTTCATTAACTTCTGTGTATCATCTCCTTAGAATTGTGTCCTTCTCTGGCTTCAGGTGCTCTGGACAGCCCACCCTTTCCATTGCCAGCATTTGTCTCTGGGCTGTCCATCTGCCAACCACCTGTTGTGGCATCCACAGCTGTGCTTTGTACCGCCACACCCTCCTTTGGGCGGCCTTTCCATTAGCTGCCAGGAACCCATAATTTCATTTAAAATATATATGAAGGTGGATTTAAATTTGAAGAATTCAAGAAACCAGGAAATTGTACACTGTTAATATACTTGCCCAATGCTAAAGAAAAGGTCTCTGAGGTCTGTCCCCACAGCTTGAAGCTAAGGATGTGAGTAATCCTCATGTGATCATTGAGGTATTTGAAATCAAGAGAAAGGGTAAATGCAGCAGAGCCCAGGTACTTTGCAGTTTGAGGAATGAAGTCTTGATTGTTTGGAAAGGATTATGTCCATGGAGAAAAGAGCTTTTTTCCCTCAGTTATATATATTTATTTACTTCTTATCAGGTAAAACCCTACACTGAATTCAGATTTCCTTTTCAATCCCAAATTACGTATTTTTCTTACAGCATGTTACAGAGTCAGACTTTTATAGTGATAGAGAGGGCTGGATTAAGCTATGCAGAATTGCCCAGGTAGCACACAGGTTGATACAAAAATGCATTATTGTGAGTCCCACTGTTTTCAGCAGATCCTTGCCTCAGTTTTCCATACTGCCCCTTTGGTCTACAATGTAGGCAAGCTTTGTTTCCTGTGTCTCTTCTCTTTATCTGTCTGTTCATTGACTTTAGCCCTTAAGTTAGCATAGAGGGAAGAGAGGTTGTTGTTTCAGTCTAAGTCTAGATTTTTAGAAGTTTTCTGGTTCATGTCTATCTAAATATAAGGAAATAATTGGTAGCCACTTTGAATAAATCAATAATAGTGTAAGAATCAGCTTCATGTATTAAAAAACCCACAGATAATACAGCAATTTGCTATATAATGCAATTGATAGCTTATTTATGGGTTGATTGAGGCAGGACTGGTATGGAAAAAAATATGCAATTTGCCTAATTAAAAAATTGTACCACAGTGGATACTCAAAAGCCTTTCTGCACAATAATTGTCTAGAAGAGATGTCACATCCAGTAAGCAGAAGAGAGAAGTAAAGAGAATACGAAAAGAGATGTGTGCAGTGGCAACATAACATTCACTGCTAAAATTTCAGGGAAGCTACAATTTAGAATCATCTTCAACTTTTGTCAGATCCAACAAAAGAGCAGAGCACCTAGAGTGTAAAAAGTCACCTGAACCATCCTTTGCCTTGGCAGTGAGCTCTGTGTTGTGTCCTTTGCTGAGGAGCATTGTCACTGTCATGTGAGCCTGTGTGTGGCTTTAGTTCTGCACCTCAGTGGGTTAAATGGTACCTTAAAACTGATGTTAACGATTCCTTTAAGGACAGTGGACTAAAGCAGTGCTAGCAGTAGTGCTAGCAACAAGCAGGGATGCAGTGGGCTGCAGGCCCAAGTTCAGGATAGCCCAATTCATCACCTGCTCAGTCCATAGTTAGAGCATTAGGTCCAGTAGAGCCTCCACTGCTGCCCTACATCCTGCTGAATGCTGCTTTGCTTTTGACATTGAATTCATGTTAGTAATCCATACTTTACTTTTTAACTTTAAATATATAACTACGTGGAAAAAATAGTCCAGTTATTTTAAAGCCCTCTATTACTAAGTATGTAGCATATTTTTAGGTCTTAAAGCGGTCAGGTACCCCTGACCTAACCTGAGCTGTGAAAAAAGGGAGGAAGTGGGGCCATGACACTAGAAAGGCAGTAGTCCACTTAGTATGCAAAGCAGGCACTGTTTAAAATGTGTTTTCAGGGGAATGCACATCGTGTGTTTGCAAGCATGAGCCAATCCAGCTAAAAAAAAAAATTGCCACCTTACATTTGCCAAAGTGTTTGTGTTTTCCTTTCTTTGAAAACTTGGCATTCGTTATGTTCAAACAACTTGGAGCTCACTGCAGAATAAAGAACTGCCTCCTTACAATGGCTGAGGTCTTGCTGGGAGTTAAGCAAAAGAAGCAAGCTTAATCCTGGCACCTAATTTTTATGTATCAGTGGCAACTGCAAGAACAGAGTCCAACAAACCAGTCCTTGGTGCTTGTCTGGAGCAAAGGAAATGAGTGAATCCCTCTATAAAGGGCTGCTCAGTAAGGAAATGGGGACCAAAATCAAATAATACCAAAGACTATGGTTAATTTAGCAGACTAAAATTAGGGTAATGCTGTGAGGAAATTAGCATGGTTTATTTTCTGCTTTACAATATGGCTGTGTGATGCTACGCAATTTTGATTGCATTAGTAGGTATAGCTTTTAGTAAATCTTCGAAATGAAAAAAAATCTCTCCAAGTCTGCTGTACCCTCCATAGCCAGGTATGCTACAGCCTGCATACCCATAATAAATAGTTTGAAGTATTGGTGTCTGGAGTGGCTAGATAGCCCTGAGATGTAAAAAGGGGTAAGAAATGAGAGCTTGATGTTAAGAAGCCAGATAGTGATATGTATAAACAAAAATCAAAATTTGATTTTTGGTAACAAGTAAGGTATTTACATTTTTATTCTGATCATTGACGTGGTACATCAACATTTGCAGTTTCCAACTTGTTTAGCTAATGCTTTGTAAGAGTGTGATGGGATGTTTCAAATGATGCTAGCTTGTGTGACCTGAAAGAACACCTTTTTTCACAAGTCTAGGCAGAAGAGAGAATGGCCTCAGTGGTGCCTTGCTGGCCAGACACCCACAGTTAGCATGTCACAACCTTAATCTGTTTCAGACTTTATTAAAAAAAAAAATGCCACACTTTCTCTCCTTGCAGCAGACAAAAACATAATCTGTAGTTCCTGTGACCAGCAATGACAAGTTCATGTATTTCTGTAGAGAGCTGAGGAAGAGGACTGGTCTGACTGAGGCAACGGTATCAGTTCCTGATTTACAGGGATGGTCATCAGCATTTTAGATGTAATTCTTTCTCAGAATTGGATCATTTTTGGAAGAGTTGTAATAAAATTAGTGCAGGCAGCTTCCCTTACAGTGAAGTTCTGACCTTCATATGCTGTTACATTTTCTTAGAGTTTCAACAGGTAATGCAAACCAGCAATGGGTCCTGTTAACAGCTGTCTGGGAAGCTGAAATGTGAGAGACCCTTTCAGGAGTTGGATTGTCTTCTGAGATCTGTCAAATATCTGGTGAAATACCCACTAACATGTACATGGTGATGCAGCTTACGTATTTGTGGTCCTCAAGCCACAGAAAGCTTTGGACGCAACAACAAGAGATATTTGAGTTACTAATTTTTTCCAGGCTGTTGTTCACCTGGTAAGATCAAGTGAAACCAAATACCAAAGATGAGACACCCCTGCAACCTCAACATCACTGAGAAGCCCCAGTATCTCACGAAAGAGAAAACTTAAGCACCTAATTTCCTTGGAAGCACTGGGCTATTCGCCGTCACTGCTTAGGTGCTTCCTTGCATCGCACACTGAGGCCCATGACCCTCAGCCATATGTTGCTTTTGTAAGTCTTCCCTCTTAGGAACTTTTGGAGATTATACCTTAGGATGGCTGAGTCTGGGAAATAAGCAGTTTGATCCCTTTGCTGGAAGTTCAAGCAGAGTCTCTCTTTGCTGAGTCCAGCAGCAGAATAATTGGGGTCCATTATCTCATGCAAAAATTGCTAATTTTCCTCGATTATTTGCACACATGTTTTCCTCAAAACATAAGACGCTGGCCCAAGCAGTTGTGTGAGAATGCATGAAGGTGAAATACATGTGTCACGTGTACTAGAGAATATGAGCATAGGGTTTGTTAATGACCAATTCTTTAATTGACCTGAAGGTTGCTGACACCACCTCAGTTATAAGAAAAGACCAAGGAAGCTGGGCCTGTGCAGCCTGGAGAAGAGCAAACTGAGAGTATCAATGTATTTAAGTATCTAAAGGGAGGGTGTCAAGAGGATGCATCCAAGCTCTTCTCAGTAGGTCCTAGCAATAGGACAAGAACAATGAGGAGAAACTGATGCACAGAAAGTTCCACCTGAATATGAGAAAGAACTTCTTTACTGTGCAGGTGACTGAGCACTTGAACAGGGAACCCAGAGAGGCTGAGGAGTCTCCCTCACTAAAAATATTCACAAACCATCTGGTTGCAATCCTGAGCCATATGCTCTGGGATGGCCCTGCTTGAGCAGGGAGCTTGGATCAGTAGTCCCACTGCAGTCCCTTCCAACGTAACCCACTCTGGGATTCTGTGTACTGGGATGAGCAATAGGAACTAATGATTGGGCTCTAAGCTATTTGTGATTTAATGGTCACATCAGGTGCCAGTAACCTTCTGCCCTGCTGTGATTTTATGCTACTTTTACTGTTAGGCTTTTTTTTTTCAAAAAATAATAGAAATAAAAACTAAAATAATAATAAAGTGGCAGATGGTGTACTCATCAGTTTCCAGCACCAAACAAATGGCTCAAATTAGTCATAGAGTGGAAATCAAGAAGAGGAGCATTTCACTACTTGCTCAGGGGCACACCAAGGATGATGACCAGCAGGATGAGAATCATTTGCCCAAGCAGGTCAGGAGTGCTGGTGTAGGTTGTTGTTATGAGGGCACTTGCACCCAGGATGGTGTGAGACCTGCCAGCAGCTCTGGCCCCAGCAAGGCATGGCTTTCAGCAGCAGGGCTGATCCTCAGCAGCTGGCACCACAAGCACAGGCTCTTTTGCTTGGCATCCTCTGTTTCACATAGTACGGTACGCAGCGCAGCAGTCCTGCAGAACTTGGACTTGAATGCTTTTTGTCAGCTCCATCTATCTTGTGATGTTTATATAAAGCTCAAGGAGGAGGAGAGTCCCTTTGGAAATAAAGCTTACTGTTTCTTTGCTCTCTTTTAAAATGCCCCAAAGCAGTGCAAAATCTGGAGTGAAGGCATTATCCTGCCACAAAATACTTGTGGGATCCCTGGGTAGCTGCCAGAAGTGCTAGTTATTTGTAGGAGGCAATTGAGAATACTGCTGCAGTGTTAGCCTTCAAAAATGCATCAGAAGCATTTTTACACCCATCACATGGCTACTGCTAAACTCTCCATGTATGAATGTTCAGTATGATCTTATTTGCAAGCTGCCCTGTCTCAGCTGAGGGCATGTCTTCCTCTTGTGGAAGAGAGGAGCAGGCACTAAGATGCCTGACTTCTTCAAGGGACACCTTTCTTTATGAGTTTCAGGCTCAGTCTGGTTTTTTTTTTTTTGCAGACTTTTTTTAGATGAGTACTGATTCAGCACTGAGACCATGAAGCAGCTACTTGCAAATCTAGTTTTATGTTAGATATGACCCAAGTTACAGATTTCAGCGTGTCTGGGTGGGTGGATGGATGGATGGATGGATGGATGGATGGATGGCACATCTCAAAATCAATACACAAATGCTGTCAGTTGAAACATGTGTACATCAGAATATTTTCCAAGCAGTCCTTTTCAGGCTAAGGAAAAGCACCAGAGTGTGCTGAGGGATTTTCCTCCTCTTCTTTTTTTTTTTTTTTTTTACTTATGATATTAATTTATTAAATGTCCAAGCAAGGAGGTCTTTTTTTGTTGTCGTCGTTGTTTATAACAAAGAGCAAGAGAGAGAGACAACATTAACAGAAAAAAAATGCTTCTTTATTAATGTTTATGGAAGTCAACAGAAGAAAATGGGCAGCAATAGAAATGCTGTGGCGGAAATTAAATAAGTCCCAGTTCAACAAATTGAACATTATTTGCCTGCTGAACTCTTGTTCTTTGCCTGACCGACCAGGAGAAGTCCCTTGCTCTCTATCCACTCTGCTCTGGTGCTGTACAAACAGCTGGGGGAACTATCGGTACTGGAAGGGGGCAGTTGTGCTACTTTGATGAATTGGCTATGTCCAGTGTTGGAACAAGGCTGTAGTTTGGATTGGCAGGTCTGATAGCTCTTTGGCTGTATTTTTATTATTCTCTCCTCCCCTTCAAAACAGCCTCTATCATTATAGACGGCTACAGCAAAAACATGTCATTCCTGAGATGAATAAACATAAGTTGTGTTAAAAATCTGCTTTGCTTTTAGGAGGCATTGGTCAGTAGGGTAGAGACCTCAATTTATCTGATGCCTTTATGTTGTTTTGCTTTTCTTTTTTTTATTTTGAAGTGCATTTATTGTGTTAAAAACTGGTTAAGAAGCAATACCTTAGAGAGCAATACTTTCAGAAGGAAAGCTGCCACACTTAAACAAGCCTGTAAAATCCGTGACTTAAAGGGAAAATTTAAATATTTTGAGCCACACTGACAGCAGAAACTGAAAATATTGAGATCCTTTTTCAGATAAAAAGAAAAAAAGGCCATATGTTATGCAATGCATAATTCAGCTTTAAATTCAATGTGTGTTCCTTGGGAAGTTGTCAGCTAGGGTGAAATCTTTAAGAGTGACCTAGTAAGCTGCAATAGTTTCCATGCTCCCTAAGAAAAACAAAACAGACTGAACAAAATTAAGAAATTATGGGAGCAGCAAGGGACAAGAGTCTTCAAGTTATTCCTGTATACTTACAAGTGTGCTAGAAGATTTGTAGATATTGGGCCTAAAAGGGACCTTAAAATGTAGTCTGGCTTGCTGTAAATCACAGGCTGCAAAACTGTTCTCCTTCTACCCTTACTTCCATGTGTAATTTACAAAAAGATGTTAAGTTCTGACTTAAACATATGAAAGTTGATGAGATCAGTCCTAACGAATTTCCTTTCATGTCCTTCAATGTTTCATCCCATGATTAGCCACTTATTATCTACTGAATACAGATTTCAAAAAAATAATACATTTTTAAACAAACTGTGTGTGTGTGAGATAGCAGTCCTTGTTTTGCTTCCTTGTGCAGTGGATTAGTTCTTGGTTACTAGTGTGCTGTTTTAATTTAACAGCCAAGGACCTGAGGACTTCTACTGTGGCTGCTGTGGGGTCACCCAGCAACCATCCCTCTCAGCCCCACCACTGATGCTTGCCTTTTTGCTCCCTGTACAGAAAATCCTGACCATGATCCCCACCGAGGAGGAAAAGCAGAAGATCCAGGAGGCACAGCTGGCGAATCCTGATGTCCCCCTGGGCAGCGCTGAGCAGTTCCTTCTCACCCTCTCCTCCATCAGCGAACTCTCCGCCAGGCTCCAGCTCTGGGCTTTCAAGATGGACTACGAGATAGTGGAAAAGGTGAGGGAAAGCACAGGGATGGGTGGAGACTCTTCTGAGGCTTTGCTTAATCTTTCCCTGACCTTGGTATTATAGGGACATTTTGAGGAAATGGTAAATGGGTCATTTTTGTTTCAGTGGCCAAGCAGGAAACAGCTAAACTGATCCTTCATAATCTCTTCCTTCTATAAAAGAAAATTAAGAGATTATGTTTTCCTTCCTTTAATTAGTCACTAATGATATTGAAACAAAGAAGAGGGCTAAATCTCTGCCACATCTTCTCCAGATGTTGTTATTCAGGAAATTACTTCAGAGCAATGAGAATTTTTCTTTTGTAAAGATTGAGTGAGGACTACCATATTCAGTCCTATATCATGAGAGTATTGATCTTACATCCATTTATAGTAAGGAAAACACCATCCATTAAGGTTTTTTTGTTTATAGCTCTCAAAATTCTAAACAAAAGACAGTTCAGCTCAGTCACATGCAGTTGTTGCCACCTTCTCCATGGCTGGCATTCATTCAAAGAACACTATAATTGGGGTGTCAAGAATGATGAATCATGTGCACAAATTTTAAAACAGAGGATAAAATTTTGGTACATAGTTGAGATAGAATGAAACTGTGTAGGGGATTTCAGGTACTTGCTGTCTTTCACAAGGTCTTTCAGGAATCTCTGCACAGGAGCTTCCTTTTGGCTGCACTTCTGGTGCATACCCCTGGCATTGCCATTAAAGCAGCTCTCTCCTCTACATATTCATTTTGTATCTGTGCACATATGTGTGTATTGAAAAATCAGTATAACTGTGTGATATGGATTCTAAAAAGTGAAAAGTGAAAAAAGTTTCACATGCTTGTGAAAATTCCTTATGTTTACCTAGCAATGGTTATTTAATGAGTTGTGCAACAGTGGATTGATTTGCAGATGATATTGTCAAGATTACTCAATCTTTATTTAATTTTCTTAGATGTTAGGACATGCAGTCACACGAATACTCAGGATTTTTATTGGAATATTTTAGTATTAGCTATTTACATTTCTGACTTGTACAAAATACTTGTATCTGGCATGAATACTTTTTTGCCAATTTGTTCTGTTTTGGTTTGGTTTTTTTTCACTCTGGTGCAGCTATTCTGCTTTGAAGTTACCACAAGGCTAAATTGTACCTTTCATATAAGCTGAGTTAGCAGTAGTTATTAATCTCTGCGTATACCTAGAATTTCTCAATCAAATTCCAATTCCCAATTACCTCTCAATCACCTCTCAATCAAAAAGCAACATTTGAACCACTCCTAAAAGCTAAAGAAATTCTGAGAGCTTCCTTTTGCCACAAAGGTAATTTATTGCCAGCTAAAATCCATGTAGAATGGATGGTAGTACAAAATGTCTCAAATACTTAAATTACTCAAAGAAGCAACAGCTGTAGGAAAGACAAAACCAACATTTTTATCCCTGTTTGAAGGTAGATAGAACTAAGCACAGTACTTACCATAAAATGGTAGAGGAAGTAGCATGTGATAAGTGTGATAAAGTGTGAGGAGCACATGATAAGCCTAGCAGACAAGCATAGGTAGAACAGACGGCTTGGGTCTTGGATGAGGACAAAGAAACAGGGTCAGACATCAGGGGTGCAAGGCAGAGTGAGCATCTGGGTTTCTCCAGTAACAAAAGTTTAAGTTCCAGGTAACCAGTAAACATACATGTTATTTAGACTGAAATAAGATACTGTGATAGTCAGTTTTAAAAAATTTAGTAATTTGCATTAGTGATTATGATGATAAAAGAGACCCTTGAACTGCTAACATTCTTCTGTTCTTGAAACTATGTTTTTGCAGATCTATCTGCAAAAGGGCAAACCCTTCATGAAACATAGGTCCCAAAATCACTTACCTCCACAGCTCTTGCTGGGTTTTTTTTTCAGTCTGGCATTTGCTTGATCTTTTCTTTTTAAATCTTATTTTGTAATAGGGAAAATTCATAGCAGTTCAGAATGTACTCATATTATTGACCAAGTCACACATACATTTTATGTAAGATATGAGTGCTGTTATTTCCACGAGGCTGGAAGTTTTAGATGGTCCCTGTTACCAACAGTGTGAACTACCTGACGTATTGATAAGACCAGGGTTCTCATACATGGGAGTCTTCTGCTAACCTGCCAAGAACAGAGCTCTGCCTAAGTAGGTCTTAGCTTCATCTCTGACAACCTGAAAGAACATGAATTGTTCAAGAAATGTGTTAAGTGATACATTGTTTATGTTCATGAAAAGCTATTCAGGCATAAGAAGAGAAATCATTTTTCTTCGCTTGAATTTAATTAACTGAAGCAAGTCAGGGTACATTTGTAGGGAGCATCCTCAGACTGTGTGGGGCTGAACTGGATGAATAAATACTCACTCTTTGCTCTCTATAGAAAATTTTAAAAAAGAAAAAACCCTTTCCAAATTATTTTCTTGATAATGTATGTGCTGCTTTGAAATGTTAACTTAAATGGTTACCAAAGGTCGTTAGCAGAACAATAATTTCTCTCACTTTTCTTTTGGCATCTTAGTTTAAATGTGCAGACAAAGAGGTTAAAAAAATTGCACTGTGTTGTTACTCATTCCTCATATGGAACTACTTATGATGCAGATATTGTCAAAATTTATTATCTCAAACGGACTTTAAAGGTGTTAAAAAAAGGAATAGAAACTTCAATTTTTTTATTAAGATCGCTGCAGACAAATATATCCTTTTTGCTGACAACTTAAAAGATCACAAAATTAATATTTGCAGGTGTAGAAATGAGAAAAGTACAATGAGTGGAGTTCATTTGTACATGTCCATCAAACATTGAATCAGGCATTATGAGGTGTCTTTCAGACAGAAGTTCTGGACCAATCCTCAGATTTCATTCAAACCTAATTTTTAGCTGAAAAATAAAAGCGTGGTATCCAAGGATATGAGGTAGCTCTGCCTTATCTATCTGCCCTCTTTAGGTAGAAGGTGAGTTTTATAGGAAGCAAGAGTGGGTAAATTTGAAAAGATCAGAAATTTGTCTGATTGTTCAGTATCTTGCACTGTCTTTTCTATTGTTTTTTAATCCTACAATAAAATAAGAAATAAAGAGTAATTATAAATGTGTACTATATGCAAGAAAGTCTAAGATCAGGTAACTTGTCTAAATAGCTAAATGAAGGGCTCAGTATGGCCTGGTTTGGAAGCCCCTTATGCCACCTTCTTACTCACCTGGAGAATGTTTTAAATTACTCTTTTAGCAATGTTTTTTTGACAGGTTGAAAATTGATCTAAATTAAATAGTTCAGAAGCCCATGTTTACCACAGATTCAGAGCAGTTTGAATCATCCCATAACACAACAAAACAAACTAAATCAACTCTGACTTTAAAGTAGCTCAAAGAATACTGAACAGCAGTTTCAGTTTAATTCACTTTGTTGATAAAGTCTTGGATTATTTAGCACCTCTCCTCTGATGTATAAACTACTTAGTTCACTATCTCATCTCTTAGTTTGTCTTGAATTTGCCATATTCTTTTCAAGAGACAAATTGTTCTGTAGGGACTAGAAAAGTGTTTCATTCATCTTTTATGGTAAAATATCACTACAGCTGTTGAAGGAACCATTGTGTGTCTCCAAGAAAGTGAAATTCTCTGTTACTTTGCCTCTTGGTCTAAAATAGAAGCTTAATTTTGGCTTCTTGGCTCATAAAGAGTATAACAATTTGGTAAATTGGGGAAAAAAGTCTCCCTGCCCATGGCACAGGAGTTGAAACTAGGTGATCTTCTGGTCTTTTCCAACACAAACCATTCTATGATGCTGCTCACGGATGCTTAGAATGGCATTTGAAGATAGAAACAATGAGAACTGTTAGTGTGCATACAAAATAAATAACCCTGGGCCTCACACAGAGACATAGAAATAAGTTGTGTCAACTCAATTACCCTCACTCTCTTCCTTTGAACTCTCTGGTGTAGTTCACTTCCTGAGGTAATGGAACAGAATTTATGATTTCAAGCCTTACCAGTATGCATATCTATACTCAGATAACATGTGTAGGTGGAAGCTGCATTAAATTAAAATATTGAAATGAGACTATTTGTAAAGCTTGATGTTACAGTGGGTTTTCTTTTTCAGTTCTAAATTCTCACAAGCACAAAACCATATCTAAAACACAGAAATGGCCATTGTTTGAAGAAAACTGTAGGGTCAAGCTACAAATAGCAAGATTTCTAACTTTTTAAATTTGTTGTTCAAAGATTAGATAAAATACTTTTAAGAAGCTTTTTTATCAGCTGGGGCTTGGGTGTGTTCATGGATTTAACTGAAATGCAGCAGCATTCTCCTGTTTGGAATCACAGGATAGTCCCCAGGACAAGTAAGGCAATTGCATACATAAAGGAACAACAGTAGGAAAATATTTTATGTACTTTTTTTGCTGTCCTTGCTTGTGATTTATTAGCTGGAACATGGAAGAAAGCCAGCACACATGGCCAGTTTACACTCTGCAAGACGCCAGTTCAGGAACTTTTTGCAGTAATTAATCTAAACCATAGAATTAAAAACTAACCTTCACTTTCTTGTTTCTGTCCTTACGGTAGGAAGTTGCAGAGCCACTGCTAGACCTGAAGGAGGGAATGGACCAACTGGAGCACAATAAAACTTTGGGATTTATCCTTTCTACTCTGCTAGCCATTGGGAACTTTCTGAATGGAACCAACGTAAGCCTGATGTCCCGGCATTTCCCCTTCAGCTTTTTCCTTCAAAAAAACAGAAGTCAAAACCATTGTGAAAATTGCTACCCACTATTTATTTTTACCAGAAAAGTAATTTAGGGAATAGAATGTGCTTTTATTCTGTGTTAGGGTGTTTTGTGTTATGTCTTGCCTCTTTCAGCATAATCTCAAGGAAATGTGGAGCTAAGCCCTGTTCTAGTGTAACTCCCTTAAGTGTAGTGTTGATGCTTTGCATTCTAAGAACTGTCATGGGTCATTTCACTCTAGATGGACTGATTTTAGACCTAGTCTTCAGCAAGTTAAAAATTAATAAAAGCAATTAGTTTCCTCTCCTGTAGGATTCTTCTTTCCCCTCTGCCCCTTATTGGTCATCATTTTTGTCTACTAATCTGCATGGGAAGGAGTAAGCATTTTTATTTATAGTGTCTTTTTTTTTGATATCTTTATTTTTAATATGGTTTTTTTTTCCATTACAGGCCAAAGCTTTTGAGTTGAGCTACCTCGAGAAGGTTCCAGAAGTCAAGGACACAGTGCACAAACAGTCCCTCCTGCACCATGTCTGCACTATGGTGGTAGAAAAGTTCCCAGACAGTACTGATCTTTATTCAGAGATTGGGGCCATCACTAGGTCAGCCAAGGTATGTCCAGTAGGTAAATACATCTATATGTACATTTTTATAACACCTCTTTGAAGTGAAATATTTAAGATTTTATTGTATTCTTTGATTTTTTGTTCCTCCCTGGTTGCAGTACTATTTATGAAGGTGTGTTCATTGTGTCATTTGCACTGAATTTCAAAGATGCCAGTACTCCCTCTTCCGAACTTTATTTCTGTCTGTCACAAGGTTCCCTCATCAGAGCACTCTTAGGCAGCCATTGGTTATGATAGCTATGTTAATGTTATGCACATTATTAATGTATATAACTACAAGGAACTATTTTCAGGTTAAAACTTTATTTTACCAGTATCTTCAAATATATTTATTATGTGGCTTGGAGGAATCTCTTTTATAAGGCAGATGCCTGATTATATTTTAAATCCAATTGAAGGAATGAATTTTTTACTAATAAAATTTGTCTCCAGAATTAAAGAGTCCTTGAAGTACTTGGTTTAACTCACAGAATCACAGAATGGCTGGGGTTGGACAGGACCTCAGCATATGACTTAGTCCAACCCCGTGCTAAAGCAGGTTCACCTAGAGCAGGTTGCAGAAGAAAAGTCCAGGCAGGTTTTGAGCATCTCCAGAGGATCTCTTGGGATCTCCTTAGGAGTTAAGGAACATAAATAGAAATAAAGGAATCTTGTTTCAGCACCTCTCTTCAAAAAATGGTAATTCCCTGGTTGATGCATAGGTCTGGTCAATGGCTCGATGCAGTGTGGAGATTATTACTGCTGTGAGCAGGCATGATAGGAAAATCCCTTTTAAATCTCTCAGAGTGTGAGATTTCATTAATAACCCTTAAAAGTAGTGCATTGCTTGATTAATGGAGTAAACATGGGAGATAGCAAACATAAAAATTCTGTTTAGGAGTCATGTCTCACGGAAATTATAATAATTACAGCAGATAATTACAGTGTTCTTCTAGTCCAGTGTCTTGATTCAGACAGTGGCCAATACCAGCTGCTTGACAGAAGAGCACAAGAAGTTTCTAAGGGAATGAAAGATTTCTACTAGAAAAATGTTATTACATGAGCCATAATTCTCATTATGTCCATCAAATAGAGGAATGATTTCTTTTCCAAAGGCCACCTTATTTGGATGTTGGGAGAGGAGCTGTAGAGTGTGGGGGCAAACAACTCTGTTTGCCCCTACAACCCAAGACATCTGTATAATACAATACTTTTTTTTTAACTGCAAAACTGAAATCTTATTTTGGCTCCTAGTGCAGTTCTTGCAACAATGAATTCATAATCTATTTTTTTCTGCTGTTCAATTTGCCAGTTTCAAGAATTGCTGTCTGAATATACTGAACAGTCAAAATATTTTTTCTTTCTAATTAACAGAATAACTTCGGTTGGAAAGGATCTCTGAAGGTCATATGATCCATCACCCTTTTCAGTGCAAGACCAGATTAAACTAGGCTGCTCAGATCCTTGTCTAAGTCTTAAATGATCCTTTTATATCTTTTGTTTATGAGACCATTTCCACACTTTTCCTTCATCTTACTTTTTTAGAATGTGTTAAGCAATAGTAAGTATTCCAGCCTCTCCTTATCAATGTCAAATCTTACTCTGTTTGTCCATTCTGCTACCTTTTGTTAGATGTTCTGAGGTTTTCTCTGTGTTCTTTGACTGCTGCTACCCTTTGGACACCCATTGTCCCAGGGCAGTTACCAAGGACATCCAGGCAGTCTCCTGAGCTGACAGAGCATTCAGAACTCACAACGGAGTCAGATGCTGCCATGCACTGTGCACTTCATTGCAGTCTACAGCAGTGACCATGATCTGCTAAAGATTTACTGCTTATCTCTCAAACCCCTAATAATCTTCAGTCAGGACTAATCTGAATAATTTTCTGCCATCTGTAGATTTTACCCTCTGGATGTGCTTCCTTGTTTCCAGATAATTTTGAAATACAAAGTACAAACCATGAGATGCCTGCTGTTAGCCCTATCAACGAATGAGAATCAATGTGTATTTGTTCTTTTCTTTTGCTCTCTTAACCTCACAATTCATAGGTGGCCTCCCATGAGTCCCTTGAAAAATTTTGAAATTTCATTTTCTTTACTTAGTCTTATTTATTTCCTATTTTATAAACATTCAGAATATAGTGGTTATTTTTATGTATTAAGTTTCCTGTCACTCATCCTTTCAGGTAACTTTTGCCAAGTTACCTGATACAGTAATAAAACCTGGACCTCTGCACCAACTTTGCTGCTTTTCTAGGGATAAGCAAAACTTTTGCTATCCTTTTATTCTCTTAAGTTACCAAGTATAGTTTCATACATATTCATGTTCATTTTAGCCAGTGGCTCAATTTCTTTATTTTAATTGATGTCATAAGTCACTTATTCTACTTGTTTACTTCTTTGTAAGATATCATCTCTCTCCAAGATGTATTTCTGCTAGTAAGGTTTCAAACTTTGCTATTAGTTCACATCTATTAAAAATATAATACAGAAAAAGGAAAGGAGCACCAGAGTAGGTTTTTCCCCAACATCCTCTGTGGTGAAGTTGGATGAAAAGAAGTCATCTTGCTTCCCTTCTCTATTTTTTGTCTTCCTCAGTTTCTTTCATCCCCAGTGATCCAGGACCTCCTACATACTTTCTTTTTCTTTTTTGGTACCATAAAGGAATTTGTGGTTTTTGTTTTATATCCTTAGATATTTCTCTTTAGATTCCATCTCTTTTCTCCTAGTTTTCCTCTTGTACAGCCTATGCTTAGGCTCTGGTTTATTGCCTTCAGTGAGTTTGGTTTCTCATGTTTGGAAGATTTTAACTTTCTCTTATGTTTTTGTTTTTAATTTGAGTGATTCTTACTTTTTTAACATTTAGGTATATTGGTTTCTCATTTCCTGCTTCTTCTCTCTGCTAAGAAGTTATTTCCCTTTTTTCTTAGATTGGGATCAAGTTAATCACTAAGAAGAAAAATTACCACAAAAGAGAAGAGCCTTTGTTTTCCAAAATTCTCACCACCATGTATGGTATTCTCCCAAGTGGTTCTTCTATTTTTCAGTCATAGAAAGTGGAAGAAAGCTTAACCTACTGCTATCACTTAAAAAAAAATTTAGGTCTAAGAGCATGCAAAATTGAGCACAGTCTTTCAGTCTGTGGTTTGCTGTTCCAGTGGCCCTGCCCAAAGCGGACAGAAATCTAAAAAGGCCAGACAAAATCACATTAAGAGAAATTATAGCCTTAACCTTCCCCGTGTCGCCCAAGGTCTCCCTCCTTGGGATGTTCCTGCATGTGTTAAACCACTGATGGATTACTGTAACAAGCTCTATTCCCACTTGATCATAGCTGCCACAAATCAGAGAGTTAGGATGTGGAAGCCATCCAAGCTGCCCTCTTCAAGGGAATGTTCACAGACAAGGCGAAATCTTGGTTTAGGAAAGCTGACAGGAAAGGAGAACTAATATTTCACTGTGGATTAGACTGTATTTTGAGCTCTGTTTTGCCTACAAACATCTTTCAGAAACCACAAAGGCTAAACAATTTCCATCCTGTAGATAAACAGAGATGCCCCTTCCCCTGAAATGCGCATCATATAAGAATTTCCTGAGCATTAGTTCATGAAAAAAACCCAAAAACATAAAGAAAACAGGCTGCCCCACCAAAAAGGAGCTAGTAAGACCAGAAACAAAATGGTATAGTTGTTGCAAAACTTGTGGCTTTTTACTGAAGGACTGAAGTCATAAATGGCACCAAAAAAAACCAGATGCAAGTGAAAAAATTAGAGAAAAAATATAATTCTAGATAAATAAAAGCATTTATAAAGTCATGCACAGCACTGATTATTTAGTATCACAAGATTAAAATCACTTGCCCTTTTTATTTTCTTGATTTTTTTTCACTGATGTTGTACCAGAACTGATGTACCTAATACTGAAGCAGACCCTCAGATTATTGCAGATAAGATCAAGTGTTGTTCCTAGAAATTTCCTTAGGAAGCGGGTGCCTCAGCCCCAATATCCTCTCTTAGTGAATAAAAAATGTGTCCTTATTAAAAATGTTCATCTTCTCTCTCTAACCCATAAATATTTCCCCTGTGCATCTGAAAACTGGCCAGCTCTATAGATAAACTATAATTGTCATTTTCTTCCCCTGATTTTAATTTACTTACAAGATGTCAAACTTCTGTCTGGTTTTTAATCCCTGCAGCAAGACACTTGGGCACAGGACACTCACAGCTACCAAGCAATGGAGAAGCAGGGAGCTTTTAAAAATAAGAAATAGGAAATGTTAGCAACACAGGAGGGGGAAAGAGTTGCTGATAGAAAAGAATTTAGGATGAACCTAAGGCATGCACGGGGGAGAAGGAAGCCTGCAGCAGCCTGGCCCCTGAGGACCTTAGCAGGGAGGCATAAGGAGGCAGGAGCTGGCTGGAACAGAAGTGATATTTGACATGCTATAGCTTCTGCCTGGTACAGTGGAAAGCAGAAAACGGATAAAAAAAATAATTAAAAAAAGGTAGGGAAAATCATGTTGTCTCCTGTACTCTTTCAGTGGGGTTTCTCGTGTCTCACTTGACAGAAAGTATTTGTGTGCAGTTATCATTCAAGCATGTTTTCCCTACATTATTTCAAACAAAAATAAATGCCAAAAGTCAAATTATTTTCCACGGAAAAAAAGTCCGTTCAGCCAGGAATGCAAGGTTTCTTGCAGTCATTCCTTGTGATGCCAGCAGCTGCCTCAGATCGTGGCATGGGCCAGCAGGAGCAGAGGTGAAAGTCGAGCAGGGAAAGGCAGATCCTGTTGGCTGCAGGGCATACTGGGGCAAAGGGGAAAGAGTTTCCATGGCAAATGAGACTGAGGTTGTGTCTCAAAGAGAGCAGATGAAGTTTAGCACATGTGCCTGATGGCACTGTGGTGTTTCTATAACATTCCAGGTGATATGACTGCAGGAATTGTTGCAGGTGACGTAACACTATCTGAAGGGACCTACATCACCACTGTGTGCTATGGCTCCCCTTTGTCCCAGATTGTGGGAACTGCCATACAGCATCTGCAAAAAGATCCCATGTAGTTAGGATATTGTTTAATGAAGTAAAATGCAGTAGAGGTGTGTATACAATTGGGCAGACTCATCTGGTCATACCTCAGTAAGCACCTCTGCCACCTCTGTCCTGTAATTTTTCATTAGTGGGTTGATTCAGGTGCTCTCATTTCCAAAATTATTTTCACAGGATGCCATCTTTTACCCTAGAATTAGAAATGTCTGGGTAGAACCTTCTTTATATATTGCTTGCTTTAGAGAGCTGGCATCTATCTCACTTAAAATGCATGCCCACAGTGTGCAAGTCAGACTAACAAGGGTCTTGGGATAATTCTTGTGACACTTGGTGAAGGAAACCAGTCTGGAAATATTAGAGGAGACAGAGTTTTGAACATACGCCACAGAAGGTCGCTGCTCTCAGATGACAGTGTGTTTGCAAGGAGCAATTCTCAGAATTTCCTTTGGCACTGAACCAACTCAGGAAAAGAGGAAGATTTCATGTTCCCTGCCAGAATGCATCCCTGTAATAATGTGAGAATGAACGGTCTGACCCTAAATTATAAACAGCTCAGACTAGACTGTGGTCTGCTGCAGAAACTATCTTGAACTTTGAAAAGAAAAAGCATGTGTGTGGTTATGTATATCTTTCTATGAGGTACAATAAAATAGTTGTCATTTTATTGTGCATTTAAGACAACATGTCATTGTGAAAGCATCAATCTTCTCTTAAATGCACCTTGTGACTAAGAAAAAAATGCAGAGATCCAGGTCTTCCTTAGAAAATAACTGGATTTTATATGTTCACTGCTAAAAGAAGCAAGCTATGCCAATAAACAATAGAGTATCAAACAATAGAAATCTTATACAAGTATGCTGAGCCTATGTAATTCACTGGCCTTCAGAACAAATCTTTAGATACAGTGATTTTGAAAAGAAGTGCTTCATCAGTTTCCATTAATTTACTTCTTTTGGGGTTTTTTGCTTCAATCCAGTTGTGACATCTTTGACCCTGTTGGAGAACTGAATGTTAACACAGGAGGCAGAAAACGTGAGTGTATTTAGGTGCAACATCTTTGACTTAAGGATGGTTTTGTACTTGCAGCAGTGGGATAGCTGAGCCCAAAGTCTAGAGAAGATTTAGCTGGAAGAGGAAACGTGTTTGTAAAGCACATTCCAGCTAAGGGAAAGCTGAAGAAAAATGACCTCTTGTCTCACAATGGCTGCAGTCGTTTGCATTGCATGGCAGTGCATACCTGGAGTCCTATATGCTGCCCTGGGGAATATATAGTGGAAGGCATTTCAGGTTTGAACTACTGCTTTTAATTCCCAATGTTACCTCAAAGCAGCCATTCCTCTCTCTTCCGGCAAATAATAAAGTGTGCAATTCCTGTGTTTCCATGAGGTATTCATGGCCACACAGAGGAATAACATCCCAACCCAAAGACCAGAAAGGCTCCCTGATCCATGTCCTGCCTGAATGATAGGAGCATGGTGTAATATTTCATGAATGAGAAAGTTTTAAACTTTTATACATGGCATGTGATATTGGATGGAGTTGAACTTGAAAAAATAGGCCTTGTAAGGACCAATGTTCAGGGAACCAGAACGAGCAGGGAATGCTGAGCCATTTGATGGTGGTGGCAGTTTTAGAGTCAGATGAAAATCAGTGAGAACAGAAGCTGTTTGGGCAGCTGTTTGTCACGAGGTACTGAATTCTCAACCCAGTGGAATGAGAAACTTGGTAGAATTCTTTTTATTTTTGTTGTTTATGGCAAAGTCATCTGCTTCTATGGTAGCAAGCAGTAAATAATGATATAAAGTGATTAAAGTGAGTGCTGTTGTTTTTGGCATGTGGTTGGAAGGTTTTATTCTTTGGTTTGAGTCATTTGTGCAAAATATGGTGTTGTGTTAAATTGAAGAATAGATTTTTAATTCCAAAGTTGCCCATTAGTGAGTTTAGGGCAGTGGTTTGCTGAGGCTGACTCTGCAGGGCTTTTGTCACATAAACTGGTCTTTACATTCTGTTTGCATATACTGTCTCTGGCTACTCCTCTCTGATCAAACGGTGTCTACTAAGGCACTTCTCAGAAGACTGAACAGTGGGCCTAGCAAGAGATTTCACAGATACCAATAGTTCTGAATATTTTTTAGCTAGTGTGATTGTGAAGGGAGAGGAACCTGGCCAGGGAAATGAGGAACATATAAATATATCCCAGAACCATTTAGAAAGTTGCTGTTTCTAAATTGGTTTACAAATTAAAGTAAACATTTCATAGTGTTTGAAAGAAAGAACTTTCCTATTTTGCATAACAGCCTAAGGCCACTCATTCTTTTTCCCCCAGAAAAGAACATGTACTAATTTAAATATTTTAGCAGAAGGTAACTACTCAGGCAGCAAGCTGCATGTCTTTTGCACATATATGTACTGAGGAGGAAGAAGAATATATGTTTCCACTTCCCTCCAAATCATCAGGCCAGGTACAATATCTGTATGCTACTGTCCAGCAAGAAAGCTCTAATGACTATTTCAGATTACTGCTTCCTTTTATTCAGTGGAGCATAGTTATAAAATAATGCCACAGCAATTCTAGTCTGAGTACCTCCTATGCTGAGCTCTCCTGGAGCCACAACTCACCTGAATTCCTTCTTAGTCCCAGCATGACCATCCACCTGCAGGCAAGAATTGGTGCATCTTTCGTTTCAAGAAAGAAAGAACAAAATAGAGGATTCATATTTCTCTGCTATTATACATCACTAATTTCTTTAGTAAAGTGTTGGAAATAAGCACATAAATCAAAAGGTGCAATCCATGCTCCCTTAGCAATGCTGTGTGAAATGGTAAAGAGGTAGTATGGTATTACAAATGCCTTTTTGTGTTTTCTTTATGCATGATATATTTAATAATTGGCATTATTACTCCACACAAGTTTTTGTTCTCCTTATATGAACACATGATTGGGGATCTCTTGTAATTGGGATTTCTCATCACTCTTACTGTTATATTTGTATATAACACTCTAAGCAGAACCACAGACCCGGGGCAGGCTGAAATGTAATGGATTCTGTGTCTACACACAAAATTGGCACTGATGAAATAGCATTTCTTAAAGTATCAGGTGGGGTACCTGATTGAATCCAAGAAAAACTGGAACTTAAATATTTCACATGAAGATGTTTTTCTGCAAGTATATTCCTTTCTGTCCACAAAGGACAAGTGACCAAACACTACATAGCTGGCGGACAGAGATTCCATGAAGGTTTGGCACATTCTTTCAGCCACTCTACAGTTTGCCTTTGGGGAATACACAGTTAATATAATATAATATAATATAATATATAAAGTACATTATCCTATATTGGGGTTCCTACTTTGCTCCTTCTGGGAGTTTACAGCTTCTGCTCGAGCACACCTGTGCTCCACAGAGGTTTATTCCAGGAGAGTTCAAGTGGTGTTCTTCTTACTGCAGTCTCCTTAGGACTTCTGCAGAGGACTGAATTTTTGTTTGTGCTCAAAAAACTCGTGAGTGTCCCTTAGCCCAACCTGCCAGCCCCTGTCCCTGCTGGAACTTCCCACTCTTGTGAATGTGCTGGCTGTTGGCAGATTTCAAGGGGCCAGGAATTAACCACATTCCCCCCAGATTTGTTGTTCTCCGAAGATGTTTCTTGAACCCCTACAGGCCTGAACCTCAGAGCTTTTTGATAGATTAAAACTCATTCTACCATAAAATATCATGAGTCTAAATTTCTCAGCTACAGAGGCTGAGAGGCTTCCTCAACCAGGTTGGATAATTCTTACTAAGAAGACCTGAACCTTGGATTTTTTTTCCCTTAACAGGAATGCTAGTACTTTTCCCCATGTGTGTGTTTTAGATACACCATCTGTAGAGAGCAGCAATGTGTTTATCATCAACAGTGAAAATACTGACCTGGAAAGGACTTTTTTTTCCAACATATGCATTGATATGGATATAAGGAAAGCAAATACCCCACAGCTGCTCCGCCTGCAGGGCTTTTCTGAATAGCAGAGTGGATCAAAGGATGTTTCTATTTCCTTGGGAAGAGGAAGAATTCATCACTTTATAAATCACAGCAAAAACAAATCAAATCAATACCAGGAGCTTTTTAATAATAATGCATTTCTTATGGCTATTCTCAGTATAGGTCTCAGCAGTGGATGCTGCACACAGCTAAGAGGAATGAAATAAAACTTGCCCCTGACACTGGTTTTCATTTAGCATTAAGGAATTAACTGGAGTATGAGACTGTAACATCCCAAGCACTGATGTGTTTAGAATCTGAGAGCTAAGTCTGTACTTTATAGCTCGAGTTCATCTGAACTGTGAAGTGGTATTATAAAATCATTTTTTCCTTTCTTCAGAATTCCAGAACATGTTGGGTAGTTTTATTTTCTCATCTGTTGTGTGCTGTGGCTAGGTCGTTGATGCACTTTGTTGAGTTGTTAGCAACACATCCTGAGTGTCTCCTGTAAGAGTATCACTATTTGAACACCTTTTTTGGTTGATGAATAAAGGAGAAGCTCTCCCTCACCTTCTGTGGAATGTGTTGGCTTCTATCCTGATGAATGTTACTGTAAGGTGCAATCATTTATTTTAACTGTGTTGAGAGACTTTCAGAGTCATTATATGATCTTGTTACAAGCCAGTAAATTCGTATTGTATATCAAGGGATGAAAGTTAGTGCTGAGATCACTAAATAACACATACTTTCAATAGAGCTTTAAAAAATTCTGGCCCATGAATTTTGTGATTAGACCTAGATCATCTATTAACAAGTCAGTGCATGACCAGGGAATAGATCCAAGTACTTCCTAAAATGGAGAATTGTTGGCGGGGTACAACAATGAGCAGTAAACAGGGTATAAAAAGCTTTGAGTAGTAGAGAAAAGGACTAAGAAAAAGAGAAAGTTTTGTATTACCTCAGAAAGAACTGAGTCATGCAGCTGCTTGGTGCAAACATGAAGTTATTAGCAAGGGAAAAAACACATCACAGTATTTTTTTTATCCCTTCTTTAGATGTTAGGCCTGCAAGAATAAAAGCAAATATATGTGTACGTGTATTTCTTTGTTTTCAGTTTTCCTTACTAACATTACATGCCTAGACATAGTGTGATAGAGAAAGCTATTTTTTATTGTTTTACTAACAACTAATAATATGTCATGCTGCCACTACCTTGACTCTTTCCTACACACAGATAGCATTGTTCAGATATCCAAGTATACAACCACAGTGTTTTCACGTCAAGTGTTGCCTTTTCTTTTCCTTTCTCTTTTTTCAGGTTGACTTTGAACAACTCCAGGAAAACTTGTGTCAGATGGAAAGACGGTGCAAAGCATCATGGGATCACCTTAAGGCTATAGCAAAGCATGAAATGAAGCCAAGTCTAAAGCAAAAAATGTCTGAGTTCCTTAAAGACTGTGCAGAAAGAATCATAATCCTGAAGATTGTCCATAGAAGAATAATTAACAGGTACAGAATTATATTGATGACAGCAATACCTTGATAGTAAATTACTTGATAGACTTATAAGTTATGACATCATAAATCGTGTTTTTTAAGTGTTTAATGCCCATTCCTGCAGGGAATGTTGCCAGGTTGTATGTGGTGCATATTTTGTTATAGTCACCATTGAAGAAAGATCACCACTCCAGAAATTTTTATATTTTTGACTAAAACAAAGCAACCATCCAGGCAATCATTTATTCCCAAGGTGCAATAACTGTGTGGTTTTGCCTCCCAATAGCTAGCAGCTTTATAGTTAAGTTGATATATTTTCTGTTTATCCCTGGATGTTTATTAAGGAGACTTGGCTTACTATCTGATAAACAAGAATAGACTGTAGCAAAAAGAATAAGTTTTATTGACAAATTCATCATATGCAGAAGCTGAAACCAGTCTTGGTTTCAGTACAGTCAGTACAATGAGTTCTTTTGTAGGCAGAACCACTCCTATTTGCAAGATCTTCAACTATGTGTTTTATGCTTATACCAGCTGAAGGCAGATTTAAGATTCCTCTCCTTAGGATTTGCAGTTGGGTTTAATGAAATTGTGAGAGATTTTCCGACTTCTGGATAATTTCCAAATTGCTGTGGTCAAAATTAAGAACTGGATTCCAAATGATTCCAAATTTGTGGGCATACACATGAGAAGTTGATTCAGTTCTTCTTTCATTTTTGTAATGACTTAGGGTTTATGCCACAAGTAAGCAGAAATCCCATTTGCAATGGAAGGGAACTGAAGTCATTAGTTTCCTGTTGTGTTTATCATATGCATTGTGCAAGTAAAAAAAATACCAACTTTCTCCTCTACTATCCTGCAACTTCTATGATAGTTCTTAAAAATGTTTCCATATACTTGCATCTTTCTAAGATTGGGAAGACTTTTTGTCCTCAGGGATGTAGATGCAGTTAAAAGGAATTCCCATACATTTTTACACATTCAGTGTGCTGCTGAAAATCATGCAATATAGAAGCAATAGTAAAAATTGCAAATAGTGCAAAAGCTCTGAATGCCACAGAAGCAGTAAAACTTTGAATTGAGAGTGTCCCAAACTAACGTACTTGGTAGATAATATAATTTTATGGTCAGTTTTGTGAACCAGAAATTCTTTCCTTCTTGTGTTTGCTAGCCTGTAAATCTGCATTCTTCTTGTCTAGACTTTGCCCAAAGTCCTAACAGCCTCTTTGAAGTTGCTTAATACAAATAAATAGAATTGAAACTTAATAAATATTTTTTTCTATAACAGGAATGAAATTGGTCATTCACGTGCCAAATTAGTCATATAAAGTGATGGAGTTCCATAAATATTTTATCTCCTGCATCAGCCTGGGAAAGTAGACTGGGATGAAGTTATCATAGGCTAGACTTTCATGGTTTTAATTATAAAACGTACCAATGTTATGCAAAGCATCCATGAAAATTCTGTAGCACAGAGGAAATGATGGGAACTAGTAAAGTAATAAATGGATTCAGTGAAATATAGGGTTGTTGTTTTTTTTCCAAGAGACCATCAATAAGGATTTTTTTCCCTTTACATTTATAACTCATTTTTTTCCAGGTTTCACTCATTTTTGTTATTTATGGGCCATCCTCCCTACGCAATACGAGAAGTCAACATCAATAAGTTCTGCAAGATTATTAGTGAATTTGCTCTGGAATACCGCACCACCAGGGAACGAGTTCTGCAGCAAAAACAGAAACGAGCTAACCACAGGGAAAGAAACAAGACCAGAGGGAAAATGATAACAGATGTAAGTGGCAAATGGTATCTCCCATAGCATGGGTTTTTAAAAATTTCTTTCACTGCATGTGGTATATAAAGTGTTGTCACTCTATTTTTAATTTTAGAGGTCCTTGTGCTGTAAGTAATGAAGTCTCCTCTATTAGAAGCCAAAACTTGAAAGTCTGATTGTGTATAATTTCTGCTTCATAAAAATGTATAGGACAAGAACAAACTGAAAGTAATTATCCGAAAGGAGCTTCTCTGTGTGCTGCACAGACAGTGTCCAGAATATCTAGAAGACATCAGGAGCCGTGTGTATCTGACCAGCCAAGAATATGAAAAAGAAAAAAAACCCGAGAAATTAGAGTCCTAATTGAGAACATAATTTAGATGATGAATCATTGTAGCCATTTAAGTGATTGCAGCCAAATTTTAATGGATTTTTTCCTCCATCTTTGAATATTCTAGTATAGTCTTGAGCCTTGATATTTTATCTATTTTTATGTCTGTGTATACATATATGCACATATACATACACTTCATGTGCAGTTTTTCCTTAACTTTAGAGCACAGACCAGCCAATTTTATGGTAACAGACTACTTTGCGATTCTGAAAGGATGGACAAATTTATGTCCACATAAATGTTACTCTGCAAACTTTTTGACTGTAAGATTGCATACTGAAACAATAAATTAAAATAAGATTAGTTTTCTCAGCATAATAGGTTTTAAAATCCCCTTTTTCTATTTTTTTCTATCTCTTTTTTTTTTAAGTTGATGTAGTTTGACTCAATCCAAATAGAGTTTTAAGAAGTGCCAGTACTTAATAAAAGTTTCCAGCTGTCTCAAAATCCAAATCTGGAGTCTCGATTAAATGCAAGTGTTTCATTGCATATGAAGCTACCCCTGCCTTTGGCATGAAAAGCCCAAAGCTGATTACAGTTTTATGGCTCAGGCAACATGAGTCAATATAAATATATAAATACATATATATGTATTGGGACTGACGTGAATTGAGATTGTATTTAAGTCATTGACTCACAATCATTTGTAGATCTTTCCTGGCAATATCCTCTTTACATCTGGAAATCTGCCCCATCTAGAGAAAATGTTAAACCTGCATTATTATCAAAGGATTTTTTTATTTTGGTGTAGTCTCAGGTTAAGGAAGAGGCTCTGATTTTATACAAAGGGTATAATATAGTCATATAAATTTACAAAACTGCCACTAGAGAAGTGAAATCACTTTCTGCAATTGCTTCTTGGTTTTTCTGATGTGTTCTAAAGGAGCCAAAAGAGAGCATTAACCAAAGCATTTTGTAAATTAAAGTTTTCATTCCCTCACATAGCTTTGACACTTTTTACTAGTTTAAGCAAGACTGAGATGTTAAGGAGTTACTGTTTCCTACTGTGTTCCTACCATATAATGTAGTGTTTATGTATTATCTGTCCAGAATAACTGCTGTGGCAGGACAAAAAGCTTGTCTATATCCTGCCTGCAGAAAATGCAAGAGGGAGAAGAGTTCTGGTCACTGGCAGCTGGGTTCCGGAAGCAGAGAAATGGGACCCTTTCAAACCACAAAAAGTCTCAGGCTTGACAGTGAGTCAGCAAGGGGCAGAAGCAGGGACAATGGCCTGAAAATGGAGGGAAGGAGGCATCAAGGCCTTTCCCAGAACAAAAGTAGTATTGGAGGAAGAACTCTTTTAAGCTCAAGATGCTGTTGAGATTTGACAAGAATTAAATCCCATCTGACAGTTAGTGTTACACCAAAAAATGTCTTGCAGATCTTAAAAAAGGGAGCATATTTTGCCTATCACTAATTTGTAATTATAGAACAGTTCTATTCGCTTGAAACCAAAAAGCCTGCATGAGTAAAAACCAACTGTCTTTCAAACTGCCCTTACAGGAATGTTCTTTAAGGGAGTTATTAATGTGGCCATATAGTTATTTCAGAACTTAGCTAAATTCTTTGACCATAGCTCAGTAATATGGCCTCATTTACCTTTTATTTGAACTGCAGTATATGGTAAAACTGAACTGAAGTTGCATCAGACTACTTGTCACAGCTTCCTCTGACAACTTCAAAGTTATATCTACCTCAAGACAAGTTTCCAAGTCAGCAGGATGGAAGATATTTGTGTGTGAAGAACTATGAAAACGTGGAGTTTTATTGTAGTTTTATTTTGGCTGTGGTTTGTATCTGGTCTTGATTTTCTTAGTGTTTTATATTTGAAGGCTTGGAAAAGGCAGATAGATCAGTAATGCATTGACAGTGATTCACTAGTTACAAAATACTGATAGAATAAAGTTGAGATCTTGACATTGGAAAGAAATTCTTTGTAGAAAGGGATTATAATATGCGGTAGTCATATGGAATTTTACTTTCTGCTTTTGGTGACTTTAACGTATTGTGCAATTATTTGAAATTTACCTCCCTGTCCTTCTGAAAGTTTCCTCGGTGTCTCATTTTTATCACCTCACAGTATACTGCTTTTAGGCAGATGAAGAGGGATTCTAACAAAAGCAGGAAAGGAACAAGCCAGAACCAGCCGAGTTCTTAAGGAGAAGGGTATCTCTGAAACCTTGTCCCCCTGCAGACTTGGAAGGCAGAGGGGTGCTGGCTTGTTGCGTGGAGAGTCTGCTGGCTCTTTTCATAGAGAACTTGCATCAGCTTCAACAACTACTCACATGGAGTAGGGCTCAGGAGCACAGTGGGTCTTTCTTTCAGCCTTTTACCACAGATATCTTTGTGTTTATATGTTCTTTAGTAGCTGAAGTGGACTGGGCACTGTCAGTTTAAATCTTGGTGAATGTTGTCTGGAGGAGAGGGGTAAGGAAAAAAAAAAAGGACAGCTCTTTGCCACAGTTTCACAGGGAAAATTGCCTAGTCTCAGTAACCTTATATCTGGCTTTAGCCAATGATGGCACTCATTTCAGGCACTCTAAAAATTACAAGCAAGCAAAACAGGGAAGAAATGCAATTATAGATACAAGTCTCAGCTTTTAAATGATTTTTAATAATAGTAGGTAATATAAGCAACTGTCGCCCAGATTTATGAAGCTCTGCTTTTCATGAAACTTGAGAGTTACAATTCCAAAATTGCTATGTAATAGACATAATATTTTGAAACAGCAAATCCACTGCACAGAAATGCTAGCCTAAAGGAAAAATGTGAGGGCAGGAGGAAGAGAAGAAGGGAGATCTCAAACTGTCCTGCAACATCCAATATTGAATGACAGAAGAATCAAATAGCCTTTTTTTCCTTCAAATTAACATCTTGTGTCTGCAAGTGGTATTCAGTATAGCAATATTCTTTCACTGCTTTTTGATAATATTACATATTAAAAATTCCTAATTTATTGCTATTTCTCAGTGTTTTTATAATGATGAAATGAAGAAGTAAATACAAGGCAGAACGTACACACCAGGGTGAGAGCAGATTCCCTTGTGAAACATTATGTTGATTTATTTATTTTGCTGCTTTTACTTCTGTTGTCAGTATTTGCTAGAGGCAAATGACTCTTCAAACATGGAAATAGGAGGAAGTGGTGAACTCCTGCGCACTGGAGTAGCTTTGGATGTAGGACAGTGGTTCTAAGAGTGAGTGCTCTCCATGTGGAGCAGGAGGGAGAGAAATGGTAATGCCCAGGTACTGGACATGAGCAAAGTCAAGCAAAGAAGTGCCCTTAAAGTGAGTCCACAACAAATCATTCCTAGATAGATTAAATGGGCTGGAAGGCCAGCAGCTGGGCCTATACCCTGTAAAAATCTAGCTTGATACAAAGTAATACTATAATACACTTTTGTTTGGAGCACAGTCTTTGTAATGTGTGTTCTCTAATATTTTACCTTGCCCTGACTGCCTTTTTGTATTGTTTAGCTTAATTTGCTCTCCTGCTGCCCTTTACTTATTAGCTGAATCTACAGAATGATGCATTAGATTAGACAGATAGATAGATAAGATAGATAGATAGATAGAATTAGAATACAAGACTGTTTGTATTTCCTATTTTTCTGTTTCTTACTCATGACAAAAAGTGAACAGTGGTCTTCTTCAGAAGAATTGCTTTGTAGAGTGACTCACTGCCCCCAGGGGATGGAAAAAAGACAAACAGACAATTTTAATGCAAAGGGAACATACCTGCCATGGTCCCTCTGCAAAACACACTGCCTGTGTTTCTGTCAGTACCACTGTGTCCAAATTAGAATAAGCATCTCACTCTTTGCATAAAACATACCCTTAAAAAGTAATGTTAATGTGCTGCTCAGCAGTCACAGCTAATCTTCTTATGGAGATTGTGCTGAAACTAAACTGAGGGCCAAAGTAAATCAAGCTTTCATTTTTAATGATGAATGTTTCTGGAACAGAATGTATCAATCCCAGACAGAAATCAGAGCTGAGATGGAGATAAGGTCAAAAATGCATATTAGTAACACTAGGGAGGGGAATACTATTGGTGGAATGCTTCTTCTGAAAAAAAAACAAAACAAAACCCACAAATTAAAAAAAAGTCCATAAAATTTAGGACTATGTTTTCACTTTATAAACAATCAAACTGAAAATTATGGAAATAGGGAGCCCAGATACTTGAGAAGCCATGTTTTACTTTGGGAGACTTCCATGTGGGGCATCTTCTAACCCAGTGAAGAATTCCCAAGGCATTTGGGAATACAGATCTAAATAGTTCGCTAACTCCCTGTAAATCCCCAAATTTAAGAATACTCCATATCCCACAATATTTTTGTATGTCTGTGCATTTAATGTAGTACAACTGTCAAGATAGTTTTAGATGCCTGCTGTCACAGAGGGTGAAAGCCCTGAATAACAATGGATATAATTGCATCTCTGATTTCCAGGATCAGGTATCAGGCAGCTACTGAAGAACTCTAAGCATTTATTGAAAGACTACCCAGCATTTGATTTGAAAGACTACCCAACATTGCTCTGTTGAATTGGAAGTTGAAAAACCCCAGCTTAAAAAAGGAATTAAAACAAACACTTAAGTGTAGAGAAAAGAAATTGCCAAGAAGTTGACCTCTGCACTGAGAGAAACAGCAGCCAGGACCTCCCTGTGCTGCACAGAGAAGGAAGGAGAAGGAGCCCTACCTAGTGTTGTCAGCTTCCATGGGGCAAACAACCGCATGACTCAAGGGAGAGAAATAGGATGGGTTAGGGGTAGTTTCAGTTCACCATTTCTGTAAGAAAAATCAGGAAATTTCTACATACCCTACTGGCGGTGACAGTCTGCTCTACATACAATCAGCTTAAAAAAAGAAAAACAGCAAGCTGATTGTCTAAGGCATGAAAATGCATTCCTTATATGTCTTCTATTTTTATGTCCTCTTATTGCATAAACAGTACCATGGTTACCTCTTACTCTGTCATGTTTTTACGGTGCTGTCTTTCCTAAATCTTGCTGTTTGTCCTTCTCCACCTTGTCCTTTGTTTCCAGTGGCAGACCGATGAAGAAGAGGATGTTGAGGTATGGTTCTCTGAAAAAGCATGTCATCCCATGCCTCCTGTGTGCTGTGACATCTAATTTCTAATTCAGATAGTATGGACTGCTCAACTCCATCTGCTCAACTGGAGCTATGAACCATGACATACTTCTCATACCTTTTTGTCTCAATCATAAGAATGCATTTTTACAGTCAGCTTTAACCATATGCATTCCTGTCCTCTTGAATAAGGATATCCTTATCTGAGGCCTTAATAATTTTAAGTTTCTTCATTTCTTTTCCTTGCTGTCTGTAATGTGCTGCAAAGTATCCCCATTACCCAAAACATCAGTGATCTAAATGTTATGGATATCATAAGTTACCTTGGGCTATGGATTACCAGGATAATTTCATACTCATTAAGCTGTGTAACCCCACATGGTATTATTTTATAAAGTTTTCAAAAGCATCAGGATATGGGGATGTTAAGCAAATCCTAACTGTTTACCTTGCTGTATAAATAGAGAATGAGACAATTAATTCATCAGAGAGGTGAGCCATGGAGTAGTTCATGTATCTATCATAAAGTGCTCCTGAAGGTGATGTTCTAGCTCTATTCATAATAAAAATTTATTGATTTGAGGAGCATCTTTTTTGTAATGCATTTTTTTTCAGCATTAGAGCTTTCTTCAATTTGCTGAACATAAATAATGTAGCTTAATGCTCAGTTTCATAGTGGTGGTCATTTTCTCACCAGGCTGGGGTTTGGCCAGCAATTTATGGCAACATCTGAAAATTAAAGAAATGAAATAAAACTTTTGGCTCTAGAGCTTTGCCCCCAGTGATGGTTTGTGCTGTATAGCTTAGGGTATGGAAAGAAAATTACATTAATTTGCCTGTTTATGCCGACATGTAACTAATCTGTGTGAACAGGAACTAACAGTTATGTGGAGGCTTTATCCTTTGTAATTTTTTGGAAATTGTATTGATTACTGAACAACTCACTTTGTATAAGAGAGTAGTCTTAATGCAAAAACGGCATGCCCTTTCACAGGAGTTTTTCTCTAATATTTTTCTGTCTCTTAATTTCACATGTGAAACTCTAGCACTTGCATACTTTTCACATCAAAATGTTGCAAGCTAATCTTTTAACAAGAAAACAAACTTCTAACTATCAAAAATAGGTCTCATACTGATATATTTAGTTCAGTGCCTTGTAGGGATTATTATTTTGCTACTCAGTTAACTTGCTATCTTACCCCAAAAAGTCACTATGTTAAAATAGAATCATGTCATTGGTTTCTAGATTAAACATTTTCAATTTGCAGTCTTGACATGGGGACTTGATAAAAGCTCTGAAAGTAGAGCCCAGTCTTTTCTTTCAATTTACCTTTCTCTGACACAAGGGCTTTGTAGGTTTGCAAACCTTCAACTGACTGGCTTGATATCATGAAGTGAATAATTAATGTTGTTTATTATGCAAAGGAAGAAGAGAATGCAGCACTTGTCCTTTCATCTGTGCTGAATTAGAGTAAGAAAGATTAAAAGGAAAAACAAAACATACTTCGGTGTCTGATGCTGGGCTGATATGAGTGAGAGTACCGAGGTTTATTATTATCTGTTGATGCCTGTTTGCTGTCAACAGGGTCGGTATTTCCTGCAGTCAGGGCTGTATTTTCAATGTGCTTCGACCTTTCTGTAGATAAGAGCACAGTGGCGAATACCAGCATCCAAGCCCTTTAGAGGCAGAGTCTGGGAAGGGACAGCAGCCCAGCAAGATAAGCCCTTCTCCTTAGGAAGTACCCACTTCTGCAGCTCCCACCTGTTCCTAGATGGTTGTTTTGGTCACTGGTGGGGCTGCTGCATACCCACACTGTGTGTGCCCAGCTAGTGTAGCTGCTGTTGTTCATGTAGTCGTGGTGACAGGGAAGCAGAGGGCAGATTCCTCAATCTCTTGTAAGACTTTGTTTGTTCTTTTGACTTCTGACTGCAGTTTTTGTGTTTCAGCCATAAATAATTTGTCTTGATGTTTTGAGACCAGGGACTTTGTAAGCGTTAGTGTTAATGTGTATTAAAGTTACCTGTAGAAAATTGTGGTTTAGAGCAGTTTGAGAGCTTTCTGAGCAGCAAGGCAGAGAGGCAAGAGGGAAAGGTGTCTCTTCCTAGACCACTGTGCCCATTTTGCCTTGCTACTGAAAGTTGATTGTACAGAAAAAAAAGCAGTTTCTTTTTTCTGTTGGATCTCATGCTGTTCCTCTCAGCATCATGCCTGACCCCAGATCAGGCCCAGTCTGGATCGAAGGTTTCAAAGCAAGTCCTTGCTTTGTACCTTTTACTCTCAGACATAAGGTCAAAATTACAAAGCTTGAGCTAATGCATCTGTTCTTCCTCTGACTGTGTCGGCTCCCTGCTGTCACCCTGTTTCAGGTTTATTTCTGGTCAGAGTGAATGCTCTTGGAGAGGAGCAACTGCTGCTGGGCTCTTTTGGGAATAGCTCTACTCCAAACCAAGCCTGGGAGGACACTTCTTTCCTTGCAATTCACAGTTGAGCCCCTGGCCTATTGTCCATGCTGTTCTCAGTTGAAACAACAAATCCTTTTCCTCCTGCAGTCCGGCAAGTTCTCCAGCAGCTCCCCACCCTGCCAGAGCCAGCCCCAGGGCCTGCAGTACGCCGAGGATGCTGCCGAGCATGAGAACATGAAGGCTGTGCTGAAGACCTGCTCCGTGGGGGGGGACAGCACCATGGCACTCGGCGTCCGCACTCGGAGCCGGGCCAGCCGGGGTAAGTGCCAAAGTTTCCTCTTGGCCATGTTTCTTGTGCTGTGGTAGCTGCACAGTGGGCCATGTCCCCTTTGTGTAGCACTCAGCTGAAAAGGGGGAAGGGGAAGGACAACATCCCAGTGGTGTTTTCATTATAGAAGTGATTTGAGGCATGGGGATGAAGAAGAGTTTTCCTGAAGTTTCAACACATAGATCACAGTCAGAGTAGGGGTATCAGGAGTCCAAGCCTGCAGAAATTTTCAATTCTCCCTGCATGATGATGGTGACTGCCCACTAACACACCAGTTCTTGTTCTCATCATGAAAGCAAAATGGGCCATCTGGAGAATCCAGAATATGTTTTTTTCTTCATTTTCAATAGAAGCAAGTAGAAAGTAGCAATTCAAATTCAAGTGAAAAGACCTTCCAGCATATTATGAATGACTGGGAAGAGATTGGGGAGAAAATGGGTAGGAAAAATGTGATGTGTCCTTTAACCACCTCCCTGCTGAACTACAAAGGTAATGAGTACTTGCTTTTGTCTTCCCCTCATCACTCCCATACTTGCAATACATGGAAGATGGTTTTGGAGTAAAGATGATGCATCAAAATTCAAGTCTTCATTTTCTTCTCTGGTATTTCTTCTCCTTCATATCTGGACATCTTACACTTTCTTGATATTTTTTTTAATACAACTAATAGCACATCCAGCTCTGTGTGTGTGTAGTTCACTAAGGCTTAAAACCATGATCCTGGCTAATTCAGAAGTTTCACAGCCCCAGTGTAGGAAGCCAGTCAGCTAACTAAAGTACAAAAATTAGATAATTCAAACTGCACCGCAACAAGCTGAACAGCTGAAGTAATCCACTGAATGCTGATGAGGAGAGTGTCCTGATTGTGAGAGTCGGTTTGTGTTCCCTGGAAGAACAGCAGAGGCAGAAGGGTGAGCCAGACAAGAGCTCGTCAGGAGCACTGTTGTCATAGAACTGCTCCTGAAAAAGCAAGGAGACGAGGCAGCCAAGTAAAGGCCAAATCAAAGCTGTTTATGGACTTCAGGGATGTGGTATAAAATGGCCTTGTTGGTGATTTCTTAGCTGCTTGCAATTGTACCACATACACTCCTGCAAAGCTTGCTCTCAGTGTTCACACTGCACACTAGCCTTCAAATAATTTAAAAACAAAATGCACACAGAACAGTAGCCAGTAGTGGAGAAACCCAAGGATGTGTTACACAATGCTCCGTGGGGTAGGGAGCGCCAGGGCCTTGGATTTGGAAATATGGCTCACTTGTTTGTTCATGGTTTTAACAGAAATTGCTTTTAGCTTTTCAGCTTGCCAACAGCTCTTCCACTCACAACAGAGCACACACAGTCATGCCAGGACACATACAGCTCTGTGATAAGGTGAATTCTTCATTGTGAAGGGGACAATAGTCAAACCACACTTTATGCCCTTTTCTTGTCTCCTTCGCACTAGGTTGTGATACAGATGCTCAGAAATTGTTATGTCTTTCTTCCTTTCACTGCAAAAGGACCTGTGTTTCCAATTTGCATCAGTCTCTAAGATGTGCCATGTCTTCTACTGTTTTTGTAATAGAAGCAGAAGGAAACATAGTTACACAACACTATCCATGCTTATAGGCAGCCTCTAGCAGGCATTTGCCAGTTGTGTGCTCAAGGGCAAGACACCGTGGCTTAAAGGAATAGAAAGTGTGTATATAAATATGTATATATCATAATTGTGTTTGAGCTCTTGGCTCTCTCCTGGTGCAGCAAGGAGTCTAGGCTATTATTTAGAAATAGTCTCCATTAGGCAGCTGCTTCTTTTTTGGTCAAATTGGAGTCAGGATGACTGAGCTGCCTGCTGTAATTTCCAAAAAAACCTAATTGTAAAACCAAAGTGATGCAAGAGACTTCATCTCTTCCCAAAATTCACTTGCTGGACTTTTCCAGGCCGTGTTGGTTCGTGGAACGCTGGCAACGACGATTCACCAAACGCAACGGATGACGCTGCGGATGAGATCATGGATCGCATCGTCAAGTCCGCCACCCAAGTGCCAAGCCAGCGAGCGGTGCCTAGAGAGAGGAAGCGGTCACGAGCAAATAGGAAGTCATGTGAGTATAAGGCTATTAAATTGCTCAAAGTAAGGGAACGTGCAAATATTTATGTATATTGGTGTAGGAACCAGGCCTTTGGTAGGCAGACATGCATTGGGAGTGGCTTGAGTGTGTGCTGATGATTGGCTTATGTTCCTCTTGCTGTTGTTTAATCAGTATTGTATGCAGTGGGTGACTCTGTCTTCTACAGAACTTGAAATGTCCTTAGCAGAATAATAAGAATGGTTTATGGTGATTTATGACAGTACTTATGCATAACTAGAGAGTTCAGATCAGGACCTCAGATGGAGACTGCTTAAAATGCTGTAACCTACTGTGAACTGGCATAAAGATTAATAGTTGTGTCTGTAGCTGAACTTATTCATAGAGCAAAAAATAGTTTGAGATATTTTGCCTTTTAAAATCTTTCTCTCTCGTGCTGTATGCTATCTTTCCGCAGCCCTGAAAACAAAATGTCTACTGCTGCTTGGCTGCAAAGTGGTTATAGAGGAGTTTAACTTCCACTGGGAAGAAAAGGTAGCACATTTATAAGGTGGTCTTTCAATGGTGTAGTGTGGCCTTGGGACTGAGCTGCGACACCCAAGTTTGAGGAGTTTGGTTTCATGGTTTAGTAAATACAATGTTTAAGAGGTGATGAACATTCTGGGTTTGTTTTTTTTTTTTCCTTATGTGCAGAAACTAGTGCAAATACTATGAGAAGGATAACTACCCAAAGAATGTAAGATTTTAGTGTTTAACATCATTAACCATATGTGGCTTTTTGACTACCTTTCCATCCATTTTTTTAGCATTTCTGGGAAGTTAGGACAAAGAGGAGACAACAACAGTGAGTGAAAAATGACACAGATTTTCTTTCTTGTGGAGTTGTTCTAACATAATGGGTGATCAAAAACATTTGGTATTTTCTATAAATTAGCATGTGCTGAAAGCATATTCACTTTACCCCATATGCTAAAAAAGGAACTTATGCATGTGGCAAGAGCAGAGGCAAAGTGGACACTCTGGTTAGATGAGCCAGTCTCTAAACAAAGAAAATGAGCTGACACTGGATTGTCTGTCTTACTTTCTGTCATATGCTGTGCCTTACCTCTTTCTGGCATCACCTGCTGCTACCCACTTCCCCACACAGTTCTGGTGTTCTGCACGTGCTGACTGCTGCAGTTGGCTTGTGCAAATCAATCTCCTGTATGTTTGCCGATTTCCATGCTTTATCCCTATTTCCACGGTTTATCCCATATTAAAGTATCTCCCCTGTTGGCAACACTGTCTTCATAAACATATATGCCAAAACCTCTTATTCCTAATTTTTGCCTGATACATTTTTTCCCTAGGAAGCACTTGCTGCAGAAACAACAAAACAGGATAATGAGAATAAAAATACGATATTATTTTTCAATTGAACTGTCTTTTATACTCAGTAAAAGCATTAACAGGGATTAAACATTCAGTAAATGTTTAGGCTGGGACTGATTTCCATTGTAATTAATCATGATAGAATCCAGCTCTTGTGCTTGTTTGTTCTTCAAGATCTGGATGAGACTCTTAAGTGCATTAAAAGACAGTTTCAAAACAAACATAAAGTTCAGTAGTTTAATGTCCCTTTTAGCTGACATGTGCAGAAGCGTGGAAGGAGAAAATCCCAACTGAGCTCTGATAGATAGTCAATATACTTGGATGATGAATTAATTAAGTAGTTTATCTTTAAAATACACTCAGCTGGACTGATAATATGACATCTCCAGGAAATGAAGAGAGATCAGCCCTTGCTAATGCATGATGTGAGTTAAATGAGCAGAAGATATTCCAGTTAGAAACACATAAACATGTAAGAAAGTAGATTTTTGGGCATATCTAAATGATTTAGATTAGCAGACACTGCGATATTTATTGCCTGTAGAGCAAAGAGACCCTATTATCTGATAGGTTTGATTCATCACCTTCAATCTTCAGACTCCCATACACATCTTTTGGCTTTTGCCATGAGCTGGGTATTCAATCTTTCCAGGAACATCAAAGAGAAACTCACTTGAAAGGAATTATTTTCCCTGTGCATCATGCTGCATACGTCTCGCTGCCTTCAGTGCACAACTGGAAAACTTGTCAGGCTTACTTAGCATTCAGCAAAGATTTTAGTGAGCGTGAACACATGGTTTTTAGCAAAATCAGAAACCCAAAATATTTATATGCAGTTGCACTATAAACATTTGCTGTGGTTCCAGCAGAAGGTTCTCATGGGCAAGGGATTTTTTCCCATAAAAAAGACAGTGAAATGTGAAGTAAAAAAAGAAAAAAAAAAACCCAGGCTAATTACTCAAGTCATTTATACCTAGGGGAAAGCAGAAATAGGTTTATGGAAAATGTTATGTTATATTCATATTAAATTGTTGCAATGGGAAAATGAGACATCTTGATATGTTCATTTGAAGCATTTTACCTTTTGTGGTTGTTGATCAATGTGACTGTATCTGGTATGGAGAGAGCTTGGTTAGGGCATAATGATGTAGAAGAGTTTGAAAGCTCAGGGTAATCATCAGAACTATAAAATGGGAGGAGGAACAAGGCAGGGAGTCATCCAACAAAAGACAGATGGAAATGTCTGTATCTGTTGGTTGAAGATAGGAAGGATCACTGATAAATCAAGATATGACTACTAGGAAGGAATTTGTTCCGTGGGAGCTGAAGTGAATTACAGAAATCTAAGGTACCTAACAACTGAGGTAAGCACATAACAACTGAGTTCCTGTGATGATCTGGAGAGATTCTGTGCTAGACCTTTACACAGTGGAAGATTTTCAGGATAAAATTTGTCATTTAGAAGTACAATAATGAACTGGAAGTCACTGCCTTACGACAGGTGTTCGGTGACCTGTCTACCAGACACACTGGAGTGGCATTATAGCTGAGAAAATAACATTGCAGGTGTATTTGTTCATCAGAAAGCCACAGGATTGAATGAGCTACAGAAACTGAAATGCTCTGTCACCCCCTCAAGGTAATCGTTCAAAGACAGCTTCAAAGGAAGTTGCTATGGGAAGCTTCTGCTGTGGTTTTTTTTTTCCTCTTATATTTATATTCTGTGTGTAAAAAAATAGGCTCCAGCCACCAGAGATGTCAGTTCAACATGTTTTAAAAGCATAAAAATTAAGTTGAAAATATATTGTTTCTGTTCTTGCAGTCTGAGGGCAGCTTTCTCTGAGAAGGTTTTCTATAACATTATAGGGACATGTTCAACTTAGCAATGAAATAAAGATAATATACTTAGGACTGTCTGGTTCTCTGGTAAGTTTAGGAAAGCCTTCACAAATGGTGCCATAACAAACAATGAGTGCAAGGGAAAGTTGGGATAAGAAAGTTTTAGGAATCACTCTACTTGATATTCCAAAGTTCATAAAGACTAGCAGTATCATCCATAAGATACAATGTTTTACTTACATATATTTAATTAAAGAGCCTCCCCAAAACTCCATAATAGCAAATAGGAAGATACTCCTGTTTTCTTTCTTGTCCATGCTGTCTATTTAAATATAGATCCCTTAAGGGAAAATCAGTCTTCTCAGGATTAGACTCTTGCTGTGGTGCCATCTCTGTGTTGGTCTCATTGAACTGGATGGATCTGTCTCAGAAGAATGATACAATTCCTATGAGTGAGCATCAGGAAAAATCATACTCCAGCTTATTAAACATGAATAAGCATATGGAAGATATTTGCACTAATTCTAGCATATGCTGGGCAACACTTCTGAATGCTTAGAAATTGTGAGCAACACTTGTGAATTCCTTAGAAATAAATAACCAAACAGGACTATTTATTTATAAGGAATTAGCTCTTTGAAGATGGCTTTACTGTGCAGCACTGTTTAAGTCTAGATCTTCATCTGACCCTGGATGATGAACTATAATGTAGGGCCTGGGTGTGATTGGTATTTGATGATGAGTAGCACAGTGATGGTTTTATCAGATGCTGCTGGAGACACTGCATGGGGATGGTGCAGAGTGAGAAGCTTGTTTTCCCAAACATTGTTTTATCTCAGAGTGTCTCTCTGTGTGTATGCACACTCCTATTACTCTTAGATTTTATGAAAATTTAGAATCTGCTTTAGATTTGAGTTAGAAAAGAGGGTTTGGAACACATAATAATTGAATCACAATTTAATTTGATATTTGAGTGAGATAACTCAATCAAACTGATTTGTGATGTGTAAAAAAGAGACATGATAATGCCTTGTTCTTTTATCAGGCTTTGAAATCATATGCTAGCCTAATAATACACCCCATGACAGACCCTTGAGGTAGGGAAACATCTCATAAGGATTTATGATTTATTTGTGTGATGGCTTGCAGGGAGTAACAAATACTTACAAATCATGGTGCAGAAATGGGTCTGAGGCACCACTTGAGTAGGTGGAGATAGGAATTGAGTCAAGTTTACCTGAATCCTAGACAAGTAAACTTAGGGCTGGTGGATTAAATTTAAACTACAGAACATCCTAGGTCAGGTATTTCATACTGTAAAAGTGAAATAAGAATCACCCTGGTGTCATCAGGTGCTAAAATGTGGGAAAGAGCTGTGCCAAAGGACCAGGCATGGAGACCAGCTTTAGACAAGTTTTAGTACCACATGCAGTGGTGCTTTGGAATAAACATGTTGTAAGCAAACAAAGTACTACATGGGACACTATTTGAATCCAAAGGTGCATATTTTTTGTTGAGCATTCATAGGGTGCGTTATTTAACTTTTTCTTCATATTTTCTTTGTTATTTTCATTATTTTTCAGTTTCATGTCTCTTCACTTACTTTTTCTGGCTTTGAAAATGTACAGAAGTGCCAAAATACCAGGAGGGAGACTGTTCTTCTGGTATTTATAGCCTGACTAAAAGCAGGAGTTAATGGAAATTATACTTTTAAAAAAATGAAAACCTTGCAAGAAGAAAGACTATATAAAATGCTTTAAAGGCAAACAACATCACTTTGAATTTGCAATTAATTATTTTGGATTTGAGTAGCTGGATTCTATCAGGAGTTAGAGTATGGGGCAGAGTAATCTAGTTAGTAATGCATATTTAGGAACCATTCTTTGCATTTAGAAAAAGTAAATGTATGACTGATGGTTTTCAGTATCAAAGTCTGTTTGTCCCTGCACAAAGTACTGAGCCTTCAAAAGGCCAACACATGGTTTAAAAAAAATGTAATTATTGAATAAAAATAGAATGTGAGATAAAGCACTTAGAGCTCTGGCAGCTGGAAGGTTATCTTCATTAGATGCCAAGATAGCTTGAGTCTTGGATGCCTTCTAAGTAATACATTCTTCCATCCTTAAGATGGCAAGATCTTTGCAAAAGTAGGAGAATAAAACTCCATGATCTACAACAAATAAAAACAAAACCAATGAATTTAAATTATTAATAGCACTTCATGAATTAATAATAAATGCAGTTGAGCACAGTAAGCTCTAGAAATTGATATATCTGATTAGGGTGAGGTCTCTGTCGTCCCCTATCTCATCTGTGCCAGAGGCCAACATCAACAGCTGTAGGAGAACAAACAGGAGAGGCGGAATCATAGAAGCACGGAATCATTCAGGTTGGAAGAGGCCTCCAAGTTCATCATGTCCAACCTTTGCCTAAGTACCACCATATCTGCTGTTCTGTTGCATAACCATTAGCCATTATTTGTGTAACCCATAGGACTTGCCGTGGGTTTTGATAGTTGTAAATTTATTCAGCTCTTGAGCCTGAATAGCTGGTTCCATATTTTCAGTTTTGTCCGTTGTAATCGATGGCATACGTAATTGTGATTGTTGACGTCAATACCATTTCTAAGTTGGCACACATTTATTTATAAGTATCAGTTTCTGCTTTACAATGTGTATTACGGGGTTTTTCAATAGCTTTTTTTTAAGATACCTGATTTTGACAGATAGGGGTAGACATTCTACTTTTTGCATGTTCAAATGTATAGTACCTATATATTTTGTTGGCAGTCTCCATGAGTTTCAGACCGTATCTCTCATACCTCAGGGTTTGTTCAAGAGTATTTGCCTGATTCTAGCACTGTAGAGGGACTTGCAATCATCCTGTACAATTCTACATCACATAGCCTTCAAAACAAAAGGGTTTTTGAAAGGCTGATTTAAATATCTATTTAAAAAATGGCTTGTAAAAGAGGATTAAATTCATTTTCCACTCATTATTTGAGAGGAATCTGTGAGTCATTTCTAAAATGAGTATTATTCTGATAGAAATATTTCTTTGGCAGCTCCTAGCCTCAAACTTTCTGATTGAAACACCTTTTTTTTTTTTCTTAATAGTGGTCACATAACAAATTATCCTAGCCTGCACCAATATGTACATTCCTTAACTTTATGTTGGATTGCTGTACCACTATTAGAGATTCTGTGGATTGTAGTATTTGCTTAAAACTGGGCAGCATTGTTGTAATACATCAACTGAAAAAGGGGTGAGAAGTCATTGCATTGATGGGAAGTCAGAGTTAAATATGCAATGCTTACAAAAACTACATATCTTTTATCCCTGTTTATTTCACTTCACAGGGAGAAGAGAGATATAAACACTACACAGACATTCACATGTACATGTACATTACAACCCAAGCACAAAGGGCCTGGTGTAGGAACTGCTGCTATGATGGATCATCCCAGGTGGTTTTAGAGTAGTTGTTGCCTCATGGGACTAAGTGCCTGTCCAGGTGGAGCCAGTGTCCCCCCCAGGATCTGACAGCATAGGCAGACCATCCTTGTGCTCTATCTCCAACTGTGGGAGAACCAATTGCAACTTCCCATGGGCTTCTAGACAAGGACTTACAAGTGCTGGAATCTCTCTGGCCATCTCTTCTTAGCCAAGTGACACTTCCTTAATTTCAGGAGAGAGCAAGCTGAAGATAATGCAGGAGAAACTGACAGGAGATGAGCAGCTGATAAAGAGCAAGTGCTGTCAGTATTATATGTAGGAAAAAAAGCTTTTCCTGTTCCCTGATCACAGCATATTGGCATTGACATTTTCTATATAAATACCATTATGCTACACAGTTTTGCTACTTTTTCAACTGTAGTTCTGTAGGAAGAAGAAATAACTTTCCTCCATTTGTTTGCATCTTACAGGAAATACAAATTGTTTTCGCTTTTGCCAGTTTGCCATTCACTGCATCAGTGAATTAATCTATGTTGCCCTCTGATTTCATTTTAATTGATGTATTTTAAAGGTAAAGGCTTTTGAATTCTTGTCACAGGATTCATTCCCAAAAGTAGGATACCTAAGTTTTAAATATTTTAAAAAATGGGGATAGTTGAGTTGGCACACCATTAATCCAAAGTCGTTAGGATATGTATTTTATTTGCCTTCTCTCGGTATTAAAGTAAGTTGCAAATTTTTCTCTGGTCAGTGATTTATTCCTTATTTGCATCATCCTTCCTTCCTGAAAGATCGTGTCTTTCAGCATCCTAGTAAGAACTCGGCAGCAGTGAGTCGGTGGCTGACAAAATCCCTGAGTTCTTCTGGAAAGCCCCTCATCTGAGAACGAGAGAAGGCAAAGAGGTACAGGGCGGTTTTCATGCTCCCTTTCTAAAGACGTGCAGCAAACAAGCACCATCTCCTGTGTGGCACTGCCACAGCTGCCAAAGGGAGCCCTCTGCTGCCACCAAGGAGATTAGCAGAAGGAGCTGGGAAAGCAGGGATTTGCTTGGACACGACTGTCAGAAGTGTTTGAAGGGAAGTCTCTCTTAGAAGATGAACAAAAATGTTTCACAAAAGGCTATATTGCATTTCTCTTGCCCCAGCACTATGGCCAAGAAATTATATAATTTTTTATATACATATATATATATATATATATGGCTTTCTCTAGGTAGAATAACACCATGTGATTAGTGAATTTACAAGACTCTTTTGATCACAGTTATTTTTCATCTGATAGGCTCATAGAGAGGATGCCTTTTACTGTTTTATTGCCCAGCTTGGATTCCTAATGGGAATAGTTAATTTGCACTCTGCAGAGTCCAGGTGCTCAAGCTTGGTCACACTCCTCTGCCAAGTCACTCTCCAAGAAACATCTCTGTGTTCAGAGCCTGATAAATCCCCTTAGTGGGTCATTTTAAAATTCTAAATGAAAGGCAAAGGCTGCAGGCCTTAAACATTTACATTAGATTATTTACTTTTTGTATCCCATCTCCTGTCTTTTTCCAACCTGTGATATTTAATGCATAGTCTGGTCTTGAAAATAGTATACAGTGACTCAGTCATGACTCACTGTATACTCAGTCATGCAGCCTTGGTTGCTGGTGAGCTTTATACTCTTGCTGCTTTACCTATTATTAGTGGAATCACTTCTGACTGGCGAAGTGGGAGAAATTATGAAAGAGGTGGCAGCAGGATTGCCTTTAGTAGTAACGCTTCCTAGTGGAATTCATGTAAATTAAGGGGATTTTGTCACAGAAGGCTTTCAAGGAAGGAGTTAAATCTTCTTTTCTGCCCTACTGTTGGGACTGTGTAAATGATGATCTGTGAAATACATAAAGTTGGAAACTTTAACAGTTTCAACTACATGTTAAATATTACTTTGAAAACACATATGCTCTTCATATGCAGCCCAGGTTCTCTAAAGCAATGTTACTTTTTGTTCCCTATAATATAAGCCACCTGGAGATGAAAAAAGCAAATTTAGCTTTCCTTATAAAGTGCCAGTTTGTCCTTTCCCACTGCTAGACTCCTCTTTATGTCACAGCCACCATAAGTAACACCCAAAAGTGGTTGTGACCTACTAGGTTTCTTGTTAGGAGAGACTTGTGCCATCTATGAAGTGTTGACAGGACTCAAAGCAAAGCTGCAGAATGATAATACATAATAGTGTGTTGGTTCTGAGAGCTTTCTATGTGGCTGACCCAGACAAAGAGCACACTTAAGTTGTCTGTACTTCTTCAGAGAAGTGTGTGATATACACCAGAAATTCACCTACAAATCTCTGCAAGAAAATTGCTACACATCATGTTACAGCATTTCTATTAAGCATTTAGGCCTATTCATATTAAGCAATGATGTACGCATAATTAAACATAACTTATATAGACAGTGGCATGAAAATATGGCAAGGATTAAAGTAAGAAAATATGAGCAAGGCTGTAGGGATTGATCTTTTGAGTTGCAAATTGCCATTGCTGGACTCTCTATAATAAAGTCCAAGACAATATGTTAAATGTTAAATATATGAAAACATAGACTTAAGTGTGCAAGCTGGATGTGGATAGGTAACAGAAAAAAAACCCTAAGATACATTCAATGAAATGAGATGATGGAGCTGGCCTATATTGTCTCTTATAATCTCCCTTTTTGCTGTCCTCACTGTGTAATTTACACCACATGGAATTTTCTTTGTTCCAAATCAGCAATTTGCTTTACCTTTGCAGCTGGGACCGAGGGAAAGTTCTGTGACTGCCACATCTTTGTAGCAGGAATGGCACTCATTCTGTGACTGCCTGAGCAGGAGGATGGTCACATCTATTCTGCCTTACAAGTGACTCACACAAATGTAGACACACATGCCAAAAGCCATTGCAAATGCAAGAATAAATGGCGCCAGCCAGACTGATCCTTACTCTTTGTTGAATCTTCAAAAAAAACCAAACAAACAAACAAACAAAAAAAAAAGTATGGAGAGAGGAAATTAGGACTGCTATTTTCTCTTTAAAGAAACAACCAAACCTAGATAATTATATTCTCTGACAAATCTATGCTTCAGGAATTGCTCTTTTTGAAAACTTTTCCAGCATAATGCGAGGGCTGTGTATCTCTGTAGGTTTTGACCCAACAGGCAGAGTCAAATTCATTGAGTTCATCCTAATCACGCTGCATTCTGCCAGAATATCAAATAGAATTCTAGATTTCATGATTAATAAAGAATATCATACACTCTAACCCCAGAAAAACAACATTTAGTTTCTTCGTTGTGGGATCTCAGCAGGCTTTGCTTGTGACAAGAGTAAAAGTTATTTTCTCTCTATGCTATGTTTCTTTAGCAAATGTTTTAAAAATTGCTTGAAGAACCTAAAAGGTCATTTGAAAGTCTTATTTTTATTGTCACTGCCTCCAAAATACATTCCATAACTCAGTTTAATGTGATCTGCAGCAGGCCAAGAGTTTTACAAGCCAAGATATTATGTCTAGTCCAGTTAGAAAAATGACAAAGTTCAGTGAAGCAGGGAGAGTGAAGACCTAGGTTGAGAAACGTAATTTTGCATTGTCTATGAAACATGAAAGGAAAATATCTCCCTGCATTCAGTTTTGATGACAGAACATGTTCATGACCTAGGGTAGAGGAACCCAACCAAGCTTTATGAGGAAATAGACAAATTACTGGGGACATGTGTGTAACAGAATGTCAAGACAAGGTTCACCCACCTCCCACAGCAGTTTTTGCTCCTGTAGATAGATAACTCAGCCTTCTCCTGGTTTCATCACCCACAAGCCTTTATAGTCAACAAGTCAGTGCAGAAAATAGTGGGGCTGGAACTTGTGTTACTATGTATGCTGCACCCATCCACTCTATCGTCAGATGAAGAAACTACTGTAATTTGTGCATAGTAGATACAATTTCTATGCAAAGAGACCCTTTATTAAACTACTTTCATCTTTCTAAGTACATCATACTTCAAACACTAAGTGGCTTCATTTGTGTCAGACTGGCCTATTGCATTATAGGGTTAAGAATTCCCTCATTTTAGCCTGGACCATGGTTCTGTCAGCTGTTATCCTTCCAGTTGCCCATTGATGGTTGACAGCTTTAATCTTGCCAGTAGCCACAGTATATTGCAGTATTTGCCCCACATGCTTAGTTTATACAAGTCAGCAGCCATCAGTTTTTATGGAAATCATTCTGTCACTGAAAATATTCTTCACATCTTTGCTTTTTATTATTTTCTTGACAACCTCATTATGGACACTAAAGTTCTGCATTGTTTGGAGCTCTTTTTTTTTTCCTCTTTTTTTTTTCTTTTTTCCTGCTGGAAATTTCCTGCATAATACCTTAAGTCACTGTAATATTTTAAACCCAAGTTATCATTCTCTGTATTAAAGGAGAGCTAAGTTAGAACTTAGGGTTGTTTTGTTTAATTACAGCTGCATATGGCCCAACAATTCATTGAGTATTGCCATTCCTACTTGTTTTGCAGTGGTACAAAAAAGCAAGTGTGAAGTTGGTCTCCAGACTTCTTGTGTGAATCATACAGCAAACCCAGAACAGGGCACTCATCCTTACTACCTGCTACATACAGGATTTCTTTTCTTCAGTCATCAAAGGGTTAATACAAAATTATGTCAGTTTTATACTTTAGTATGTTTGATAGGTAGGCATCTGAAGATTCAGAGACTTATCTTGTTTAACATAAAGAAGACTGATTGCTTTTCCATGAAGATGGTTTCTACCATGGTATTTTAACTCCTAATTATGGTTTCTGAATATAAACTCCTGTAGTTTACTTCCAAGAAACCTCTACATTATTGTAGATCCTTTTGGCTTTTCCTAGTAAACTAGTAATTCTCTTACTCAGGCTGATGGAGGAATTTAAACAACTGTGTTGTGTTTGGTAGAATTTACAGAGGCACTCATTTTCCTTTCAGTTGTTTGATAGAGTCTCATCTCAATTATTTGTGCAGTAGCAATTGTGCTGGCCTAAAGAAGGTTATTCCAGATTTATCTTATCATAAATAAGAGCAGAATTTATCTTAGTCCAATACCTAACCAGTGTTAGCAGAGTACATCAGTTCCTGTGAAATGTTTACAAACTGGAATAACAATTTGTTCTCTTCCCGTCTGACAAGAAAAAAGTAGCTTTGTTTTAGAGTAGTTACTGTGCTCAGTTTGAAAATGTGAGTGAGTGACTGAGTGACTGTGATCTGAGAGAGTTGGGGATATGTGTGAGAACAGTCCTGCATGCATTTGGTTTGACACTTCTACAGAAGTTTCTAAAACGTGGAAATTCATTCCACATTTGGTTTTCCGTTTCACTTTTGCATCAGTGGGAAGATAAAATGTCATCTAGACAGCCACCCTGGGAAAATTTGGTCCCCTGTGTTTTTTAGCATGACACTGTTTTCTGGTGGCCAAACAAGCTACGGTCCATGTTTGGCTGTTGATGTTACAGAAGGTCAAGAAAAAAGTATTCAGGGGAGAGGCAGTGCAGACAGCTAAGCAAGTGAAATACCCAGGGAAATCTTTGGGTTTAATATGACGGAAATGTTTCTACTGCAGCTTTCTTGGATTTTTTCTTCAACTCCACTCCTGATACAGTTCATTTTGATATAGAAATAAGCATTGGGTGATTCACTGAGACCTTAAGATCCTAAGGTATTCCACAGCATATGTCTAGAAGTTACCACTTGACACCATAGATATTTTGGATATCAAATCTGAGAAGCCAGAAAGAGTGCCAGTGATGAGAACTGACTCAAAAGTCCTGTTGGCTATTCTTTACCAAGGAGACCAAAGCATTTTCTGAAGTTTATTTCTCTCCTGGTAGTACTTTTTTGGTCTTTCTTAAACTTAGTTTTGTCAGTTTCATTTAACCTTGCAGTGCTTTAAGCTAAATATTGGTAAACTTGGGAAATGTTGCTGATCAGTATTGATTCATCCCAGGAAAAACTGGGAATCCTAAAAGGCTGCCATGCAGACCCCTGATGGTGTTTAATAATACAAATAATCTAGGAGAAAGGAGTGAGCTTTGAAAAAAAGTTTTCAAGTAAGGGTTTGATAATGGAGGAACTAGAAATGTGGCATTCCCAGATCATTTGATTAACCTCAGTGTCTGACAAAAGTTGTTTCACAACCAAAAATAGATCCCATTCATTCAACCTGCATGGTATCAAATGTTCAGATATGCCATATTCTTCCTTTATCTTATCCTCTTGTTTTCTATGCCAATCCATTCCCTTCTCTCACTCCTGCTCAACCCTTGAGTGTGACCACCCAGTTTCAGTTACATGGACTGAATATCTCAGTAAATGAAAGATCTTAATTATGCTAAATGATGCAAGAACTCCTTGACCACTCTTTGCAATTGGTTTCTCTAAGATTAATTTCCTCTAGAGATCACTGTTCCTAGGCTCCAAATATATTCTGTTCAGTATTAAGTCACTGTTTATGCTTTGCATGAAGCTTGAACTTCTCAATGTGCATTTTGTACTTGAGGAACATTAAAGTATGAACACCCCACTTGTGTCTTGAATTAAAACCCATCCACCTGAAAATCAAAGCACCAGTAAAACTAGGAGGACGCTGATGCTCACTGTGTGCAGTCACACAGTCACTTGTTTCTGAATAAAAAAGACAATCACAAATTTTAAAACTCTGGTCAGGGCTAGTGTTCAGAACACTCTATAGAAAATTAAGAAACAAATTTTGGCTTAGATTTATCATTTAAATTCAGCTAAAATGCTGCAGACTACCAATAGCAAAGATGACACAAATGGCAGTAGGATGGGGGAACATTACAAAAGAAAGGGGAGCACATATGAAAACAGTAGTTTTAATGATTTTAATCAACTATAAAGTAGTCAATTTTACAGTCTTTTAACTTTGGGGGGGAGGGTTTTACAAATTTAAAGAGTCTCAAAGGAGATAGATAGATAGATAGATAGATAGATAGATAGATAGATAGATAGACAGACAGATCACTATAAAGATCCCAAAGCTCTTTTAAAAAATTTTCATGAAATTATAAAATAATAGGGCAGATGATGCTTTCTATGGACTGAAAATCAACTGATACAATTTCAGAGAAGAAGAAAAATCTTCAAAAGCTGGGGTATTTTTCCTTAAAACTTTTTGTTGACTAAATGTCAAATGACAAATGTATTTTTGCCTAACTGTTTGGAGTTGCTGTTGATGCTCCCATGAGTTTGCCATAGGGCATTACTCAGTGTTTCTGAACTTGAGGCCCTAAATAGATAGCAACTTTTCATTTGATTGAGCTTGCATGTTAACAGGGGTTTTTGCAGCTGAAAGTCTTGTGTAATTATTGATTCTAATTGTTTGCATTTTCTTTGTTGTTTTTTTGCTTTGTTTTGTTTTGTTTGGGTTTTTTTATTTTGTCTGCTTTTGGAATTCATGACTGTGCAGTGAGAAGGACACTAAAGAGTGGGCTAACACCAGAAGAAGCCAAAGCACTGGGCCTCATCAGCACTTCTGAGATGCAGGTTTGACATCCCAGAGGCGGCAACAAGAAGAGCTGATCATCTGAAGCACACAGGCTGACAACCCTTCAGCGTGGCATTGAACTGCCAGCCTCCTCTGCTGCTCCCAACATCCTGTCCTCTGTTAGTTCAATTTTAATAAGCAACAATAAGCAAAACCCCACATCCAGGGCAGAAGAAGGGTGTGCCACAGCTCAGCATGACATCCAGACCGTAACTGAGGAAGCATTTGAGTGTTCCCAAGTGAAAGCACATGGCTTCTTCTTCTCATGGTGTGTTGATGTGGGTAGGAGGGGGCTCTCTAAGTTATCTGTCATTATGTGAGCTGTGTTTACGTTGGCTTTCCTTGTGCCCTGTTTTAGTCATTGTAAATGTGTGGCATTTTGTCAACGCAAGGAACAGTCCTTAAAGAGGCAAAATAAGTCCTGTTACAGCAACCCAAATTTTCCTCAAGCAGATTCATTAAGCAAAGATGCACAGTCTGTGCAACCCTGTGGTTTGTTGGGTATTTTATTATTTTGCCTCCAAAGAATGTAAAAATGTATGTGTACCTTTGTATATGTACAGAATGAATGTGTGGACATGTGTGCATGTATCTGTACATATGCAGTCATAGTGTGAAATCATGCTTTTGCTGAAGCCAGCTGGACCATGATTTTCACTGTGGGGCCTTACTGTTCTACCTGGACAGGAGGAAAAGAATGTCTTTTTTGCAGGAACTCAGTGTTGCTCAGTGTGATTCACCCTGTGGGGCGGGCCGTGGCCTGCAATACAAGTGGAGAGTTTAGGATCCTGAATTCATGTGCATTAATGCACACTCATACTGTGCATAGCAGCATGCACACAGAGGAGAGAACACAGTTCCCCCCTCTTGCTGAGCTATGGTTGTACTCTGCATGTACAGTTTCGGAGAGATCTACGTCAACAATTTTGCATACTCGATAAATGCGTTTGGATGCTAAGATCAAGAAGTTTTGTTCACTTGCCTGTGCCCTTCATGCTGCTTTTCTCTGCTGCAAGATAATGTGGTGGTGATTTTATTTCAGTTTAATGAATCTGAATATGAAATAGCTCTGCTAAAAAGCCTGCTGTGTTTTTGCTGTTCTTTACTGGTTTTTTTGTGATTATCCTTGATACCAGTGGAGTGGGTACCACAGTAAACAACTCCAATATATTTGTCCTTATCTCACAGTTTTATAACTGACTTTTATAGCTGCCCTCAGCATGTTTGAAGAACCTTTAGTCAACTCATCTGCCTTTAAGTGGAGGACATATACAGCAGTGAAGATGAATTGAACAGTCACCCAAGCCAATGCTGAAGTATTTTAAAGAGAACTGCAAACAACAGTGACATAAAGGGAACTTTTTAAGCCAAAGTCTGTATATGTCCAATAGATCCTTAAGGATGCACAAGATTGTCTCTTTCCATTGCCTTAGCCTCTAAGATTAAGGGTATGTCTGCACAGCAGTAACAGCTGAGACTTTCTTCAAGCTGGTTAACTGAGGAACTGCAGCAGTTTAGTCATGGTAACAGGGTTCCATTTTGGCTGCAAAACACACTTGGAAAATAGAATTAAATAATAGTCTGTGCTGGGGTCCTAATGCCATAGCAATGTTGCTTCTGGCACCCAGTCTAGGTCAAGTACTGCAAGTTATTCTACTCTGCTCTCTTTAAGGACAGGATAATCACTGAAGATTGTTCAAGAGAGTTAAACCAAACACAATAAACCTCTGAAACCATGGTCATCCATCACATGCATTGAGCACAGCATCCCAGTGATGACAGAGCCAGGTAGCTGGCAACACTGCAGTGAGACCTGTGGCTGAACATCCTAACTATGCTCTCCACCCTCTTGATTGTAACATTTCATTCTTTATCTGCCGATGCCTTGGATCTCCCATGGAATAAAAAGTCACTAATGAGCAATGGTTCTTAAGAACAGCATTGAGCTTGATGTGGTTTTCCCCTCAGTTTGTTAAAAAGCTGATTTTACAAGTAGACAGAAGGCAGTAGTTGGGTAATCAATATAATATGTTGTGTATTTGAAGGCTGTGGAAAGGAAGAAGCTGGTTAGGAAACAGAAGTGGCATATATCTAATTTCACTGAAAAATAGGCAAGACCTATGAGCATCTGGATTTGAAAGTGGATCTTTATATGCTGCTCACCACTATGGACTTTTAAAATCTTGCTTAAGTATGCTTAGAACAAAGAACTGAAGGTAATGGGGGTTCGTGGAGGTGTTTGAAGTCTGAAACAAGAGGAAGACATCCTGAATGTAAATGGTCATGTTGAACTGTGCTACTTGCTAAGTGATAAAAAGAGCACAAAACACAACAAAGTACATTTATACTGTCAGAGATCCTATATTTGATTGGAGGGAGAAAATCAAACAAGTCTTTAAAAATTAATATTTTAATTAAAATATGCTGAATGTGCAAAATTGGTGACCACTTGGCTGTTAGTGGCCACTTTCTAACAGGGAACAAATTTGTGTTTCATTTAAGCATAGTACAGCGTCTGTCTCTGAAACATCCCATAGCTGGTGAATTTGGGCATATGTATTTTCCAAATTGTGCAAAAATTTTGCAAAACTTTATATGCTCCTTATCAATGAGAACATTAAATATGGGGAGTAATATAAGTTGGAGTAAGTTCAGTGGAAAAAAAAAAAGGTAGTTTCTTTCAGATTCTCTGGATGTAAGTGTCTTACATGAGAAGCAGATTCTTCCTTTTCTGTTCTTCCATGGCATTTGTTTTTCTGTTTGTGCTCTCTATCTGTAAAACTGATAGCAACTTTTCTGAGGAATAACTTGATCTTGTTTATGCACTAGTATACTGTCAGATAAATTCCACTGTCCTCACCGTTTATTGCAATAAGATCATCAGACAAAGTATAGCACAGTAACTACAGGAGAGATTTCCATTTTGGTTCCTGATAAAAATGACCAACTAATCTGTAAGGGGGCAGTATTTCCTCCAGAGTGCCAGCATGCCCTGACTGTGGGAATAACATTTGTTCCCCTTCATCTAACTAGTGGATTCCAGATGAAGTGGAGGAATTCATTCTATCTGTATGCCTCTCTCTGTCTAGTGAGGTTATAACCTTCAGGTTTTGAGCTGCTGCCTGCCCTGCCATCATCGGAAGAGCCCACCATAAGGATGTAACACTTGTTTTAAGACAAGTTTTGTGTGAGATATGGATTGATTTCTGACAAATATAAAAATCTTGGATATACAATGTAGTAACACATGTTCCTATTTCTCACTCAGAGATCCATGAAGGCTGTTTTTAAATACTTGCAGCCATAATAACTACCTCTCTTCCCTTTCCGATAGATACAGTCAGCTGCAAATGCAGTGCCCAGAGCACTGTGTCTGCTTGACTGCCACCATAACACCTTCCTGATCTGGATGCTGAGGTAAACTTTAGCACATGAAATAACCTCCAAAGGGAAGCTATCCTAATTTTCTTTCATCTCACTTGATGTTTAAAAGCAGACTGCATGCAAATACTTTCTATAATCTCACTCCCAAGTGGAGATAATGCTCAGTAGAAATTGCGGTGAAGAAACCCTCAGGGAATGCTTGGGTGCCATGCTCGAGAGTAAAAGATCCCTCAAAAAAGTTAAATTCATCACTCTTCACTTTTCAGTCAGGCCAGGCACCAGTCTCATGGATTCCAGATGTTTTATAGCCCCTTGGCTGCTATGTATGAACTTTCTGTTTGATAGCTCCTTGTCCATAATCCAAAATCAACAAAAAAAAAAAAGGTGGTTTAATGAGGGTCTTTCTTTCTCCCTTAAATACTGGAAGCAGCCTCAAACATGGTTTTAAAAATACATTTCTTTTTCTCTTTTGACACCCTTTTTTAGTGAATCTTTGCAGTGGTTGATTCTGTCAGCAAAATAACACATCAGTTTTGTAGATAGACAAGACTTTGGCTTTAGTGTAATAGATAATCACATGTGAATATCAAGCTATGCATTATTGTCCCAGTTTAACAGAAATTTTAAGTCAGTCATGATGTGAGTGAAAAGCAAGGGCCTTCTGTAAGGTTCTAAAGGACAGCACCTTAAATCCCTGGTGCACTGTGCTCTAAATGTACCCTGGCCAACACTAAAAGCTACTGAGAAATTACGTTTGAGGACTTCAACAACTACCACAACCCCGAGGGTCACAATGCCATTGTAGGTGCAGCAGATGGTTCCTTTTGTCAGGCATCTGCCCTGCAGCAGTCTCCCTGGGGATGTAACCACAGTAAGTGGCTGTCCAAAATGCTTTGGAAACCATGTGGCTGATGGCAGTAGTCTGTGCTCAGGTTCACTGTGCACCTGGGGTTATTGCAATGCTTTGATTTCACAGAGATTAAATGGGGACAAGGTGCCAGCCCACCAGTTTCACATCCTTCATCCTTCCACTGCAGCTCATGGACAGGCGCACGCACTACCTGCCTCTATCCAAAAGATGCACAGGGACATGGTGTAAGGCAGAAGCAGGAGCATATTCCTCTCTCCTTTTCACTCCTGTAGCTCACTGCACATGTTCCAATCCTCCTGTTACCTTCAAGGCAGGCTCAGTGTGCACTGGTGGGCGGCCTGACCCTGGGACACAGTCAGATGGTGGCTCTCTGCTTGCAGCAGCAGAACGCAAGAAACACTTGTGTAAGCTGGAAGGGATATGGATGCTGATGTTCGTCTGGAGGAAAAACTGCCAGGTACTTACAGGCTCTGAAAGAAAATAAATTGAAGTGGTTTTGAATGAGAAAATGTTTGGTTGTAGGCAACCATCAAAAACCACTCACAAACATTTGAACAGCATGTACAGCCCACCTTCCTTTGCTTCAACTGGGGCAGCATCTGTGTCACTTGGCATTTCAGATGTGACCCCAAGAAGTTTTTGGCAAGCAGTTTAATAGTTATATAGCAAGGAGTTTCAGAGATGTATAGTTTGATGTTTATGCCAAAAAAAAAAAAGCTAATTAGTCCATTTCACATTGAGTGGCAGATAGAGATATATTTTGTTTAATCACTATCTAATACAGAGGCTTCTGTGAAAGAAAAGGTTTATTTGTAGCATTGGATGCATTTCTCCTTTTTAAAGACTGTCTTTGCGCATATAGTGTCCTTTTTTTGTGAGCTGGGAATTGTAAAAAAATGTAAAGTAGAAGAGGACGTGTTTCTTAGACAAAGGAGAAATACTGTAAAATTGTGTAAATGTCACTACTCATGTTTTTCCATGTTCTGTGTAGCATAGTGTAAAATAGGCTCTCCAGCAGTGTTATTCTGTGAATTGTAATTTAAAAAACAAGCCATGCATGGTCAGAGATATTATCTACAGGTCCTTTTGGTTGAGTTTTTGGTTTTGTTTGTTATTTTCTCATTTTAGGTGAATTCATCTGTGCTTAAATTTAATTGTCCATGAAAATGCATTTTTGTTTCTGTTCTATTTCATAAAGAACTTGAATTGCTCTTTTAAGATTTTATTACACACGAAGCTCACCTACCATTTGTATTGATCCTTCAGAAGCTGTGTCACGTTTAGTATAAACTAGGGGGGATTTTATTTTTATCTGCCTCTTCTCCCCCCACTCTTCCCACTTTACTATCTGGAAAGATCCAATCACACCCTATTTTTTTTTTCTGTGCCATGCAGGGTCAACATGGAAAACTGACCGCAGACCAGTGTCCAAAAGTTCTTGATATAAGTAGTTAAAAAGCTCACCTCTGCAGCGTTATGTAAACACATCTTGCAATAAAGCTTTTTAAAGCACTGACTGGGCTGGTTCTTGTTTTGTTGATGAAGCTAATCATGAGAGCTTGGGTGGAAAATGGATGGGAAGGGGGATCATGAATATTTCCTCATATCCTCCATGTACCTGCAATGCCATCATGTGGCCGTCAAAACAGCTGCCAGTAAGCCATTTGGGTAGTCTGATGGTGCTAGATTGCAAACTAGTTCCACAGTTTGAGCCTCATTCCTAATCTTGAGTGAAGAAAGCGAAAATGTCTCTGGTTCTCCAGGCCTTCAGTACTCCAGCTCTACAAATCCTCACTTAAACATACATGGCACTGCCATCAGCTTGGAGTTGGTTCCTGCCTAAAAAATACTCTGTGCACAGAGCTCACAGCATACAGGTATGAGATTTACAGAAGCAAACATCAGTAAGATGAAAGGCAGCCTCTATGTGGGGAAGTTTTCACATTGCCTCTGCATCAAGATGTGAAACACTGTCCCTGCCAGAGCTTCAGAGCTGTAAAGGTTGCTTGTAAACAAGACTTGCCTTCAACTTGGCTGAAATACTTTCATGCAACATCGTGGAATGTATTTTTTCTGGTGGCTACCTATGAGCATGCCCGGAGAGGCAGTGGTCTTGCAGTTTTCTCTCTTTGCTGGTCTCTGATGCTTTCTTCTACTGCTATTTCCCAGCACTTGAGAGAGGCTGAGTTGACAAACATGGCATCCCTGCCCCTACAGAAGCTGAGCTGAGCTCTGCCTGTGGGTTCAATGACTATGGTGACAAGGGGGTCAAACTGACGTGTAGGAACTCAAAATGCTCTGACTTCCACTGCTCGTCCTGGGAAAAAGCTGCTCACAATTGCTCTTTTGAGTTGCACATGTAATGAGGTCAAAATATATTATTCAAAGACAGCTGCACATGTTCATAGCGGCACCCTGGAAAATAAAGTAGGTTGACAGAGAGTCTGAGAGAATTTTCACCTGCGGTTTCTGAGATTGTAGGAGCTGATATACAAGGCTAGGTATGTAAGCCTTCCTCCTTTTTAATTAGTTTTTAAAGTTATTTCAAATAAAAAAGGTGCTTTTTGGGATATGGCTGCATCCCTGAAAGAGCTGCTTAGCATTCCAGATGCACTGGTGTAAAGTCTAGAGGATGAAAGGCTACTAGCCAGAAATGTGGTAATGCTTTTTAAAATAAATATATAAACCAAGTTTATTGGCCAGACACTTTTCTATCACAGCATATCCATTAGCAGTTCTAAATTCCAGATGTGCAGTGACAATGCATACATATATTTTTCAGACTTGGTGCCCAGTCAGAACTCATTTGTTGTCACAGAGAAGCCTCTGGCCTGTAGTCAGGGAATGAGTAAGTATGCAGATTATCCATTGCAAAGCTGCATGCCCTGGTTTATGAACCCTTCAAAACAGTTTGAAAACACACAACTAAAGAAAAAAAAACCAAACACTTTTTTCCTATCATAACTTCTCCAAATTTTCTGATGGGAATGCAGTTTGGAAAAGGGAGAGGGCTGTTCTCAAAGCTTCACCTCTCACAAGTTTCTTTGCAGGAAATGAAAAATGATGCCTGCATTGGCATCGCTCTGATGAGACAGACCTCTGCTGGGAAATCCCAAAAGGAGCACAGCCTGTGTGAAGTGTCATGCCAGTGAGGGCCTCTCCATAGCTTTTCCTGAGTGAATTTTGAGTAGGAGCAGGACTCACCCATTGGAAGAGATATTCTGCTCAAAAACACGGATTCTCAGTTTCCAGGATTCAGAGTCCAGTTCTCTCCAACACCAACCTCTCTCCCACTGCTGCACCAAGCTTGCTCTCTTGTTGGAGCCAATTCCAGAGCCTGTAATTTGTTATGTAGCTGCAAAACACCATGGAGCATGTCACTGTACAGAACCACCATACCAGCACTGGGGAGGGTGAGACTCGTTCTGTGTCCCAGGACACATCCCTGGGCATATCCTGCTCTGTTATTGGTGTTATAATGAGCAGAAATGCTTTAAGCATATGCCAAAATCATGCAAACAAGTTTGTAGCCCTCTCTTGGTGAGTGTTCAGGTCTTTCTGCCTAGAAAACAGACAAAATGACTAGTCTTGACTTCTGTACGTCCTCTCCTTTCTTTGATCCGTACTTAATACACAAGAACAGCAGTTAACGAGGAACAAAGGAAATTACCTGTCAGTGAAATCCACGGCACTTAAAACTGGATGAACTTGAAGGCAAAGGTGAGTCAAAGCCATGTCATAGCCTCCAGTAAACATTCTACTCGTTCCATTTGAAGGCAGCATTAGCCAAGCCTATCTTGGAAGAGCTCTGCGTTTGCTTTACAGCAATGGTTTGAAATCTTATTCCTGGTACAGGGAGCACAAAGCTCTGCCAGAGCCTGGCAGGGCTCAGGTGAGGGGCCAGCAGGTGACAAAGGGTCTGGAATAGATCCACCTCTGGAGTATATCCACCAGAGTAAAGGCATCCACCATGACTGCCTGTTGGATGTAAATATGTGTACTATGGACCTTGGAGTAACCTGGGAAAACACATTTCTCCCAGGAATTGGAAAGCTACAGCCAGGTAAAAATTCTCCTTTTTAATAAAGCAATGAAATACTGAGACTCTTGAACAAGATCTCAAAAAATGAATCCTCCTTCCATTGTTGTCCAGGCTTCCTATAAATATGCACTGGGAGGCTTAAATAATCTTGGCAAGATATAGCAAAGGAAAATTATTGTTAAAAAGAGGCCCTGGATATTGTTTCAACAAACTTTTTCCTCACATAAACTTACGGAAAATTATTGACCTCATAGTAAAGTCAAGAAAGAAAGAAACTCTTCTTGTAAAATGGCAAGATACCTATTTGAATGTGGACTAGACTGCCTTCACGTAGGTCTGTCTGGAACACCTCCCAGATGTACTGCATTAATTATGGGGAGCAATGGCTGCACGGGTTAATAAAAAAAGTCTAAATAATCCCTGTAACAACAGTTCTGATCTAAATAAAACTAGCTGTGAGTATAATGATAAAGTATATTGAAAATCAGGCAGTAGTGACCAAAGCCAAATGAAAATTTGATGATATTGGCTCTGTGAGCAGTGGAAAGAGCCTGATGGACATCAGCATGCCTGAATCAAGCCCCCAAAGATAACTATTAGAATGTTAAACTAGATGGAAAATGGAATTTCTTCTCTGGCAAAAAAAGCCCTAAATCATTTTAACCTCACCAGTTACACTGGGGAATTCTCTTTCAAGAATGGACAGCACACCACAGCCTGAAAATAAAGAGTGAATCCTTGTTTCCAGAGAAATTATCTCAAATGTGTTCAGATTACAAGCATGTGGGACAAAACACAGTTAGCATCCAAAATTATATGGTCTGGAAATTCTACATCTTTTTAGAAGTCAAAATGCTACAAAATCTGAAAACAAAACAACCTGAAGCAGCCAGTTGCTTTTTTTTTTTTTTTT
>VXBC01004318.1:1726600-1783414 GCA_013399945.1 Ploceus nigricollis
TTTTTTTTACTATGGAACGTGACAACCATTAAATTTCCTCATAGGAAAACAAAATTTCAGTAGAAACTCTATTACTGTTACAAAAATTTTACTATTTCTTTACAGAAAGACACTGGTAGACAGTTTAATAGAAACTAACAAGTTTAAGTTTAAAGCTGGTCTTAAGAACCTTAAGAAGTTCCTTGCCAGCTAATTTTGCTTAATGTAAATAGTTACTTCTCCAAATCTGCATCCTCCATGCAAAGCTAACTTCCACCATCTTTAGGTTTTCTTACTTTTCTATGATAGGAATGACTTAGTTGGCACACATAATGATGAGCAAATAGCTTATTTTTTGATAATATCCTATAAATCTTTCTAGAGGTAATCAGGGTATTCATAAAGTTGTGATTACTTGATATTAGTTAATCTGAGAGTGAACCTTACATTATGGTATGTAACAGATAAATATCCATATTTTCAAATATCTCTCAACAGCATTATATAATTTATGCTTCTGTCACACCACAGGGGAATTTTTGAATATGCAAGTGGATTTTATAATCTAGTAACTTCTTACTTTGACTTCGGAACGTATTTTTTCAAGGTGGGAAGAAAATGAGATGATTATATGCGTGGTTTAACTTTGGAGATTATTTATTGGTAAAGAGGATTGACACTATTAGAAAGTAGCAGGGTTTACTGCTCTTTGTATCTTTCAGAGCATGGCTCTCCAAACAACGAGGCCGGAGATCTAATCCACTGGGATATGAATTTCCTGAAGAATGATCAGCACCTGTTTCTTACACATTCTTAGTGTTCTCTTCTGCAATCACAACTCCTTATGTGTGTAGGCGTCAGAAGCTCACACGGTCCCAGTAAAGGGGAACACTAAGGCACGTATGAAAATTCAGACTCCATCAAAGAGCACTCCCCAGAGCAGAAAGGACACTGGGGAAGAAGATATTTGCGTTACAGAAAGGAAATCCCAAATTGACAATATAGGGTAAAATTAAACAAAGGAAGGCCTTAATGGCAAGGACAAGATTCCTATTTTGATATACAGGCAAACCCAAAAAAGAAAAGTGCAGAGATCATTTTAGGAGCAACACTTCAAGCATTGGACTAAATGAAGCCCAAATGCAGCAGTGAGTTGCAAGGCTGGGAAGGGGACATTTAGCTTAACATGCAAAATAGAAAGGCTTACTTGTAGAGAAGTATTGTATTAAACTACATGAAAAGAAAAGGGGGATTGATTATGACATCTGTCACTATAAGGAAGGAGGGACAGTTTGTATGTACAAAGAGAGAAGATAGGAAAGGGGGCATCACACAGACTGTTAAGTGGATTTGCCTTAAGGCAACTATCTAGTCTGTTTTAAGAATCTGACAATTTCCAAGGCTTCTTTTTTGAGGTGAGAAAAAATGTAAGTGCAACATAAATGAGGTATGGCTCATAAAAATGAGCTGCTCTGGGCCTTGCTGCCTGCAGACAATCACAAATTTTGTGTGTGGCAATGAGGGCGTTACCTCTTGTTGGGCTATAATAAAATCCTGACTGGAGTGTATGGGATAATCAGTGGTTCTGCTGGTGTTGCACCTCTGTCTGTGTCAGGAGTTTGTATTCCTCAGGCTCTGAGAGGCTGGACTCTGCTGAGCATCATCAGCTTTGTGGCCTGTGACTCCTGTTGTCATTATCTATATTGAAGCAGCAGTGGACACAGAAAAAGGCAGAAATTCTCCCTTGTAGCAGATGGTCTTCTCTTTCCCTTACATCAAGTAGCCTTAGGGCTCCTTCAGGTAACATTTTGTACCATTAGGATGGCTAAAAAAGGATACCATGCTACTGGAATTGGTGAGAACAAGCTGAAGGCTGCAGACAAGATGCCAAAGAGTCTTCTGGCCCCAGCAAGAGGGTAAAGAGAGCCCTCTCATCTCAGGTGGAGGCTGAATATTGTGAAGATGGCTGCAGTGTGCTTTAAATTGGACCAGATCTTGGTAAGAAGTATTTCAGTACACAGCTAGAAGGATTTAGCAAATGTAGCAAATTTAGCTCCCCTGATCAAGCAGAAGTTAGAGTGGCATTATGTTAGTGGTTCTGGATGCTCAGGGAAATGTGCTGTTGATCACTCCCCTTGTAGCCAGCAATCTCACTAACAGAACCTTTAGTCAAACCTGGGGTTGTTGTCTATGTCAGTCACTCTTTATACACCCTGATGAAGTTATTCTTTCTTAGTAAAGCACTTGGGTCAGCAGATACAGGCAAAGTTTAATGCAATTCATCCTCAAATGCCAAATCTGATCAGAAGAAATAGGAAGATGACAGTCAAAAAGCTCTGTGGTCTCCCCAGTCAGACTTTAGCAGCTTAATTTTCTCCTTGGCAGTTAAAAGGGTGTAATTGTGGAGAGAAAGCAGGCTTGCCTGTAGAAAATATGTATGTTTTCTGCATATAAGGACCACAATTTGCAGGAAACTCTTAAAAAATCTTTACTGAAGGTATACTGTTTCTGGCAACATTGCCATCTCTGCAGTATTTAGGGGTAGTTTTCTTACAAAGTCAAAGTACAAAGAGAATAAATCCTTGAGAAGTGTTTCTAAATCCAGGTAGGAAATGGTTGGTTTTCTCTTTCATCTTAAAGGTTCCAGTTACTCATCGTCATATGTTACTGTTTCTGTCAATTCTTTATTTTTTTTGGCACTAGGTTCCAGGAGTTCATTGCAAGTGATCTATAAGTTTCCTTGTGTGATTCCTTACACCAGAGTGCTGACCCAGGAGTAAGAAGAGGCTCCTCAGAGCAGAACCCTGACCACATCCCATTTGCCAACTAATATCACTGTGCTCCTATTCTGTGTTTCCTTCCTGGGGTCCAAGTAACAAGTAACAAGTAACCAAAGGGTGAAATACTCTTTTTCTAATGTCATCTTCATACCTAGCAGAGAAGCTACTGCTAGCAAACGAGGGAGACAAATAAGCTCATGCTCTCCTCTAGTTCATGTCAAAAGTTTTCTGACTTTATTCGGTGATTACTGACACAGACATATGTAGAGACTTTGAAAAGGAGACGTTCAATGTGAAAATTATAAGAAAACTCAGAATGTCAAAGGGAAGGAGGTAAAATTTGTAGTGATGGACAGGACATGATGACACACATATGATGACACATTATAGAATCCAGTCTGCAAAATCAAAGTTACTAGAATGGAGTTGGAATTTCTTGATGAGGAAAATAAAACCAGCAGTGTTTGTAAAGGTGATTAGTCTTGGTGAATCTCCTGAAAAAAAAGGAAGAAAGAAAATTTACTTTTTAAGATATAGAGGTAATAGATGGGAAGGCTAAGCGAATCTTGATATAAGGGATAGAATTTTCTTGTGTAAAGGAATAATTACTTATTATCTACAGTTTGTTTATTGTAATATCTTCACTGGGAATTTGAGACCTAGAAAACTGAAGCTGAAATAATAAAAGTCAAATTGATAAGTCTGTGAGCCTTACTAGAGTGAGGCTGTTGAAATCCAGTAGAAAAAATCAAAACAATATGGAAAATTAGAGAAAACACTTGTTCTCCAGAAAGATTATAAGGTGCTACTTCTAATATCAATACTCATGGTAAGAGTTCAGTAACGCTCAGTAAAAGGGAGTTTAAAACAAAATGCTCTGATGTGATGCTTTTGGACTGTGTAAATGGATATATGATTTTTAAATAGGTGATGGATTAAATTTTGTAGGCAATTATGTTTACTCATCTCTATGGGCTTAGAAGATAGGCAGAAAACAGAATTTGAATTTGGTACTTCTTTATTCTGATATCATAATATTGTCTTACTTCTATGAGCTACTGGTGTAATTTTGACCTCACAGCACAAACTGAAGGAGAAGAGACTTTCTTCCTTGTACTTTGAACATTAGACATGTTTGCAACTTGGAGCTGTAAATGCATTTCAGGGTAGACAGTAGTACCATTGGGTACAGAATTGTTTCTATAATACTTAGTCAGGGTTGCTTACCAAGAGTTTGATGTTGAACTAGACCAAATGATGCTTGTGTTCGGAACGGCTACAGGATAAAACGGCACTTTGCCACAGGCACAAGGAATAGAGGCAATCTTTCCTTGTTCCCATTATAAAATGTGAATGCAGTCTTGTGAGATGTTTTGACTTTGTAGCAGAGGATAGCAAATGACTTATTGAAAATTACCTGCCCTTAAGAGCAGCCCTGTCAACATTTTAAATGTTGCAACCAATGAATACAAGACTCTTAACTAGAAGGACTGTGGTTGCAGGATAACTGCCTTGTAGAAGTTTGTGTTTTCAAAGTCTTTACTTATACTTGGCAGAAATTGCATTATCCACAGTTTTGGAAAGAACTTTTGGCTGAAGTTACTGGCTGTGATAAACCTTGTGCATGTAGTTATGCCCAAAGTATAATTGGCATTGACATAGACCACATGTTCCTGGAGAGATTTTTTTTAAAAATGATGATAGTATTCTCTCTGTGTCACCTCTGAAGTTTTAAAGTTGGTGTATGAGGCTACAAAATATCACTGCCATCTAAAATGTGTGTGTCTTTTACATTATAGTGGACAGATTCGTGCTGACCTGTCAGGTGTTGTTGCAACTCCCACAATTTCATTGTGTGTGTAAACAAGGGGTTTAATATTTATTTACAGTCCAGTTGCATCTCAGTACAGTGTGCCAATGACAGTTTGATCATACAGCGGAGCAGAAATGGAAAAAGGAAACAAACAAACAAAAAAAGAACCAAACCCAACCCAGCCTGCCCAAACCCAGTAATTCTAGAAGGTGGTCCTGAAAACTTCCCCAGGGACTTTGTATGGGGCACTTCACACTTCAGTATACTGCACATTTGATTAGCTTCTCATCAAGGAGGCTTCTGAAATGCAGAGCTGATGCCACCCCTCACACAGGTGGCAGGACATCTCAAGTCACCCAGGCATCACCCGGACCAAAACCTGCTAGAGACGTGCAAGAGCACTTAGATGAGGCTTTATGAAGCTGAAAAGCATCTTTCATTCAGTGTGTGGTGCTCTCTCTGTCTATGCTGCAGATCATATCTTGGCCAGGACAAGCAGGGAACCAAATTTTGCTGTGCTTTTATTTTAGTAGCTCTCAAAAATCTGAGGAAAGCAGAGAACGTCTGAAGAAAGTCCTTAACTACTGCCTTTAGAGCACAAAAAGCCCAGCTCAGAACAGGTAATCATCACTTAGCATAAGTGAGTATTAGTATTTTCACCTCCTCAACCTCTAACACACACCAGCAGATGATCTGCATGCATAAAAACTCCCTTGTAAACAGACATCAACCATGTGAGGCCTGTTTAAATGAACTTATTTCCTACAAATGAACTTAATTCCTACAGCACACATTAATTATACCACTGTCCTTGTATACCTCCAGCTGGGGCAATACCATATTAATTTTTCCATTTGGTTTCTGGGGGATTAACAGAAGCCTGCTGTAGTCCAGTGGGTTAACCCCCTTATCCTCCCTGACTCCTGCAGTTTGGATTCCTGCTGGTATTCAAAGTATTATAAAAAGTTTATTTCCCTGGACTAAAGATCCCCCAGCAAAAAAATTCAAAACTTCAGCATTCAAGATATTCAGGACTAATGATTTTTCCCTAGCTTCTATCACTGAACACTGCTTAGCAAAGTGGTTAGAAGCTTACTTTTCTCTTACGATTATCTTGTTCTGTTTCTTTTCAAATGCAGAACAGAAAAATTAGTGTCATACTTGTGTCTTTTCTGCATCAACATTCCTACATAAACAGCCTCTCTATTACAAGAATTAATGACTAGTATATTCAAATTTCTTAACATTCATTGCTCTGACAGACATGATTTCTGTTTCTACCATCATCTTATTTTTCATTTGACATTTGTCACCTTACAGATTTCACTTTACCACTAAAAAAATTATGAGCTTTTTAGCCAAAATTATCTTCTTTCCTCATTGGATAATCAGGAAACTCAATCATCTAATCAGCAGCACTCACAGAACTCTTTAAGTTTTCATTCACAGTTTTTTCTCTAAATTTTCCATTTCCCTTTATTTCTCTTCCACATTTTTTAGACTTAAATACCAAAAATATTCTTACATGGAGTGTTCTCCCTGCATATATAAGCTGGTAATGATCACAGTGATTTCATATATTTTTATCTGCCATTAAAACCTTCAAAAGATAGAAGTAAAAATAAGAAAGTGTTAGAGTGTTCTAGAGGCAAACAGGTATTCAATGACAGTGAGCATTCAAAAAAATTGCAGCTGTAAATAATGAACATGGCAATGTTCTTGAACAAATTCCCGTACTTGTCCTCTATGAGATTTATTGGGCAAAATTTAAATGGTAAAAATGTCAGTAATCAGAGTGCACTTTTTCTGAATATGGCTCCACATACAAACTTTGTGTCACAAACACTGTAAATACCCTTTTTTAAATCCAGTCAATTTGCAAGCCTGCCAGTTATATTCATGTATTTTGTTACCCTATTGCCTTGGGGAGAAGGTGAATTAGCTTAAAAGATAAATGGAGTATCAGTGTGTCCTCACAGAGCAGGGGAATTATCTTTATTGGTCCTTACTTGCTGGCAGAAGGCATGGTTAAAATCATGCTAAAAGCAAGTTTCTATTTCGGTGTGTACCAGAGCTGCATGTGTTGATGGAACCAGTGAAAGCTTGATGCTCTTGCCTTCACTTGAAAATGCCTCTGCAGAGGAGACCACTCATCAGCAAGGTAAAACTTTTGCTTCTGTGCACTGAATGAGAGAGCTGCTTGTTGGACTCAGCCTGCTGGGTATGGCCCAGGTTTGTCCATGCAGAAATTCACATGTACTAGGGAAGGAGATTCTCATTCCTCTGCCCAGGGACCTCCAGAAAGGCTAAAGGTCTCATGTTGGAGCTCTATACCTACCTGATGCAAATCCTGGAGTTTAACTTTGAATTTTTCACATTTCAGCCAAAATGCTTTTATTTTTATCACTTGTTCTTAATAGTAACTTCAATGCAACTTCTCATTAGTATTCCTATTAATAATCCCTTTAATTTTAAATTGCAAAAAGGGATGAAAAAGCCTTTTGGAAGTTTTCTTTTCATGGTGTGGAGATCTAGAAATTTTAGATAGGCTAAGCATCTCAGGAGATAGATGCTCCAGAAGGCTCAAGACAGGAGAAATGTCCATGCAGAATGAATAGTGTTTCCAGTCTGTGACAGAGCTTTGAGCTACTCTTTGGCTGTTGCATGAATATTGCCTTAATTTTACTGAAATATTAAGTAGTTAAGTAGCTCTGCCCCTTAGTACATTTAGTCATGGCTGAGGGTGGATTCTCATTCATTCTTTTGCTCTGAATGAAGGTGACAAGTGAAGCAGAAGGTTGCTGTGTTTTGCCTTCCTCAGTCTCTTTCTGTTTTCTTGGATATCTTGCAAGAACAACACACTGTGACCTGAACTAAAGAGTGTCACTATAAGCAGTGTCATCCTGTCTCTTCTCATTTTAGCACTTCCCAGTGCACTGTACTCTGGTGATTGTGTTCTGAGGGCGTCCTTGGCCAAGGATATTCCTGTCTAGCATACGGAATGAAGCTTGAACCTTCTGTATCTACAAGCCTTGAGTATTTGAGAAAATAGCCTTTCATCTTGAAAGCTAGAGAGACTAAATAAACTTCTTTAAGCCACTTAATCAGCAGAGAAGGGATGTGAGGGATTAATGGGGCTACACAGAACTGCGTCTAATTTGGAAGGGGCGGTTTTAGGACAGCAGTGAGTAATATTAGTGCACTCAGGAACTGATGCTGAAACCAGACTCAGTGAAGCTGATCTCCAGTGTATTCTTCCTGATCTTTTTTATTACTTTGTTGTTGAAATTGTTTTCTAATATTATTTATTGTCTCAAATATCACATTCCCATCTCTTAAAGAAAAAGGGTTGCCCAGTCTTTCATCTTCTTCTGGTTATATTTCTTTGCCTCATTACACATTTGTTTTTATGAAGGATTTGATCATATTTTCCAAAAATTATTTAAGCTTTGGGTGTCTTTCTAAAAGATATTTTTTTAGTTCAGCCAAGATTCTATGGGCCTAAGGCCCATCTCTACAATGACAGAAATCTCTCAAGTTAACTGTTGTGAAGAATGTTGAGTGGGCCATAAAAATGCATAAAAACTCTGATGGTCTTATTACAGGGTAGACACTGTATGAGTACATTGATTCAGTCTAAAAAGAGGTTGTAAAGAAACAATGACTCAAGATAAGCCATTCCACAGGAATAGGATAATAGGAGACCAACTGGCTCCGACAGCACTGGCTGTGATTTCCTGCTGAGACTATTGGACTGGTTTTGTCTAGAAGGGCAGCAGCCCAAGAACTGACAAAAACAAAAAGAGTCCCTCTTTCCAGAGAGGTGCTGGCTATTGGAAAGGGAAATCATGCTCATTTCAAGACCCACAAGACCGCATATGTAGAAAGAAGCAGATGGCAAGGTCAACATAAACATGGCATAAAATGTTTAAAGTAAATGCACGTGCACTTGTTGCTGTTTTTAAAACAATTTGTGGGATTTCTTTTTATTGTGTCATAGCTAAGGGAGCATTATGCAGGTCTCTAATTTGCTGTGACTATAAGCAAATTCTTTGGGTTTATATAATTTTTTTCTCCCCACTTTTAACAATTTTTGCATGTAATGAATTTGCTGGGGATACTATCTGCAGTGCACCAGCAAATGGAAGGAGTTCCAGGAACAGCAGAGCTGTGATGTGACTCCCATGTGGTGATTTGTGGATCCACTCCCTCTCCTGTCACTGAAGAAGGTATTTCCTGAGAAAATTTTCACCTCTCTTTCATGATTGCATAGATATGCACACTTAAAATTGTTCACATACACCACTTGCAAACTCATGGGAAACTTAGCCCCCAAGGACCATGTGTTTCTGAGCTGCCGTTGTCTCTTGTGTATGTTTACATCAACATTTAGTGGTATAACAAATTTGAGTTTGGAAAAAGCTCTTCTGTTGGAATTTGTTTTTAGCTGTGCAGCCTGGAAGCTGTCACCTCAACCTCCTGCTAAACTCCACATAAAAGACAATCTATTTCTTCACATAAGATAAAAGTGTGGAAGTTCAAATATTTTAGCTGGTTCTTCTTTTTGTAAGATAATTCCACTGTCAGATTTCTCTAGTTGCCACCAAAAGTTACCCAAGTAGCACAAGTATTTAAATACACTTTTGCTCTCAGTTATATATGTTATAATGACATTTTGGGCTTATGTTGCATTAGTGCTCCTTGCATTAATGCTTGGCTCTGATAATCTCTCTTGCATGTGTGTGCATGGTTGGTGTTTACCTCATTACAAGCTGTGGGGGAGGCATTATCATGCTCCTGAGGACGTCTGAGGGGTCCTGAAGGTAAATCTACAGGCTGCATCTGCTTCTTTGACAAGCTTTGATCAGGCTCAAAATCTGGATGCTTCTTTTGCCCAGTTGCCAGGAGAAAGCCCAGCTGCTGATCCCTGAGCTACACAATGCTCATACTCTAGACTTATCTCAATTTTCACATCAGTGACCTTCCCTGCATTACAGTGCACTCATTCCTGTAGAATGGAATCCAGCCAGCATGGATTAAGGTAGGTCCTGCCTGACCAGCCTGATCTCCTTTTAGGACCAGGTTCCCCACCTGGTGGATGAGGGAAAGACTGTGGATGTGTCAAGCTGGACTTCAGCACAGCCTTTGACAACATCACCCACAGCACCCTCCTGGAGAAGCTGGCAGCCCACACTTGGACAGGTGCTTTCCTTGCTGAGTTAAGAGCTATCTGTATGGCTGGACCCAGAGAGGAATGGTGAATGGAGTTACATCCAGTTGGGTGGCCGGTCCCTATTGGTGTCTTCCAGGGATCTGTGTTGGGCCCAGCGCTGTTTCATACTTTTTTATTGATGATCTGGAAGTGGGGATCGAGTCTGCCATTTGGAAATTTGAAGATGACACCAAATAGTGGGGAGTTTTGATCTGCTGGAGGGTAGAAGGGCTCTGCAGAGGGACCGGGACAGGCTGGACTGATGGGCCAAATCCGATAACAAGACATTCAACAAGACCACGTGCTGGTACAGTTTGGTACAACACAGCCCCCTGCAGTGCTGCAGGCTAGGGACAGAGTAGCTAGAAATCTTCCCAGCAGAAAGGGACCTGGGGGTACTAATTGATGGCACACTGAACATGAGCCAGCAGTGTGCCCAGGTGCCCAAGAAGGCCACTGGCGTCCTGGCCTGTATCAGGAACAGTGTGGCCAGCAGGAGCAGGGCAGTGATTGTGCCCCTGTACTTGGCACGGTGAGGCCACACCTCAAGAGCTGTGTCCAGTTCTGGGCCCCTCCGTTTAGGAAGGATGTTGAGATGCTGGAACTTGCCCAGAGAAGGGCAACAAGGCTGGTGAGGGGTCTAGAACACAAGACCTATGAGAAGTCGCTGAGGGAGCTGGGGTTATTTAGCCTGGAGAAGAGGAGGCTCCGAAAAATCCTTATCAGTCTCTACAGCTGCCTGGAAGGAGGGTGTAGCCAGGTGCTCTGCTAATCAGACAGCTCCAGTATTCAGAGTAGAGAACAGACTTTTGTTTAGGGCAGGTGCTAAAGTACGTGTGTAGACACAAATGTACACACACACACATCAGTGTTATCATCCTGCGGTATCGTTCCAGTGAGATAAATATTATGGGATTTTTACTGCCAGAATTCTTTCCTATTTCTACCATCCAAACCATGACCAAATCCAACTTTAAAGACATTCTGTAAGACAGACATTACACTGTGCCTGTTATTAAGGTGAAGGTTAGTCTGCTGCATTTTTAGGCTGTCCCAAGGAAAACCATAAATCCCTGTTTCTGCATAGCTGATATCACGTCCTGTCATCTAACTCTTCTACAAGGCCCCCACCTGAAGAAAAATTTTTTCCCTTTCCATATTTTTGTTTTATTTTAATGCCTTCTTGCATGCAAAAGGGCCTTGCTATAGTTTTTTTTCTCCTGATAAGGTAGAAATCAGTGTCTCATATCATCAAACATATTCATCAAATATCTTTCCAGAATATTATATTTTCCCTTTTACTCAATGCTTGGGTCTTGCAGAGATCTAGGAAAACCTGATCAGACACACTCACACACACACCATACACAGAGTCTGACTATGGTGCTCAAGGATTGCCATCTATACACCTGCAGCATGGAGAAACAGGCTCTGTAGTCACCCCTTTCAGCCTATGCCAGGATGTGCTAGGTAGGTAGCCAAGAATTCCTAGGAGCAAAAGCTTTTTAAAGTCTGTGTAGACCAAAGTTTTTCTGAGCTCCTCTTGAATTCCTACACTGAGATTTCCTACTGCAATCTATTTTTCCCCTCAGGTTCACCTGCAGGTTCATCTTGGTGACAAAGGTGTGTTTCATCAGGTGTGTGGTTTTCATGGTTGCCTTGTAAATTTGTGAAAAAGAAACTTCAGCCAGGCTGATTTTGCCTGCTGGTGTCAATCCTCCTATCCTTACTTTTAAAACATAGATGTAGTAGAAACTTGTTATAAGACATACTGAATTGGGACACATTGTCTTTCATCATCCCACCACAAGGACAGTATCTTTCTCTGAATGGTTTCTAGATATTGTTGCAGTAATGTCCCTAATGGGTCCCTGAACAATCTGAGTTCATGACCATCCTTTGGACCTTTCTCTTAAAAGTAGCTTCTTCAACCCACTGACAACTTCATTCATTGACAGAAGATACTTCTGTCCAGTTGACTTAGTTATCCTCTGCAGATTTCTCAATTTCATTTTCTAGCATCTGCTCAACATTTTCTATGTCTTTTTAGGTGCTATGGATCTTTCTTTTTATTACAGATGTACTTTGAAATATCAGACTGACAACAAAAATCTAAAAAAAGATAAATTAAAATAAGAGGAGAAATAGAATTTCAGCAAAAAATACATTTTCCTAACATACCGTGATACACATAAATTGTCAAGCTTAGGTATTCTTGGCTTTTCCAGCATCTTATCCTCCTCCCAGTGAAGAATTTCTTCAGTTTAAAGCCATCCTCCCTTATCCTGTTACTATTTGCCTGTGTAAAAAGTTGCTCCCCCTTTTTTGTATCTGCCCCCTTGAGTACTGGAAGGTGCTATAGAGTCTCCCTAAAGACTTCTCTTCCCCAGCTCTCTCAGCCTGTCTTCAGAGGAGAGGTGCTCCAGCCCTCTGACCATCTTGGTGTCCCTCCTCTGCACCTGCTCCAACAGGTCAGAATCCTTCCTGTGCTGGGGACCCCAGAGCTGATGCAGCACTGCAGTGGGGTCTCACCAGAGCAGAGCAGAGGGGCAGAATCCCCTCCCTCACCCTGCTGGCCACACTGCTTTGGATGGAGCCCAGAAAACTTTTGGCTTTCTGGGCTGCCAGTGCACATTGCTGGGTTATGTCCAGTTCTTCATCCACGAGAACACCCCAGTCCTTCCTCACAGGTAAGGACTGTCAGTGAGTTCTTCCCCCACTCTGTGCTCATGCCTGGGATTACCCTGACCCAGGTGCAGCACCTTGCCTTTGGACTTGTACTTCATGAGTTTCTCATGGGCCCACTTCTCATGTTTGCCCAGGTCCCTCTGGATGGCATCCCATCCTTGTGTTGTGCCCAACTGCCCCGCTCAGCTGGCTTGCTGAGGGTACACTTGATCCCTCTGTGTTGTTGATGAAAATATTGAAGAACACTGATGGCAAGACAGAGCCCTGAGGGACAGCACTTGTCACTGACCTCAGCCTGGACATGGAACCATTGACCACAACTCTCTGGCTTTGTCCATTCAGCTAATTCCTTAGCCACCAAATAGTCCACCCTTTGAGCCCATGTCTCCCCCATTTGGAGTTAAGGATGTTGTATTGGACACTGTTGAAGGCCTTACAGAAGCCTAGGTAGATGACATTGCTTGGTCTTCCCACAGTGGTAGCCACAGAACGAATGTTGCAGGCAGATTTTTGTGGAATCACAGGAGAGTTTTCATGGATTAATTGGTTCCATATTGACAGTAGGCAGCACATTATGAAAGGAGTCTTCATAACATATTTGAAGTAATAAGCGTGCTTACACGCTTTAATGTGACTGCTAACGAATACTATGCTGTAAATGTTATTTTTTCTGTTAGAAGGCAATAGTAAGAGGATGTTAAAAGTCAGATTTCATGCCTATCAATATGTTTTTGTGGCTTAAAAAGAAAGGAATATATCTACCTGTAATTTTACTGTATGGGTTGCAGAACATCTGGTGAACAGCTGCTTTCTGAAGACAAATTTATTCAGATAATCTCACTGAATAGCTTTAGGTTCTGTCTAGCAACAAATGGCAGAAACAACCTCATTAAGGCTCATACCAAACAACAGCCAACATGTCTCTTCTTTTTGTTGTTTTTTTTTTTTTTAAGTACTTAACACCCAAAACTATGTAGCGGGCATGTTTTCTGGGCATCCTCACAGCATTATCACTTGCAGTCCTGCTGCCTCTTAAAGTTACTCTGAGGTCCATTTTCAAAAGGGATTGTTTCTTATTAAGGGCCTACGTTCCCTTTGGTTGCTTGCCATGAAGGGAAAAAGTGGGTCACAAGTTACATGCAAAACTGGTGATAAGCCCATGCAAAGGAAACAAATACACTGCAGCATGCTGTTTCTGGAACGTTGCTCAGCACTTGCATATCATGTCTTCAGAGCTCTGAGGAAAAAGCATTGGGTGAGGGATGCTCAAGAGCACAATGGCACACTTGTTCTGTCATTTGCACAAGTTCTTTAAAATGAATGAAAATCTGAAGAATACTCTCAAAAGATCTCTCCCCCATTTAAACCTCCTGTGTGCTTTATCCTGACTTTGAAGACAGACAAGAGTTCTCTTTTCTAGAAAACTTTGGTATAGGAGACATGAGCACTTGGCAATCTCTCGCCTCATTGATGCTTTATAAGAGCATCAGTTGTTCCATGGAACATGATCGTCGACAGGGGGAGAAAAAAGATGGAGATGTAGTTTAAATTGCACCTGAAGCACTGTTTTGTAGAACTAAGACACCAAATGAGCAGTCAATTAACAAAACAGATTTGTCAAGTTTTATTGAGTTTACTCAATATTTTGTGTGTGTGTGTGTATACCCTGTTCCAGGCTGGTGGCATGAAGTAAATCAGGACAGAGGAAAAGTAGCTCAGATATTTTTATGTTGCCATACAAAAAATTGATTATTTTTTTTGGAAACATGAGACAAAGTCTTACAAAATAGGAAAAAAAATCTCCAGAACTATCCTGTCTAGCCCTCTACCCCACAGCAGGACCAATCTTTCCTGAACCATGGCAGAACTGTATCTAGCCTGTTGTCACATCTCCCAGAGATGTTGCAGCCTCCCAAGCCTTCCTTTAGGAAGATTTGTTATTCTCTCAAGTAGAGTTGTGCAATGACCACCAGACGCTGTTATATTTTTATTTACTCTAGAGATGTAGACAATGCCTACCTCTAAGCATTTGAAGACTACTCTCCTTAGAATAAGAAACCACAATTATTTTCTCTTGGGCCATGCCATCAAGGAAAAACACACAAGAAACCGCATTGGTGGAAGCTCTGGAAAGCTATATACTTCACTAAGTAAGACCTGCTATTTTGTGTAAATCAGCCATATGCTGCACTTGATGAGGTGAAGACTTATGTAAAGTCTGTGTCACATACGATCTGGCATGTATTGGCTCTGAATGTAAACATCTCTTTAAACAGGTTAATATCCTAATATACAGATGATCCATAGGTCTATTGTAGTTTCTTTCAGGATATGTAAAAAAATGGGCAGAGTTTGTCTTATGAAGTAAGAAACAAAAAAAGTACATATATGATTCTGTATGTGCCAGACCTCCAAAGGTAGGGAAGTGCTGTAAATAATTTGTTGACTCTGTGCCAGATTCTTGTGTTGAATCTTCCCGTGTATAGCAACGTGACGACAAGGCCAAAAGAACTTCAGATTCAGTTGTTTTAAAAGCTTGTTCTTTTGAATGCTACCTTAAGAAATTAAGGTAATTAGACATCCGAAGAAACAATCAATTAATAGAAAGACTACAAAATGCACACACAAAAATTACAGTCCATTTTTATTAACTTCTAGACAGTACTTCAGTCAAGGGGGTATTGTAAGCTCCTTCATCCTAATGCATGAGCTGCATGAAGAAGAATGATGATCACTTCCACAGAAGGCTATTAATGCTATATGACAATCAAAATTTTCCCTATTTCTTTTGATACACTTATGGCTGAATAACTGATGTAAAGTATCATCTCCATTTTTTCTCATTTCTCTTAGGAATCAGACTCCATAGTTACACAAAAAGTGTTTCAGGTTTTTTCCAGTGGTTTAAATTCCCTTTTACCTCTCTGGTGAAAGATTATTGAGAATTAAGAGATGTCAATGTGTATGAGTGATAGAGATAAATATATATATAAATAAGTCTTCAGTTCTGTAGTAGAGGCTGCAGCTGAAGAGGTTTGAAGAAAAATGGCATGAGATATTATGAGGGAAATATTTCCTTCTTTACTGTAATTCCAAGTGGATGTAACATCAAAAATATTTTCTGAGATGGACTACATTTTTCTTTTTATTTTACTTTTGTCTGAAGTAAATAGGGGATATAGATCAGAACTAGGAACAACCTTAACAGGCTACTAGAGTAACAAGAAGGTCCTCCTGACTTTCAGCTTGGCCTTGGAGACTTGGACTTAACTTAGTATTAAATAAGAATGCACAGCAGATAAATATTTTTACTCTACTGAAGGGAAGCTTTTCAAGCACATTAGCCTGCTTGAGGACTCAGCTGTTTGTATGCACTGTCTCCTCTGCCATCCCACTAACAGCAGAGCTAGAATTACAACATTCTGAGTCCTTAGCCACATATTTTTGTTGCTGTGACAAGTCCCATTTGGAAAGTCAGTTGCACAGCAAAACATAATGAAGGAAGTATTTGCAAGAATGGTTCATCCAGATGACAACTCATTTCAGAGCTGCTTTGATCAAATTTTGGGCCATAGGGCTGCTCCACTTCCTTTGCTGCATTTGGTAAAGGCCATCATGGGCCATTCTACTCTTGACAGGTAAGGAGTCTCATTTCAAAAGTACTAAAAAATCCATCTGAAAATCATGATTTTTATGTGTTAAGAATAACATGAAGAGAAAAAGAGTATTTGTTAAGTCTCATAAGCAATTAAGTTAGCATCAAAAAAGACTCATGTTCCTCAAGTGGCCCTTTTCACTTCTGTCCCCATACAGAAGATGGCCCAGATGCTCTGCACCACTCCATTGCATTTTGTTATCTTTAAAAAAAATGTGTCATGATGGGAACCATCCTACTTCTATTTTGTTGAAATTGTCATTCTTGCAGCAGTAAAACAAATCTTCTTTAAGATCATATTTTCTTTGGAAAAATATATGTTTTCTTCTGTCATTATTTAATGTATTTTAATAAACTTTATTGCCTTCCTATGTATGTGTGAAAAAGGGGTGAAAACCAGCAGCAGCAACCACCAAAACCTGACAGATGACCCCTGTGTATTTCCATTCATTCAGAATGTGTGAGAAGCTCACGTGTGCTCTGCCATTAGACATAGATGTCCAAAGTCATAGTTTACCAGGTGTCACATTCATCAGTTTCTATCACAGATTTGATATTTTTTTCAATCATGATTTTTTAAAAAGTCATCTAAATAGCAAAGTTTAAATTATCTTTGCATTATCTCTTCCTTCCTGGAAATGAAAAGACTAGCATGACATAAAGAACAAGCCTCCATACTTAACTGATTTAGCAATGTTTTAACAATTTTTAAAGTCTTCAAACTTTTGAAGTTCAGTATGTAAAGCCCTGACTGTACTGAAAGAGGAGAAAGGCTTGCACAAGGCCAGTGGTAGGGCTGTCATTTTCATCTCCCTGCCTCCCTTCCCTGGGTATGTTTTGAAGGGGCTGCTTTAACCTGATGCCAACAGTATATTGTAGTTGGATCACTGTTCCTGGCAGTCTCCTCCCTGTGGCCTCTCGGTTCTTTACGTGGAGGGGAATGCACAGCTGAAGAGCAGATCACACACATGACATTCCTTACCATGATTTACATGACCAGCTTCATTGCAACAGAGATGCAGGCAGATGTCTGCAGGAGGAAAATGTCTACTCAGGTGCAATACAGATTTGGATGCCAGAAAGCTTGGGAAAAGGAAAGAGATAGATAGGCTTCATCTTGAAATGTGTTGAGGAATGCATATCTCACATATTGTAAGTTGCCCATCCCAAGGACATTCAGGTGGGGATGATAAATTTTTGACTGAAGTATTCAAGAGAAATGCTGAATTAGAAAATGTTTAACATACTAAATAAATTATTCCGTTTAAAAAAAAATCCATTTTTTCTTTCCCTGCTACAGCTTCAAGCTGGCTTTAGGCTAAGGAGGGAAATGAAAGAGCACTGTTATACTTACGATGCGGGAGTTTTTTTGCAGGTGACCTTTCTTTTCAGGTGACCTTTTCTAGATACCCTGATCTTGTTTGATTGTTAATGAAGCCTAAAACTGAGATTCAAAAGAACACAGTTAACCGATTTTGTAATCACACCGTGTAGTCCCTGTACTGAAAATGGCAGCTGTCATGAAATGTTGTTTTCTGGGGTACCTCAACTTTATTACCTTAAATGATATGCAGCTGAATTCATACTCTTGCTAGGAAGAGAAAATAAATGTTTCATTGGGTCTGTTTACATCCATAGATTTTTTCCAGAGCAGACAAAATTCTGGTATTTTGCCTGTGGTTAAAACACAAAACTTTTCCCATTACACCTTTGACAACATATCAAGAAAACCATTCTTGTTACAAGGAATTCAGAGTTGTGACTTATACAAAATAAATGAAACCCTCAAAACTGCAAAACTGAAAATTATAAAACAACAGAGAACAAAACAAAAATTCCATGAAACATAAATTTTCCTTAGGGACAGACACCCAGAGGATAGGGGTTACTCATATAGAATGTGCATATGTATATTAAAAGATGCTTATACCTTAACATGAGGAAGCAAATGAGATTTATAGTTGTTAGGGTTTTGGGGTTTTTATGTTTAGCATTAATCTGCCTCACTCATTTTCACCATAGTAAAACTTCTGGATCAATCAGCTTTATTTTGCATTGCTGTTTTCAGCATCATTGAGCCCACCATATTTCTCTCTCTGTGGATTTCCAGGGGAAAAAAATGGAACTGGAAAGCTGTTGTCTTTCCTTTATTTCAAACATGGGTTAGCTCCTCCCTGGAGGAAACAGATTAAAAATATAGGAGATGCCTGCATTCCCTGAATCCACTGAGTAGACATATCTTTAGCAATTCCTCTTTCTCATCTGAAAGAAATGAATTTGCAGGTTGGTGGTAGGCCAGGTCCAGTGTGCTACTCTGACCTTCCAGGCTCTGTAACTTCTGTCCTACATCAGCACAGGAGAGGACCCTCAGACCTACCCTATGCCAAGGGACCTGCTTCAGCACTGCAGCTGACAGGAAGGCTGCAGGTTATCTGTGTTTGGAGCCATGTAAAGATATGGATAACCTTTGGGTTCAGTTGAAGTTCAGTTGCACTTTTTCAATCTGTTTCTCTGCTCTTCATTTTCTCAATAGGTGATTTTTTTCCCCTGTATATCCCAACATAATGGTACAGAGAAATATTTATCCTATTTTTCAACTCACAGTTAGAAAATATGAGGTGAATTTGCTCCCTGTAACGCATCACATTGGTGATAGAGCCAAGCTCTGAATGCAGAAATCAGGAATCCCAGGGCTGCCTTTAATCTATGTTTCTTTGTTGTGCTTGGAAGAAGACCACAGACCTGATGCTGTCTCTGCTGCAGAATCACTGGGAATTACAGGTAGCCATAACCTTTATCACAGGAAGCCATAACTTCACCCTGAAATGAAATGTGCCATACAATAAGAAATGTCACATGGACAATTGTTTTTTCTGCCATAATTCTAATCTATATTGGTTCATTGAATTAGAAATATATGAAAATTGATATTAATATTTCATGTTTCTAATATACAAGCTTATTATTCCTGTGATGATAAGATGTCCCCTCTGTTTACTAGAAGGTATGACTTTAACAGCTGAAAGTCAAGAATCCGGTAGTTTGTCCCTTAAAATAATTTTTTTTACTGCAATAACCCTATAACTATTCAATATTACATCATGCTCATTTCATTGCTAAAGCTGAGAACAATACTGCAATATGACTTTCTATTTCCCCTTCTCCCCCTCCCCTCTTTGAGCATTTCAGGATGATTTGAGACATACATATATATAGATATATTTCTCCTCCCCAGGCATTTCATATAGTCTTTGCAATAAAAGCCATAAGACTTACAAAATATTACACCAAAAGACATTTTTGGAAAAAGAAGTTGACTTATGTCCCATATTATATACTCTCACAATATTCAGCAGAGAGAAACAAATCTTTGATCATACTTCCAGATGAAATATTTTTGTTACTCTTTTTTTTACCATATAAAGTATTAATTGAACAATGATGCTGTAAAAATGTGCATATGGAGACAGTTAGATCCACCCATGTTATTGTAAAGTGACTTGTTTGATGTTTCATATTGTTCAGCAGAAGAACATCATTAGAATATCCTGTCTGGCAAGAAAGGCTATCATGTTGAAAAGGAACCTCGGCCTCAGATTTTTTTTTTCTCTTTATTTTCAGTCTGAATCTAAAATTCCCCAAATATACTGCAGAATCGGGCATCAGGCTGGATTCTGAAATCTCTGCAGCTTCATAGGGGCCAGATGGTCTGTGCCCAGAGGGCATTTCAGGCTCTACTGCCCCTTTCCCTAGGGCTCCCTGCATCCTGCCCAGGGCCAGGTCAGCCCCCATGGCCCCGGCTCTTGCCCCAGTGATGCTGCAGCAGGGCTGGTCCTCAGCATCCCACAGCCCTGCCACTCTTCTTCAGGGCAGATCACTTTGTAGAGATGTTTTGAATGCCTTTCTGACAACAAGAAACTACTGCTCTGTTGGCTTCTTAGCTGATTTGCTTCACACCGGAAAAAGCAATAAAATTTTATGCTGTAAAGTTTTAATTGATCTGTTGGGTTTTTTTACCCGATTATTCGATGTAATTTAGAATAGATGTTTTACCTCATCTGCACCATATGTTTATTAACCTTTTTTACCTGCAATGAACTGTTTGCTGGGTGAGTGTGTTATGCCAATATTTTGGCAGAAGATAAGTCTTGTGGAAGCATCCAGAGGAGGCATTAATGAACACAGCACTATGCCCCATCTGCAAATGAGCTCCCATTAGCTTGCTGGGAACCACATCCTGAATATGGAAAAATATACCATGACTTGTTATTCAAATGTGGAATCTCAAATTGAAATTTTTAAAGACAATAGTAATATTGTAATATTATAATTACAAGTATTGTAATATTATAAGTAATAAAATAGTAATATTTTAATGTCATATTCTGATCATTTAACAAAGTAGGTTTCAAAACAGGAAGAGGAGGGGGGGTAGATGCATGGGAGGTTGAAGCCCACATTGCAGCTTTTCCAAAGATATTTATGGGTTTTGGTGGTTATCTACTATTATAATTACTGCACTTGGGAAGGCTATCTTGGCTTTTGCTTACATAAATCAAATCATTCAGCTTAATAAACTGAGGGTAGTTACTGAGATGGTTGAACAACATACTCACCAATCATGTTTGATAGACATCTCAATACTTATCCAGTTCCCTTAAAAGCCACCTAATTTGGAGAAAGCAACACAGGCTTGGTATGCTGAGCTAGAATATATACAATTTTGCCTGTCAGCAGCAGAAATACCAACAGCTGTTACTGTTTGTAACAGCTCACAGAATTTTTATTGTTGATGATGAATAGAGATGCTTGAATGTCATCTTTATCACTGGGCTTGTGCAGCTCTGTGTCTGCACTGTCTTGATGGCCACCTTGATGGCTGTTTTACCTCTTTACTTGAGGCCAGGCCGTGTGACAAAACAAGCAAATTGCCTGTTTGTCAGGGGAAAAGGATGGCAACTGGCACTGAATAGTTCTCCTATTACTGGGTTTGTGACAGACCTATTTCCTCTTTAAATGAAGGGTGTTGACTGGGAAGCTATAATTCATGGTTGTTGGTTAGAGGGCTGGTTAGAGCTTTAAGTAAGCAAATGGAAAATATCTGAATCAGAAGGAAATGAAGGGCAATAAAAAAGAAATCCCACCACATCTTTCATTTGGGTAGTTGCTCACAGTACAACTGTACATGAAGAAGACTCTCTTCCAAGTGAAAAATCCAGTCTATTTCTTTCATAAAACTGCCAGTCCTTAATAAGGCATTATCCTGGCCTTCTGCATTGCAGGAATAGATACGGGGGTATAAACAGCAGCTAAAACAAACCATCTGGTGAAAAGGAGGTGCACTGCCCTGAAAGACAGCAACAGCACTGTCTTTTGAAGGCAAACAAGATTGCCAGTTTGCCAATAAGACCACATGTCCTTGACTTAAGCAGTAGCTTTTGTCCCATTCAGCCACACATGAAAGGCCAAAAGAACTTCTCTTTTTTAAGCTATAAGCAATGCTTTATAGCCTAGAAACACATTATTTTGCCCTACAAATCACTTAGATTCCTAAGTCATCATTATTACAATGGCAGTGCTACTACAGCAGGGTAACAAACTTAAAACTCCTGCTGTTTTTAAACAGGAAATTTGCATCCAGTTCCTCACCCATCAGTTTAATAATTTTTTTTTCTTTATTATTTTCAATATAACTTTAGAATTGAGGAGATCGCTTTCCAATAAGTTGGTTGGTGACTGCATCACTTGAGAGACATTGGTGTTAACGTGAATTACATGCCTAAATGTTTTACCTACCATTCCATAAACTTATCCCAGATCTTGGAACGTTTCCTAGCTGCTGCCTAGATAATGCAATGATGATGGACTTTTTCTCTTTGTAAAGACAGATTTCCTAATAAAAGTGGTGTTTTCTCCTCTTTTATAGTGGTCTTTAAAAGCATGCTTTGATGCAAAATCTGGTAGACACTACACATCATCTCAGTAAATGGTTCTTATTCTGAGACTTCTTTGAAGACTCTCAGTGGCCTCTTCTGATACTAAAGTATGCCACTAGGAATATTAAATTACTGCCCCACCTGTTTCCTATACTGTGTTATGTACTGTAAAATCTCTGCCAGAAACATGAACAAAGTTATTGTACTATCGATAAAAGGCCTTGAAATTATATTGCATTGTATACACAGATATTGTTCTGATATGTTTACAGATGCCTTTTTCTAGCCTATTATTAGAGATTTTTTGTTTGGTAAAGCAGAAAGGTAGTATAGCTGCATATATCTTTGTGTTACAAACAGTGAAACTATAGACGGGTAAAAGTTACAGCATATCCCTATAGCCCGTTCTTTGTTCTAGGTGAATGCCAAGCCTTCTCAGCATGGAAGGGCAGCTTCTTACAGTCACCACGGCCAAACTGTTTTCATCAACATCATTTCTGGTGCAAATGATTATTCCCTGGGTTACTCACCAAGTTCTGCCAAGCAGTATCTGGTGTTTCCCAGTTTGCTTAGTTAGACTTCTGAACATCACTGAGTTCTAATCCACAAAGCAGTGAATATGATAACATCTAATCATGATACCAAAGGGTATTTTCAATCAAATATTCATAAACTACTTTCTATTCTGCAAAGAAGAGAGAGCCAGTACAAGCTTTATTTTTACTGAGATAAACCTATTTTCTGGAAAAACTAAAGAACTTTTTCTTTTTAGCTCTCTGGTGCCGCTCATTTCAGAAAGCTTGCAAGGTAAGGGCTTATCTTCTTCAGAGATTTTCCCAATATATTTTAGACAGGCTAAGTTTTGCTACTGTGATCACACTATGCAATTCTCCAGCTGAGAACAAGCTTGCACCTCTCTAAACATGAACAGAATCTGTCCCAATGCTTAATTTTCATTGCTATTAACAAGGCAAAATGGAGGGGAAAAAACCCCAAATAACCCATCCAAAATGCTGTCAGCTATTAATGTCTGAATGTGAAATGGAACCAGAATAAGTACTGCTGTTGCTACAGTAACACATTAACTGTAAAAAAATGTCTAGCCCTCTAAAAACTTAAGTACATCCATATGCAACAGCTTACACATACTTATGTGATTTAAAGGATTCTTGGTCTTTTCCCTGGTAAAATTATATGTCTCCAATTGGAGGTCTTTTAGTATCTCTTAGTTTCACTAACGAAAAACAAACATGACAGGAAATGACAAATAAATTGCCTTCACCACATTATACCACTAAGAAGAGTATAACTAAGTACTAATTTAGGTCATGTAAGGTAAAAGGGAGACAGAAGTGATGTCTATTCAGCTTACCTGAAAATATTTTGACTAGAGCAAAGAGAGCATGGGAAAATCTGTGTGGTAAGCATGTAAGATATTGTAGCAGATAAAACTTGCCAGGATCAAGAGCTTAGAGTATGAAGAGTTATCTCCAGAGAAAGCCAGAGAGAGGATAACTCTTGATCAGAAACCGAGGATGGGAGATAGAGCAAGAAGATAAAAAGCACACAGTACTCTCTGATCTAACATGCTGGCTGGTCCCTCCAAGTCACCTTTCAGACAATCCAGCAAAGGAGCTAATCTACCTGGGACCTTTTTCAAAGGCAGAATGGCAGTGGCTCATAAACAACCATGCATGTTTGTTATGAGGTTATCTAATATTTGAGTAATTGAAAAAGGAGATTACCAAGAGAATAAAACTTTTTTTTCCTACAAAGTAAATACATGCTGTAAAAGATCTTTTCCACAGGAAGCTCTATTCTTGGTCCAAACCAGCTATTTTCTATACTTAGTCTTCTCTGGGTCAGGAGTAGATTCTCTGAACTTTTCTATAGCTGAAAATAAATGGCAGTAGATGCTACTTTCATTTTCTCATAAATTTCAAAATGCCTGATGCTTTGTAGTTTTCATTACCCAACTGAAGTCCTTCCCACTCAGTTCAGGATGGCCTGTCTGTGAGCCTGGAGTCACTTAATGGTAACTAAATAAGTGGCTGGGGCACTCAGTTAGGACAAATAGGCAGCAGGCTCGTGGCAACCTGGAGGCGTGTGGCATATGGAAATGCAGACTTGGCAAACAGTGCCACAGCAGGTGCTCCAATGTTGTGGAGACGGATAAAAAGCATCCACGTCTGCAATAGGATGTGATTATATGCCGCCTGCCCACATTATCATCATATGCTCTATTTGCTGAGCTCTGCAGCACATTTATCTCTCATCTCTGCCCCATCTGTTATTCTCTCCTTTGCTACAAAAGTTCTGCTCAGTAGGTTTCTTCTTTCTGTCACACTATTTCTACATATGCTGCTGCTTCCTCTTCTTCCTCCATCCTTCTTCCATTCACTACTCATCTGCTCCGTTCTGCACTTCTCAGCCTTATACTCTACCCACTGCAGAGGGGACAAGCCCAGAGCAAGGTGAACACAACTCAGCTGGTACCAAACCTGGGCCCAAAACACTATGGCTGTTCCTCAGGACCTGTGCTTCTGTAAACAGCTCCCTTCCAAACAGCACTTCCTAAGAGTATTGTTTTCCAAAGTTGCCCATAGATATGGATTTCAAAGTCTGTATCTTATATTATTATGAACTGGATGTATTGAACTTGAAAATAAACAGTTCTTCATATGTGGGAGAGCTTTCAAAGGCACAGAAACACAGTATGATGCAAAATGTCATGTATATCTTCCAAAGAGTATTTCAGCATGGGTTTGCCTGCTTCTTGTACTGGACAAAGACTTTGTGCACCTTGGCCTTTTGCCTGTCTGTGTGTGATGATGCTGTGGTGTGATTGGATTCCAGTTCACAGGTAAACTGCACAAATTCACTGGAATTACAAGTCTGGTGCTGACTTACTGGCTGTAAATTTTTTCATTACTCGGGGAGCTGCAAATTGTTCTTGATTATTCCCTTCTCAGTTCTCCTACCTAAAAAAGTGCCCACACCTACAGCTAATAATCAGAGCTTCTCCCCTCTCCCTGCCATGCAGCAATGGCACTGCTGGGAGGGACTGAACTAAAGAGATTAGTCAAAAATACATAACATATTTAAATCTATCAGAATTCCAGATGTGACGTTGCAGTTAGTAGTGACACAGTGCCTGGGATCCTCTGTAGAGAAAGGCTTGCTTTGTTACTTAATAAAGTTCCTCCTAACGGAAGGCTGATGGATCATAACTGCCCAAACAGGGTTTGAAGCTGGTTGTAAACAATCAAGGTGCCTGTTGCGTCTCTCATCCCACCCAAACTCCCCCTCTTGTAGGATCACAAAGCAGCGAAGGTAGCACAGTCCTCAGACCTGTAAAGAAAAAAAAAAAAAAAATACAATGCGTGGAGCCATTTTATCCAGGTTGTTCTTGTGCAACTCAGTCAGCACATGGAGGAAGGAAGGACACAACACAAGCTGCTCCAGCCTTTCCTACCAGCACTCTCAACCTGATGCTGCAGTACCTGCTGTTTGCCCAAGAAATCACTGCTACAGCACTCCTCTAGCTCCTTTGAAATAAATCGGCTTGAAATGACAATATTTGAGATGAGAAAATGTCATCCAAGATTAGAACAGTTTTGTTCTCCTGTAAATTCTCACCAGACCTGTATGTAAGAGGAAAAGAATTTACAGTCATGAAATACCTTTGAGCTTTGATTTTGGAAGCAAACCACTCTGCCCTGAGTCACCTGGCCTTGCCTGATTTGATGCTTTCCTTCAAGCTCCTTGGCCCCAAAAATGAGAGACTTCATAATGGAAGAGGGTATTTGTAAAGGGTTGGTGTGTTTTAAATAGCTGCTTTAGAGGAAAAAAAGAAAGATCCAGCCCGGAGATGATGTGGTTTTATTTAATGTTTTCAGAATAGTTTTAAGACTCTTTGATTGAGATATTTTTTTCTTTTTAGTTTTTTTTCTAGCTGTGCAAGTGTCTTATGATTTTTGGCAGGTGTTCTGGGCTTGTTCTTTAGCACAAATTCTGGACAATGAGCGTGTGAGTTCAGAAGCATTTGCTTGTCTTAGCTGGGATCTCTGGCTTGCACCTCATTCCAGCACTGGTTTTGGTGCCATACAGAACTTGCTGGCTAGTTTGAAATGATGACACAGAAAACAGTGTGTGCTTAGAGGAGAATCATTCCAAGTGTCCAGGCAGGAAAATTGGGCTGAAAAACTGATAGATTCAGATCTAATCTGCAGCTAAATGCTCAGGGCCAGATCCTTGGGTAGATTAAATCATCATTAGGTCATTCATGTTAATGGAAGAATGTGCTGATTGACCTCCACTGAAGATTTTAGCTGGCCTGTGTATGTGCCTGTTGAAATTAAGAGGACTTTCCAAGGAGTGATGTGATTTTGAGTCACTTGTTTGGTACATTTTTTCTTTTATTCCATTTTATTGTCTGTCTTTCACCTACCAGGGCACAGTTGTCCTCATCACTGGCTCACTCACGGATTATAACTTTCCCCTTTCCAAGTCTTGGATAACCAATTATTAAAGAGTCACTGATACCAGGAAAGTATACATATTATTAAAATCTAAAACTAACTCTTTCTGGTGCAGCTCTTAGCACTGTTGTGCAAACAATGTGAAGTTTAGGTCCCTTTGCCCCAGCCACTGTCTGGGCAATTTAAGATCTTAAATCACACAAGGTTTCAGCTACAGAAAACAACCAAACACATTACTACTATTCAGGATATTTGCTTTGGCTTCTCTTTGCAAAACAAATATGGAGATAAAAGAGCTCCAGTAGGTAATTCTTACAAACCATTCAGAAAATAATGAATGGTCTCTGTGCATGGGAGGCCCCCAGCTTTCTGCTTTGTCATGGAGAGAAGGTAAAGGAAGGCACTGAATGGGAAAGCAACCTTGACAAAAAAACCACATCTTCTTAACAATGCCTGATTAACATCTGAAAGTCACTCTATAAGATACTACTGAGTCTTCCAGAAATAGTATGGTTTCAGTATTACAACCAGACAGAACGAAAATACCCTTTAGTACTCTGTACTTCAGTGGAGCATTGAGCAGGCTTTTCTGCCTGCTGCATTTGAAATTTATTTCTGCCTAAAGTATTTGGTAGGGGCCTTCTCAAGAAATTAGTTTCATGGTCTGATTCAGCCTGCCATAGAAATTTTTATATTTCTATATTTTGACACACTTATATAATGTACCTTTGCCAACTAAGTAGCAGAACAGTATTCAGTCTTTATGTAAGACTTTTTATTCATATATCAAAATACTTTCCACATAAAATTTATGGATATAGAAACTAAAACTGAAAGGAACAACTCAATTTCTTGGTGTTACAGATCACAAATAAAATACATATTTCTCAAATTAATCTAATTACTTTTTTAATATGTCATGCTTAAAGATTACATAATTCGTGTGTATTCTTAATTAACTTTGCTTTGAAAAATCAAACTCAATTTGAGACAGAAGGAGACTAACTAATATTTTTACATACTGCTAATGGTAATTAATACATTATTACATAACTGGAATGTCTTTTGGAAACATGAATAGTTCCAATGCAAAAGTCTGGTGGTGTAATAAGAGGTCTCTTTGGGAAAATTGTATGGTAGACTAACAGCATTTTTTTAAGAGAGGTCATAAGGATATTAGAGAGTAAAACTAGGGGTTAGCAAGCTTCTGGGAGTCCACAGACTATTGGTAATGAAGCCACAAGCTGTAACTGAGAACAATAAGTCAGTCAGGGATTGTTTTTGCTATACAACAAATGGATAAGGACCTGGAAATCAAACAGGAGTGAAAGGTACTGCTCTAAGCAGATAGCATGGCCCTGCTTCACAACAGGCACAGAACCTGGGAGAGTCCTGACTTCAAAATCCAAATCTTGATTGCCAAAGGCTCTATGAGTTCAAAAATGTAAGCGAAAAAATTTGTGTCAGAAGATCCCTTGAAAGGTATAGAGTAGAAAGGAAGAGGCAGCCAGCTGTAAACCAGTGGAGGCAGAGAATGTGTGCTGGCAAATAGCATTGCATGGTTGTCTCATCCTTGTGCTCCTTTCTCTAAGCATCCCCTGGATGCCAATGCCAGGGATGGGGTACTGGAAGAGAAAGATTTCTGATCTGCCCTGACAGAGCTGTTCTTACATTACCTGCCTTCACAGATGGGTACCACCAGGGTAGAGCCTTATTGCACAAGGAAGTTGTGTCACCAGTTGCAGGCTCTGTCTTCTATGCTGAGGTCTGCTGTGCTTTTTTGTAACATCGTGTCCTGTCCCATTTATTCAAAGACTGGAGAAACAGTCAATGTTTTCTCTTTGTGGATCAGTAGCATCTTTTTGACTTTGTAAATTTCAGAGTACTGAAAAGTGGAATAGAAGCAACATTTCTGGTGAAGAGATCTCAAATGATTCTGCATGCAGTGGTCACCAAATTGGGAAAACTGGCTGCAGTCCCTCAGAGAAATCTACTTGACATTACAGTACATGAATGGCCTCTGAGAAAAAAATCCCATAGTGATGACAACCGAGTTTCTCATCTGAGGTAACCCCTTTTGTCACTGAATCTGTTCCTCCACATTGGGCAATAAGTCAGAAAGCCACGTTCTCTGGATTGTTTGCTGAGCTTTAGTCTAGACTTAGAATCAGAAGTCTCTGGTTTCTGTGCAGTTCTCATAAAAATAATTTCCTAGAACAATAAATAACTAGACCAGGGTCTCAGATACTTTAAAAGCTACATTTATAGTAACAGTTCAACATATACCGCACATTTTTAATGGAAGTAACCCTATAAAGTTTTAAATGGTGCATAGGTCAATCTCACACTCCTTTTACATTTGTTTCTTTGGAAACACAAAAGTGATGGAGTTCTAGCAGCACTTACATTTGTGGGAACAAATTTTTGAGGTCATATATACCAACATATTAGTATTCATGAACACTAGATTTCATATGCAACTACTCAGATCAGAAAGGCCTTTGGTTCACATCCCTACTGCAACTCCACATTTGTTTGTACATCCCAACCGTACCCAGAATTGCAAAAGTCTTGTGTTACCCCAAGGTATACATAACCACCCATTAAGAACTTCAAAGACTTGGGAAATTTCAAAAAATACCTTTTAGGTTCAGGTCATTAAAGGACTCAGACGTCTTAAGATTGGCTAAGACACCTAAGTCTAAAATGCAGATTCTAAGAATCCTCAGTAAGTGTGTATGTGTTAAAGTCTCTGTGCTCAGGCTTCTGATATAAAGCATCACAGGCACCCACCTGCTGAATTAATAACTTGTTTCTGAAAAAACAGAGTGACTCTCCTCTGTTTTTCTGAAGCCTGAAGTGTGGCTTTGCACTCCAGTCTTCAAGAGACCAGAGTTCATTACAGAGCCCAAAATAGAAAAGAACAGCACATCAAAAGAAGGACTCTATGCTTGCTGCTGTCTAACTGTCTTTTAATTGATGTTTCATTATTTTCTTCGCCTGAAGCTCCCAAGTCTGTGCCATATATGAAGAGTCCCTCCATCTAGCTTGATGGAGCTTGGTTCAGCTACAGGCTCTGCTTTAGGATACTCTTGTATCACATGCCATAGTCCCCATGTTCTTTCTGGGCTTGAATCTCTGTGTTCTATGCATCTTGGGAAGACAAGTGCCTACGTGCATCTGACAATTCTGTGAAGTGTCTTTCTGAATCTTTAAGCACCTCATTATCTTGGAAAATAAGATTTACAATCTTGCTTGTATTTGATACCCACAAACAGATCTAAAGGATCATCTTCCTACCTCACAGAGTTCTTTCATTTTTTCATTATTTTTACAAAGCACTAATTTACATTTCTGATGAGAAAAGGAGGTGAGCTGACAAATACTGGACTGAACGGATATATAATGTGCTGCAGCAAAAAATAAAATTATATTATGCTGATCAGATACATTTGTTATAAACTATTCCTCAATTATTCCTTGTTGATAAGTGCACAAGTGCACAGTCTCTCTGTAATTCCCACCTTGCCTATCTAATGCTTTAGAACAATATTAACAGAAGCACAGGAGGATAAGATTACAAGCCAGTGATGATATATCTCAAGTAAAGACTTGCATTGGCATTAATTAAGCTGTGTTTTTCCCTTGCAGACTTAAATCTTGATTTTTTGGTGCCTTGACTTAAATGCACAATTCAAAATTTTCTGATTGAAAGGGCATCAAAATGGTAGGGTATAATGGCTATGCTGTCTGCAGGGTTCTATGAAGACATTTCAAGAGCAAAGTGAATTTGGCACAGACATGAACAGCAATGGGAGTAAAGATCAAAGTGCAGTTTTTGTAAGGTTTTCTAAATGTGCTGCAGACATTCTTGGCTGCCTGCAAACATCAGATAAGAGCCTACAAAAGGATGGTGAAAAGAAGAGTAATTGCCACATTTAGTGGATTTGCACACCAGATTAATAACTCGTGGCTAGGAGTTGATCTGTAAGCAAGCAATATTTAGTAGGTGTGAGAAAAAAATTCCAATCATGTCTTGAACTGGAACATAGTTCAAATCCATGAAAAGAAATCAATGACTCAGTACCATCAGCTTAGAAATGAAACACAATGAAGAACTGAAGTTCAAAGAAATGTTCAGACCATATTGAAGAGATCAGGCAGAGCCAGAAATAGGAAATAAAGCCTTCAAGGAACTTCATTGTAAACAGGTGAGCCACAGCTATCATCTGACATTCTGAAGATAGGACAGTAAAGAAGCAGACATTCTCTCCAAAGTGAGAATAAATATATGCTTTGTTCAATTTGAAGTTGCATTTGGTTCCATAAACAAATAACATCAAACTCAAATAAATGCTAAAATTAGATACAGTTGGATTTACCACATGCAACTTTTCAGAATATCTATAGCAAAATAACTGCTGACAGGAAGAAAAATCATCATTGAAGCCAAGAAAATTATCAGATGTGTCACAATAATAGAAAGACTGTACAGTTCTTGTTAACCACGTGGGGATATCTACTACTTAAACTTGCAAAAGACTTGTAAAATAAATAAATTAAGCATTATTATTTCCATTCAGCTGATGTATAAACTCAGGCACAGGTGGGTTTGTCTAGCTCCTCTTATCAGTAATGCTGTCTTGTGATAGCCTTGGCTTATCACAGACCCAATGAAACAGGTTTTTTTGTGGGAGCTTGTTTGTAAATTACTAGCAGGAAAACACTGATTTGATGCTGGTTATTCAATGGTTATCACAAACCATGAACAGTTCTGGGATGTGCAAGCTAATATTACCTTCCCTAATCTTATTTGGCCTCAGCATTAGGCACCTCAGCCAACAGCTATTGTTTTCTGTCAGAAGAGATTGATCGAGATGAAAAATAGCAAACAAAGTTTACAGATTTTTCCTTTTAAACAGGACCAAACCAAGCGCTGTGGGAAGATTTCTCCTTTGATCTATTGAAATAGTCACTGGAAAGAAAAGACACAATACTCCAAACTGAACATGTTGCTTCTCCATAACAATGTGAGAGAGATATTGGCAGAACTTGTTTGCTCCTGTAACACAGCATTCAAACAGTGAAATCCTGACAATATTTGTTTATATTTGTCAGTAGAAATTTGATTTGCCAAAAATTGCACTGCAGAAGAAGAGGCCTTAATAATTGAAAATTTAGGCTTGGATTCATTTAATGATTTCTCCTGCCCTTCAGATGCCATTTTAAGTGACGTCCATTCCTTATATATTTAAGTAATTTCTAGGAATATTTTACAATCCTATTCATTTAACTGGTTGGGGTAAGGAAAAAAGAAAGTTACACAGGGCAATGAAACTAAGCTTGCTAACTGATTTTCTGCAAATGCATTGGTTTCCAAGCTCTTTAGTCCACACTGAAGTTGGCTGACTGAATGCAAGCTTGATCAAAACCAGACTAGAAGACAACTGGCAAGAAGCAGGAGAGGGGTAGATGGGCAGTAAAGGGCACAGAGGCGGTAAGGCTGCATTAGTACAAAGTGCAGTCTGGATTAAAGGCAGCCTCACCTGGGAATACTCAGGAGTATAGCAGGAGATGTCTTCATACTCACAGGGACACACCCCTCCATGTATGGACAAAAGTAGGTTTTCATGGGCTAGCCCATTGGCATTCAGCTCTGATAGCAACTGCGTAAAGCAAACTTCAGACTTCTCCTCACAGGGCTTGCAAATCATTTGCAGGACCTCATTAAAGAGAACTTTGTTAAGCACAGAATGCTAAGAAAGCATTGCCACTAGATGAGAGAACGATAGAGCTACAGCGAGCCATCAGAATCAGGTATCACTTTTTCCATGTGCAATGCAAGATTTTCCAAGTCAGTGTCTGGAATTCAAACCCAAATACGTCTGAATCTCAGATGAGGCTTTTATCTGGAGGAAAAATACTCCCAAGAAGCAAGTCTTCAAACTAAGAAGGGGGTAGACATAAAAATCAGGAATGATTTATTTTCAGTCTCATGTCCATGTTGGCTTGTTTGCCAGGATGGCAGAGCCTCCAGGGTATCAGTGCAAGCTCTCCCCAACAATTAAAAAAATACCACGAAAATATTGAACACACAAGATATTTTTAGAACCTGTGCCTGCTCTTTTGCAGCTTTCTGTGGTTGAATTCCATAAAGAACTGTTGGCCCCCATCATTGTAAGCCCCAAAGCCTGACAGCTGACTGGCATTGTTACAGTGCCTCAGCGCTTGGAAGGTGATCAGCATAGCACAGAATGCATGCTAGAGTTCAACCTGCTAAAACAGACTTTAAGGGTTTGAAAGAGTTTCCCAGAGAGGGACTGCAGCACGGAAAACTCCTGCACAGTGGCCTTAGGCAATTGTTCAGGAGATATTAGGGAGAAAGCACTGGATTCCCCAGTCTCCCTGTAAGTTTGCTGCAAGGCTTTTTATGGAAACAACAAAGACTGCAGATGTTCTGCTGAGTCTTTCCCATCATTTCTCCTTTTCCACAATAAATTGGAAAGAGACTCTCCAAAATGAAAAGTGTTTCTTTCTCCCCTACAAACTTGTAAAAAGACTACATGGACAATGGAAAAATCCAAAGTCATCAGAGGCCCTTGGTAGAATGAGCTGAAAAGTGATTCCCAAATTCCCACTGCAATGTGAAACTGTAGAACACCTCAAGCTCCTGCTTTCTTGATGTTCGAGGTCTTGTAGATAAGAGTCAGGATAACAGCTTAGTTCAGTGGGGTAAAGCTCCTTCATGTTCTCCAGTGTATGAGGGAAATGGGGAGAGACTTCTCATTGGAGCCAGTTACTGGTGCCAGACAGCAGGGCTCATCCTCTGGCACACACTGAGACTGTGTCAACCAATCAGTTCAAAAGAGGGAAAATTTTAATGCTGTCTTCTAGAGGACAAAAAGCAGTTCTTAGAAACACAGCAAGGGAGAGGCCACCTGGGGCACCACAAACAGACCCAGTTCCATTATTGTTCCCCAGTCTCCAAGAGATAAATCATTCTTGGCTATAATCACACCTCCCTGCTTCAGGGATGTTAGATGCCAAAATTAGTAGTCTAGGGACTTTCTAGGTATCTACAGCTGATGAGGAAAGAGAGGTTCCCAGAGGGCATAAAAGGAGCTTCTCCTCTGCTGTCTTTCTCTGGAAGACCTTTCACCTTTCTCTGTTCACTACAAATGGATCATAGATGATGAGTTGATTGACTTTTTCTTTTGAGCTTGGACTTGCTCCTCTTCTCCTGCTGCTCTGTGCAATGAAGACTGAAAGAAATTCCAACGGAGGGAGAATGAAATGAATATGCTGCTTCATAAACATTTCCACACACTTAACACCTTCTTCCTTCCCCAATCCTCAATTTCTCAAGGGAAAACTTTTTATTTTTTTTTAAGGAAAGCTTATAAATTTTATCTTCCATCAGACTGTCCTGACTCAACACCTTCTTTTGCAGGCTTTGGGGTAGAAAATGCAGAAATTTCTCAAAATGTCACTTTCTCTGACTGAAAAGCTCTTGCTCACAGATGAGCACAGCTGTTGCCCACAGAACTGCTGTTTGTGAGATTCTGTAAACACTTCCAGGTTGCAGTGAACTGTGGGGCTTATTATTTGATAAATCATTTAAAAACACATAATGCATAGCTTTACTTAAATGCATGAATACAAGGGTTGGAATTAAAGCATCATTTTCAAACTTTGTTCTGCATTTTCTGCCTGCTTAACAGTTTTTTGCTTTGCTTTAGAGTTCATTTTGTTTAAAGTAGAAAGTTCTGTATCCTGCTTTTTAGCTCCAAATTCGTAGTTAACATCTCTTTCTCTCCAGATCACTTAAAAACTCCATCAGATTAGTTTAAAGCCAAAAGACTTCAGAAAAACCCAAACCAATCACATTATCCTTTTATCTGCCTTCTTAATTTCCAAGCACTTAATGAGCCTTTCTCAGTTGGACAGGTGGCAAATTTCCAAGCATGTTCTATGCTGGCTGTACTCTCAGGTGTCTGGGGTGTTGGCATTCAGAAAGAGCCAGCAAGCACAGGCTGACGGGTAGGAACACAGTGAGGCAAAGAAAAGGGTTTCTAGGATGTCGTGGACTAAATGTTGGCTGGAAACATGTTCTACGTGTTTCATGTGTCAAAGTATAAACCTGAGTTTCTGAAAGCTGTTACAAGCTTAGGACAACATCAGACTTTTTGTGATCAGTATCTGTTGGTCTTGAAAAGGACAGTGCAAAAAGGGGAAAACATATTTCAAAACCAAAGGGCTGCTGAGGGAATTTGATAGCAAATCTATCTGAAGCTTGATTTTTTTTTTTTTAGGGTTCCCTGCTTGGTGAGATGAATAAGGACTAATAACATTACTGTCACCTCTTGTTATGTCATTTAGGCATCAAAGAATGTTCTCTAATACATCCTAGAAACAGGCAAAGAGTGTAGATGATTATTTGGCATCCTTTTTATGCACTGTGTGTCTCATTTCTGAAGAAATGAAACTGTTGGATGGTTCACCCAAATTCACTGGCTGATCTTCAGCAATCTGGCACAGAACATACATGGGTAGAGGTTCATAGAAGACCCTGGTAGGCAAGAACAGCTGCAAGTGTAAGTGAACTTCATCCCTAGATTTTAGATATTTCTATTAATCTCTTCATTACTCAGTGTATTTGAGAACTCAGCCTCTTTGATACATATCAAGGCAAGTTCGTAGCAGCTTGTGTGTAGAGTTGAAAAGTAATCAGACATTTGGCAGTGAAATGCTCAGACCCCCAGGGCATGGGTCTTATAAACTTTTACTAGGAGAATGCTTTTTAGGGTGAGACTGAATGGGAAGAATACAACCCAGTCTCTCCAATTTTGCAACAGTTGTCTACAAGGCATTCCCAAGATTTAGAAAGACAGCCTAAAATAATATGTAAGTAAAAATGTGTTCTTTTAAGAAAGTTAGTGTCTTTTTTTCATCTTTCTTTTCAACAACCAGTACTTTCAAATTCTCAGTAGTTTTACTGTCATGGACCTGACCACATCTCCTTCCTCCTGGGGGCTTCGTACCCTGGGCTCAGGGCCAATTTTGATAACAGAGATGTTCAGACTTAAACCAGTGTGGTGAGAAGCTGCAGTGGGGGCCTGCCCCTCCTTCACCTGGTACTTGTAAAATGGCTCAGGCTCTCGATCTCTGTCTGTGCTACATTGCGGGTTCACCAGTGCCCACCCTTTTACTTCCCTGATTTTGGCCCTGATCCTTACCCACTGACTTGACTTTCTGGCTTGACCTGGAAGCTGTCCCATCCCTCTGGACTTTCCTGGCAATTTGGATTGTTAGCTGAGGCTGGTTGTCATTGCAGGCCTGCTCTGTGAGATGAGAGAAGATGAGCTGGAGCCAAGACTCACACCAAGGCACCGACTGTACCCACACAGGTGCAGATCCAGAGCAGTGAAGCAGAAGGAACAGAGCAGGTCCAGTGTTGGCAAGATTACTACTCAATGTATTTTTTTTTGTAAATATATCCATCATTGCCTTCTGGCTTCCCCTAGGGCTAGTGAAATACAACTTCTAAAGGATGATGCTGATCAAAGCAAGAGACTTGTCTCAAGAAAAATCTCATCTATATTCAGCTCTGGTCCTCACATAAGGTCATTGTACAGATTTTGACCTGCTGGACTCCTATAATGATCATGTGAGAACAAGTCTTGTGGAGAGGCAAAAATAATGGTGAAAATTTACAAAAGAGCCAGACATTGCATCATCTCCTACTGGGGTCAGAACCAGCCATAATGATTCATGGTTACTATGAAAACGTAGAAATCCAGGAAGACCCATGTGCTATATGAGATATGGCAGCCAACTTGGTAGCAGGACAGATTGCTTGGAAAATTTCATATTACTGCTTTCTCCCACCTGAAGCCCCCAGATATTTAGGATGTCTGTCCTAAGCACATAAAACTTTCTATCAACTGAGATGCAGATGCTTCAGGTGCTATTTCTCTTGGTATGACTACCAGTTTCCAAGGTAGTTGTGTTCCCCTGGAATTATAAAGCCATTTGTCTTGTGACATAGAGCAGAAAGTGCATGCTGAAGTTACTTTCTGCAGTTTATTTCCATAAAGAAGAAAAAGCCATCTACACTCTGGTTATTTGACTTCACTTGGGACACTTGGAAAACACTGGAGCATTCTTTTTACACTCTTAGCTGGGACTGGGCCCAGTAACACTGTTTCACTGGGATGAAGCAATTTTTTATTTTGTTTATTTTGTTTTCCGAACACAAGACTTTTTACTGAATGGCCAAAATTACCCTCTGTCATTAGAAGAATGTGATGGAAATGTCCTGTAGTACCCTACAGCGCTCCTTCTGAGCCTCAAAATAATATTGGAGAATATCTTTGAGCTGATCCTTAGAAGAACTTTATAAAAAGATAAATCATGATGACAGTATTTCTCTACTCCATTTCTTTTTAAACTGAATGTTTTATGATCCACCCAGGACAAAAACCTGCATTTCCATGCTAAATACAAACACTTTTTTGGCATTCTCTGGCTTCCATACACCTTTTGGTCTAGAGAGCATGTTTTTCTTTTGTAGAATGAAAAGAACAACCTAAAATGTCAACTTGATAAGCACACTGAAAGAGATTGTTACCTATGTAATTTTGACATGTCTATGTCTAAATCTATGTCTATGTCCTAAGTTAGATCTGGTCGATCAAAATACAGTTTTGCTATTGGTATATCACCATTTTCCTGTCTGCAGCTTGTGCAGGACTGAGTCTTTTTCTAAAAAACAGAAAGAGTCAGAAAAGCTGTAGCAGTCTTTCAACCATCAATGTTATTTCATTATTAACTTGGCCCTCTCTAATCTTTACAGCTATGGTGTTGAGCTTGATTCTTTTGTCATCCTTCTTTATTTACTTCTCCAACAGTAGTTACTCATTGCCAGAAATTACATATGGTGGGCAGATGTAGAATCCAGATATTATTGTAAGTTTTATTTCCCTGCGACTGGTATCTGATTTTACCTTTTGCTCCTCTCCTTGTTTGTTTGAAAGCCTTTTTAATACCCTTTGCTGGTATTGTGGCTTTGCAACAGCAGTTTCACATGCAGTGCCAGCTTCTGGGGGCAGCTGAAAAGAATCTGAATGCTGTGTCACAAGCCCATCTTTGAAAAAACAGCTGAACTCTCTGGTCAGAGGCTTCAGGAACAGCCATTTTTGGACCTGCTCTTGTTCAGACTACAAATAAGAGAATTTTGCAGCTAATTTTTGGGAAGCAAAATGATCCCTGTACAGTCTTGTTTAAAAACTTGGGGAGTTTACTTTCTGATTTAAATAAAATTCAGACGAGTGTAATTATGAAGGACGGGCATCGAGGAGCTTCACCAAAAAATCTTAGTGATTTCCAATTCTGTTCTTTCTTTTATGGGCTCCAAAACAGCATGACACATCAATATTCTGTCACACAGCATTCATGTATGTATTGCACAGCTATCATTACTGTAAAACAAATTAACACCTCATATTACATTCTGGAGGGCATCTGAGACAATAAATCATCTTATTTGGATTTGTATGTGCTTGCAAACAGCTTACTTGCTGTCTACTAAGCAGTACTGATTACTTATTAATTGATAATACTTCTTCCCAAATAACAAGTACTGGTACAGGAGGCTTATACTTTGATATTATTTGTTCCATCCCTCCTCCTTTCTGAGTTCTGATGACATACCCACAAGGTGTATCCATGCTTTTCCAGAGCAATTCTGCAATGATCCTTAAGTCCCAAAGATTCTGGCAGAGCTAGTTATACTTATGCTGTGCACATGCCTGAGTATCTTGCAAAATTAATACTTTAAGTCACTACATTAATCTGTTGTTTCCTCTTATTCTTGCATAAAAATATACCTCCTCTTAAATCTCATGTTAGAGCATAATTTTTAAAACACAGACATCTGGAACATCTTCTATCATGATTTTAATGTGAAGTAATTCAGTGACTGGAGTATTATGCAATTATCCTACGCAGTTAATAGGTTTGCTCTGCGGGTACGACAACCTGTGCGTTACTCTGTAGTAACTTCACTGCTGCTGAGTGACTGCCATAAATCATTCATCTCTACCATTGTCTACATGATAAACAATCTCCATCTCATCTCCAAGATAATGTTCTGAAGTAGGAGTGATTAGCTTCAATTCCTCATTACATTCCAGGTGTATCTGTAAAAAGCAGGGCACACCTGAAAGAGGTTGTACAGAGAGGTATGAGGAATGACTAATGTAACTATTGAATATTGTAACTATTGCCTAATCCTTCTAATGCAACCTGATAAGAATGCATAAAGTATTTGAACAAGAATGCCTTGAAAATTGTTGTTATTATTAATGACATGTATATAATGTTGGCAAAACAATAAGAATGTAATTTTGAATTTTACAGATTTGTTTTAGAACAGGAAAGGGTGTAACCACAGGTAAGTCCTATTGAACTTGTCTTACAATGAGTGAATCCAATACACAGAGAGGGCAACTTGTACTCAAAAGTGATGTTAATTTTCCTGACTCCCAGTACAATCACTAAATATTGAAACAGATCCTCTGTGTTCCCAAATGGGGATCAAAGCAGAATAATGTGTGCCTAGAGGAGCACCTGGCTCTCTTCCAAACAACAAGGAATGCTGGAGAAATGGTGTGGTTAGAAGTCTTCTGATCCCGAACAGGACAACCACTTCTGGACGTTTTACCTTTCAGTAGTCAAATTTTGCCTTGTTATAGTGGAAAATACCTTACCCCAAAAGTAAACTCATACAATTTATTTTAGTTTATGTAAATAAGTTAAGATAGCTAGCTGATGTACAGCTTTGGTTTGGGTTCTGGTAGCTCTTTCTAGTGAGACTGAGTCATCACCAGCAGAACCAAGAACAAGGCTATCAAACCTTTCATTACAAAATCTTTTTTTAATCAAAAATTTGTTTCATATTTTTTTCAATTTTCTCCTAACTTTCAGAGAACTAAATTTGGTTTTAATTTCTCTTCTTTTCCCCTTTTTTGTCCCCTCTTTTTGCTCATATAAGAAATTGTTATCTACCATCTTCCCTCTATTCCTTTATTTTTAGATACTCTTCTTTGTGCCAGGAATTTTTCAGCAGTTCCATACCTTTTAAAAAATATCTGAGATATGATCTGATAACTGCTTCAGAATTGGAGCAATTTTGAATAGTTGTAGAATAGCAAAGATGAAAAGTAGTCGGAGGAAAAAAAAGCAACCCAAAGTAAACCTTGAACCTTGTTATTTTTTACACTCAAAGGAAAAAAGTAGGAACAGGAAAAAATAACAATTTGAATAGACTCTTCTGAAAGGTCACAAACATGTGGGTGGAAAAAAAAATCCCAAATTTTAAGCCTTTAGAAACAAAGAAACTTCAGAATGACAATACATTTCACAAAATTATTTTTCCATTATTTGAACCAGGTTAGGACTAAATGTTCAATTCTGGGCAAAACTCATGTCAACCACGGTAGCAGTGTTCAACGGTTAGAGAACTTGTCTGAGTAATGCTATGATTTATACCTCATTGTGTGAAGAGTAGTTAATAGGATGGTGGGGCAACTGGTGCAGCGTCTTTTGTATCAGGATTTTAGCATTTGGGTGATGTGTTAAAACACTCTTACTTTAAATCACAGAGGTACAGCAGTTAGCTGGATAATCTCTATAAAATAAAAAACCCTGCCCAAACAAACACAAATGCAAAATTAGTATTATTTGTATTCAGTCCCAAAATGTCTTTTTTTTTTTTTTTTTTAGTGAGTACAGGTTCATGCAAAATGGGCAATCATTAAATCTGGGATTTAGATTTTCTCAAATTTTGCAGTGTTTGAAATCCAGAACCAGATCTGAATTGCACAGTTCAAGCCTAATAAAACAAACACAGGTGAAGTCTATGAAACTTACAGGAATCAGTGGAAGTTTTATTATGTGCTCAAGAGGAGAAAGGATTTCACTCCAAGATGCACTTGGAATCGGAGAGCTTTATTATATTAAAGTTATGCAGAAATATAACTATGCATGACTATTAATTTGTCCACAGTCAGAGAAATGGATGAAGCATGAAAAGTCCTATTAACTTTGTCATTAAAATCCAAAGAATAAGTGTGTAGACTACAGTTGTTATACCCAGCTTTTCTAGATGAATGAACACCAGGATTAAATCAAGCTAAATTTCAGAAAGCTACAAGTATATGTGATGGCAGGAATGCCTCTAATCATGCATTTTCATTGCCAAAATGATTATGGAGTTCAGCCATTTCAGAAGGGTCACCAGTTAGTAGAAATCCATAAGGATGGAACAAATAGGACAAACTCAAAACCCATATAAATAAATTATAATAATACATTAGCAGTTATCTATCATTATTTCTGTTAGAAATTCACATTAAAAATTATTACAGTGTATAACACAAAAAAAATCCATGGAAAAATGTGAACAAAACAGTCTAGAAATCAAAACAAGCTGAGTCTGGCTTTTGGTGCAAATAACTTTGTCTGAAATCTTCTTTCTGTCTTGCAAATAATAAACCTATTTCTATCACTTGCAGGATTTGGATTCCTGTTGATACAGAGCTATAACAGCAAGCCATGTGTGAATCCAATAAGGCATGATAATATTCTGTCAGATCATCGGTTGGACCTTTATACTGGAAATACCTGGCTCTGTCAATGTGTGAGAAGTGATGCCAAGGCATGAAAATAATGTGATTCTTTTAAAGAGAACAGTTGTTTAAAATACCCGACCCTGCTTTATAGGCAAACCATCCAAAAATAATTATAATACTTTGAAGCTATTGGAAGACAGATAAGCTGAAAGCATATTTATTTTTAAATGGTATAATATATAAAAAACATTACACGTATCAGTGACTTTGATAAATTCCAGTTTATTTTGAGTAATGCCTTCTGCAAGTTGCTTTGTAAATTCTGATTGATGTGATGTTTTGAAATCAGCCAGAGCTGGTGAGCCTGGCAGACAGCTTCAAGTGTCCATTTAACAACAATGCGTGACAAGACATCTTGTGCTGGAGCAGTTTTTGGGAACACAATGATTCATCCCATTTACCTAGCTCAGCGTAATAGCTAACAACCCCCAGTACCACCGTGCAGAACTGCAGCTGGTGTGAGCAGCATGTGACAGAACCCTGACTGTGACAGAGTGGAGCTGTGTCACTGCCCATCCCGGCTCTAACCCATTAGACAATTCTGGTTTGCACAGGAAAAACACGGTGTGAGAGACTGACATATTAAAGGTGAATGACTCAAACAATCGGCCATTTCCAAAAGCAAAGAGTGCATTGCTGAGGCAGGGTTGCACCTTCAAACAGAAGGGGAGGAGAAGAGTTTTTGGGCAGGTGGTAGAAAAATCTCTGATCTCTGTAAGAACAGCCCAGGTGCAGAGAGGATGTGCACCCTCCACCAGAGGTTGACCACGACAAATTGACTTTTGTTTACCAACAAGTTGGTTTTCGAGGCAGAGAAAGGGAAAGGCAGATCCTTCAAAGTGGGACAATGCTTTTTAGCATGCCAATGTCCTCCATCCTGATAAGGCTCAGGCACAAAACTTCCTTCTGGGGACATTCACTCATAGGTCTGAAGGTGTTCATCCCTTCTGATGGGACATGACTGGCTCAACTACGCTGGCATGTAAGGCAGCGGTCATGTCATTCAAATGTGTTATAAACCATCAAAGACCATCACAGCGACACCAGACTCACTTCTGGGCCCANTATTTTCTATTTGTGACTAGATTATAGTTGTTCCTAAAATTGTTTCACATCAGATACTGATATTTTTGTATCATACATTTATATAGATAACTATTTTTTAATATCTAATAGAAAATGTTTCTTAAAATTGCCTTTTTGGGACAGCTTTTTTCCTTTCTTCTTTTTTTTNAGAGAGTGTTAAACTCCCCCCTCCAGATGAGGTCCCTGGGTTTTCCCACCTGAACCTGAGCTTTTATTAACCCAATGAATTTTATGTTCCACGGGCTTTCCCTGGCTCCCCAATGGATCGACTCTGCAACCATCAATTCAACCATCAGACACAGAAATTGCAGCAATCAAGCCTTGCCGCTGGATCCATGCGTGGTGATATCTTTCTTTTCCACTATCTGCTCTTATCCTTTCTTTCTCTTTCTGGCTTTTCCTTTTATAATTTCTTAAGTGATATTCTTATACTCTAAATAGTTATATTTCTATAGATAATACCCAAAAGTGCTGCATATCTCCTTTCCATTGCAACCAAATTCTTCTAAAATGAATCTGCCATATGTGTATATACTTATAAATATAAATACAAATATAAATATATAAACTCTAGTCATTCTGTGTAGCTTCACTCTATTCTGTCCCAAGAGATTAACAAGACTTGCAGTTACCCCACCACAGGGGTGGGTCATAACACAGGAAAGCATAGTTATCACCTGGGGAGACCCTACCTGAAAGCACTGCTAAATGTGCTGGAAGAATCAGATAGTGCAGAATTTTCTTTTCTTCCTATCATCAAAGAAACACTGGCTGCATGACACAGCTCTAAAAACTCTCTGCTCTTCCACACTCATGGAAATTAATTCCTTTTTGGTTATGGGAAGTGGAGAAATAAGAATTCCTTTGTGTACTAAAATCACAGTGGGCTAAATCCAGCTTTCCTTGTACAGTAAGGCATGAAATAAATGTGACAGTTCACATAAGCAACCTTAGCAGGATCTGGCACTCAGTCTTCTATGCATGTAAAACCAAATTCATATGTGAATAACGTGGTTCAGCAAAATACATTCTGTAACTACCCTACGCACATGTCTGCCTTTGACAAAGACCGGATGTATTCCCTGAAATTAGAGCATATAATAGAAATTTTACTCCATGAAAGGTGGTTCTTTTTTGCTTCCATATAGTCTCACTGAAATGAATGAAGATTGCACATGAGCAAATTATAGAATATTTTGACTACACCACCACAAGGAGGAATATTTTGTGATTGAGAAAGAAAGAGGATTAACTCTCACAGTCAAAACACAGTAATTTAAAACAGCAACAATTTTTAAAGTATGTTAAAATTTTGTGGTTTTGTCCACTTGACATTTCTTCTTGCTGATTTTCTAGACAAAAAAGCAGCTAAGGATATTTACAAGAACGATTACTCAACATCATTACCCAATTACAGATTTTTTGGCTGAGAGCTAATGCCGAATTTGTTTCCCAAGAATAAGAAGATACTCCTGCAAAAGGTCTTTGTGTCATACTTTGATCCATTCATGTGTGTAAAGTCTTAGGGTCAAGGACAGGATATATCTCTCACATTGACAAGTCTAAAATAGCAGCAGTGTACAATCTATTCTTCAGGTTTCAAGCTGACAGATATATCCTGTAGGGTACATCATACCAATCCTGAGTACTACGAGCAGCAACAGAGGAGCAAGTGTGAGCATCTAAAATGATGCTCTTATTCAGAAATAAACTACAGGCCTTGTAATGTTGGCATCAGTAATTTTTTTAACAGAAGAGGTCGTATTTTGAAGAGTTAAATAACTGTAGTTGTTAAGGGAGCGAATTATTTAAAATTACTTAGGGTCTCAAGTGTAAATGAGTCAGAATTAGTCTTCCAGGTGGTTTGTGCAATGTGAGTTATTTATGTTACAGAGGTTTAGTACCATTTTAGTTTTTATGACAAAAACTGCTGTACCAGATGCATTTAGGCCAGGATTTGCCAGCCTTGAAAAGTGGTGACAGAGTGGTGATAACAGAATTCAGTGAGTCACAGGAGAAAGAGAGAGAATGACCAGGAAGTCTTTACTTATGGTTCATTGTAATACAGAAAATAGGAGGGTTTAACTAAAGTTATCAGCAACTCAAAAAGGAAATTTCAACAGAGTAGAATTAAACTCTGAAATTCATTGTTACAGGACAATTGTGAGCATCAAAGTAAAATTGGATTTAGAAAGGAATTAGAAAAATTCAAGGAGAAAATCCTTTGAACACAATGATACAATTTCAGACAGGAAATATTTTGTTAATGAACTGGGATTTGCACATAGTCTTTTAACTAATATAACTAATAACTAATAAACTATAATATAAATATAAATAAAATGTATTTATTTAAAGAAAATATATTTTCTATTTGTGACTAGATTATAGTTGTTCCTAAAATTGTTTCACATCAGATACTGATATTTTTGTATCATACATTTATATAGATAACTATTTTTTAATATCTAATAGAAAATATTTCTTAAAATTGCCTTTTTGGGACAGCTTTTTTCCTTTCTACTTTTTTTTTCATTTTTGCTACTGAATGTAAAGAGAAAAATACTTCTGCACCCTGATTTTTATTCACTGCTTTCCTAGTTCTGCTTTGGTTTAAATTTTTTAAGGGTGTCTTTTTGGCAATTTGTTTTTGGTTTTTTTTTTTCTGTTTTTGTTTCCTAAAAAATTCCAACTGGGTAAGAGCTACCACAACCAAGGAAACAGGGGTGGGCTGGCTCTTTTTTTAGAACTCAGGGGAAAACCCTAGAGGATCATTCCTAACTTCAGCTGGAAGAGAGGTGCCCAAATCATAACACAATCGATTGTTGACAGAAGAGAGGAGAGACAGACATGGTCAAAAAAGAATGCCCAGAGAAGATGATAAAAGCCTGTGGCTTGTCAGGGTCCTGATCTCAGCCTCTCAGCCTTTAAACCTCTCGCACTGAAGCTCTCATTAGTAAACAGATTGCTCAGATGAGGCGGAGGAGGAACACGACAAGAGCAGGGCTGTGGGAGCCAGAAATACCATGATTAATGATGTTCTGCCGACATGCAAAAAGCAAATGCACTCTGTGTCCACGGCATCAAACTCAGCTACAGTCTAACAGCAATTCCTTAATTGTTCTCTTGGCATGCAGCACGTGGCTCTTCTTCTAAAAATCATTTTGTATTAAAATTCCTGGTAAACCTTTTATCCAGACCAGAGTGAACTAAGCAGTGAAGCTTGTGCTAGGGAAAGAAAGAAATAGCCTTGAACAAAATGGTTGAAGAAGTGTTGGAGGAGAAGGCTCTCCCTGTAGCTGTAGCCAACTGCACCACACTTGGGTAGAGAAGTGAAAGAAAAGTGAACTTCACACAGTTCTGTCTAAGGAGGCCACCTTCCTGCCAAGGAGAATCTGCCTCTGGTAAGAGCAATGCTATCACCTCAGGCAAGTGTGAAGGGTAAGGTTGGAAGTGGCAGGACAGGACCTGAGGTGCTCTCCCAATGTCCAGACCTGCTCCTCTGATCCTGAACCACAACAACCTCGCTGCACTGCTAGGCAGAAGAAAGATCTGGTTTGTTGCCCCATGGTTGGTGGAAAGAATAGAAAAGGTTTAGCTTTATAGTTGCACTTAGCCCAAAACATAAACATAAAAAAAAAAAAATCATATTTTTGCTGTTCTTTTCAGCAGTCACTTGCCACCAATTCTGCTGACAGGTGGTGTTCATGGCAGAAGAGGAACTTCGCTATTTACCGGCCGTGATCTCTGCTAACATGGCTATCTCACTGCAGTTTTATGGTATCTGGGTGGTTCCTTTTGGAAGAATAAACTGATAGCCTTATCACACAGCCTGCAAATTAGGCTTTTACCTTTGAGTTTTCAAATCAAACTTTTTTCTTTCACTAGTCTACCTGTTGGAGACTAATTGTAAGCAAAAATTACAACCTAGAAATCAGTATTTACAGAACAAAGTTAAATACCAACCAGTCCTACTATAGCCATCAACTTTCCATCCAGCACTCCTTAATGAAAATAAAATCCAGTGGCTACACCTAACTTATCAAATGATATATGGGAGCTGCAGTCAGAGGTTCTATCTGGGTAGCACTTGGTAGCACACAAAGCATTTAGCTGAGATGTATCATTAGAACATCTCATTTACCATACACACACACAAACACACAGAGCAAAAAACATTTGTTAAAAAAAATAAGAGTAGAAATAGGAAGATATATTCTGGAGACTGTTGAAAGCCTAAAAGGAAAGCAGATTTTACTCTTATCAGCTGGGAAAACAATTGCAAAATAATAATCTTGTTTTGCCTGGCTTGTATTTTGCTCTCTTCATTTTCAAGATGATACTTTTTTCATTTGTTTCACACTCTGCTTTTTCCCCAGAAATTCTTCCACTGGCAGCTACCTTTATGTCACTTTTAATTTCAAAGTTGACATTTAAAATCTATTCTGTGGCACTGATACAGTGAGTAGCATGTTGACTGTTGTTTCTTCTTGTTTCTTGTTTTCTCTATCAGATAAATTTTACAGTCAAAACAGAAAATATGAAACTATGTGGACCTTTGTAAAGCAGACTGGAAGAAATACATTGCTAGCAATTTTACTGTGACAATACTTAGACTGTAGTACTAAGCCTATATTTTAAACTGATATTTGTTTACCATCAGGACCAAAGGTAAATGTAAAAAAATCAGTGGACTTTAGTTGTATGTAATTTGAACCACCGGAAAGTCTTTCTTAAATTATGCACAATGCAATAGCGAAATAAAAAATACAGCCACTCAAATCAATAAGGGACTATTTGAAAAGATGGGTCCTACTCCCTTGGCAAGTACTGCCATCAGCAAAAGCCAAAGCAGGACCCAGAGTATTGCGGAGAAAATGCAGTTGAACCCAGGATGGGAAGAAATGATGTTGTCTAACTCCAGTTCAGAAGGCTGAATGATTTCTTTATTATATCTATATTATAATGCATTAATGTACTATTTAAAGAGAGATACTAAAACTACATCCTACATTTCTAACTACCATATTTAACTACTAACTCTAACTTCACTCGTGACTCCCTCCCCTGAGAGAGTCCAGACACAGGTGGATTCGATTGGCCATCGGGGCCAAACAATCCTCAGCAGTATCTAATGAACCAATCACCTCAGGTAAACAATTCTCCAATGCATTCCACATGGGAGAAACAAGGGACAGAAATAGAAATTGTTTTCCCTTTCTTCTCTTCTGTCTCTCTCTATAATAAAATCATGAGAGAGAGAAATATGTGCTTGCCACACCAGAGTACCTGAATGTGCAGTTCATTGTGCTGCAGTGCTCACAGCACCAGGTAGGTGTCTATCCACATCCAGATCAGAATAATAACCTTGAGTGTAGGGAAAGCTCCAGCAGCACTGGTTGAATTCCATTTTACCTTAAATTCCGTGGGTAAGGATATGCATTTGAGCTCACCAGTAGCTGCATACTGATACCAGTGAGAGAGGCCTGGGCCATGCAAACTGGAGGTCTAACCATGGCTGTAGGACTGCTTTACACCGATGGTGCTCTGCTGAGGTCACTGATGGTGTATTGGTGCCAGTGTAAGAAAGATGAGAATCACCTTTGCTTTAGACAAGATACTCAGATCATGAGTTTACAAGTTTAAAAAAGGGAGGAAAAAGGACTAGAGACCATAGTCTGGCCTTGCCATGCTGTGAATGGATTAAAATTTCACTTATAGTGTCACAACTCTGACGCAAGATATTTGTGACAAAATACCCTTTTCATTTTTTTACCAACTCTCAAAGCATACTAAGACTGAAATCATTTGGCTACGCATCTGAACATCACACAGATCTGTAAAATTTCCATCCTTTTTCAACTGTTATCTAACTCCTGTGTGTTAGGGTGAAAACAGACCTTCAAGTCATGTTTCAGTACTTGAGTGATTCCCAGTCAAAGCAGCAAATTGGTTTTTGGCTGGTAAACTTTCTGTTCTATAAGGTCAAAGTTTGAGGATAGAGAGGGCAGGAGTGATTTTCTGCTATTTTTCATGCTGAATGGGCAATGATCCCTAAGAATTTTTATCTGGCCCTTTTAAGTCTTGAGACTTAAATACAGGTGGAGAATGGCAAGGAAGAAATGCCATGATAGCTGAAGCACAGACAGACACATCAAAACAAGCACTGGCAATTTGGCAGCCATGCAGTGAATCCTGGGAGGAATGCCTGCAGTGAAATGAGGTTCTTGCCATACAGGTATAGCAGAAGTTAACTCAGGACAGTTGTCTATGGTGTGTGGTTAGCTGTGCACACAGCAAACTTCAGATTAAAAACAAACAAAACACAAGTTTGTAGTCATTGGGAGGGTGGGATTTCAGGCAATTTCAGTACAAATCATATACTAATTGGAAGTAATCATTGACTTCTTGGGGTGAGCAAAATTTCTTGATGATATCATATGTAAGTCTGTTGCCATAGTCCTGGTACCTTACAAGACCATTGGAACTGACAGAACTCCAGCTCCTTCCTTATAAAAGCAGCACTTAAGGCAGTTCTGGCAACCAATACCTCCCTGTCCTGCCAAGTTCTTCTGACTCCTTTTCATATTCATGATGCCCAGACAACTTTCTTGAGCTTTATGGAATATACAGGGTGGGAAGATATGCTGAAAATACAGTCTGTTGAGTACAAGCAAAACAATATCTATATCAACATGAAGAAATTATTTGTGTCATTAATTTTGTGTTTTGAAAATAATATCACTCTAAAGTATTGTTTCATGTTATAAGGATATATATTTATTTGCAGGAAATCTCATCTACCTGTGCCATGAGGACTGTGTTCAAATATACAACTGATCATCCTTCTTTCTTAAAATGTTTTGAGCGATTCCTAGGTCACAGTTGGGTTATTTCATTCATTTATGCATGAAACAACAGTGACTTTGATCACAACTAAATAGGTCTGATTGAACATACCAGGCAGTATCCAAGAACTATACAATGAGGAATTGCTTCTACATTATTTATATATGCTTTTTTTTTTTCTTTTTAATCTCAGCCCTGAACAGATGCAGGATGATGATTAGTTCTGAATGCTGATGATCGGTACCATCATTATATGCAAGCTGAAAATGTCAGGAACTGCTAAATTGCTAAATTTACATCACTGATATAAAGTTTCCCTTGGGGGACATCCTTCTGCCATTTTCTGCCTGAGCCACAGTGTATTACCATGGCCAGGTGATAGCAGAAGTTGTTGTGAGGTACAGAAGTTTACTTCAGGCATTTCAAAGCAGTGGAGTTCCTTTCTGCAAAGAAAAACAGCTTGTACGTATCTTTACAGTCTGAATCATGCATGTGCACCCATCTTGTGATCATACAGAAGAATTCTCCAGACCATAGCATTGATATGAACACTTTATTGAATCTGTACATTTTCTTTGAGGAGTGTTAAAAAAATAATTTCTATCTATACTGTGAAACTTAGTGAAGGAATTCTAGTACGTAATGATTATGTAACAAGTTCCTTACTTGAAAGGACTATGCAGGTCTTGGATTTCTTCCACTCTGATTTTCAAGCAATCTTTGATAACCCATCTTGAAAATAATAATGTATTATATCACACTTTTTATTTTCAGCACTGTCGAGGACTGTTATTTTTGGGTATCCACTGTAAGGTCAACACAGTAGGGTGCAAGAATTCAGGAAATTCATGGAATTTAGATGCAATTCTTTAATATAGCTTCTGTATGTACCAAGCACTGGAGGTGCCTCTGCTGGATTCCTTACTCACAGATAGTAGTGGTTTATACACATGATATTCAATGACAATCTTGGCTGTGATTGCCATGAGAGGATAGGGATTAGTATCCCTTCAAGACTGGTAAGAATGGGGAAATCATGGGCTATCTGCTAGTCAGCCTAACCTCAGTTTCCAGAAAGTTTAGGGAGCAAACACCCCTGGAAAATGCATCCAGGAACATGAAGATCTAGCACACAGCATCCCACAGTATCTTTGTAGGAAGTCAGTGAGATATAGGATTAGAGAAGCTGGCTACTGGGTGGTGAAAAATGGAATTTTGTGTTCCATGGTACAAAATTCAACTTGACTGATGTTCAGTTGCTGTGCCCCACTGGAGGTACCTGATGTCAAAACCAGGATCAAAATGGTTAATGCCTGTGAATGACCTGGGCAAGGAGACGGGAAGTTTGCAGTTAACAGCACACTGGTGGCTGGATGGCGAGGTGGAGGAAAGCACTCTGTGCACTGGTGGGTAGGGCAGCCATTTGGATCCCAGAAATCCTGGAACTCTGCAATGCAGGTGCTGCAGACTGCTGGGGCTGTGGAGCACTGGCTCAGGAGAAGCCTTGCAGGAGCTTTTTGAGTCCTAGAGGCAGAACAGTGGAACAGGAACAGGCACGAACAGTGAGGATGGAAGAGCATCCCATACTCGGCAGTATTAATGCACCATGGCCAGGCCAAGGGAAGGGCCCTCTGCTTGGCACTTGTGAGATCATGCCTGGATCTGTCTGGCTCTGGGTCCCACAGTAGCAAGAGAAAAGGAAAAAACTGTGTGAGTTTCACAAAGGTACACCAGGATGATTAGGATGAGATACAGGGACAAAGGACCTATCTTTCTTTGCCTTGATGGGAAGAAGGCTACAGAAGGATCTAATTTCACTCTTCAGTTACAGAGAAGGCAGCTCCATGCTCTTCTGGAGGTGCACAGGGAGAGTCTGAAAGGTTATAAATGAGTTGCAGGAAAAATAAGCACATAGGAATGAAACTGTATCTGCTATTTCTAAACCACTAGTGACACCTAGTTTCCAAGAAAAATACCAGTAGCTACATTAACACTGCAACTTGGAAAAATGCATTTGATTGCACTTGCAACACTATAGGGTTTGGTACTTCCAAAGCTCTGCATAGTATAACCCCAGACAAATAGACTTTGACAATAAAAATATGTGCATTAAATCTGTGCTTCAATAAGGGACACAGAGCTTGCAGGTGTGGCCTCTCAGTGAAAGGCAGCGATGCTATAACATATCAGACATTTTGCCATGTCTGTGTCTGTGCTGTCTGGCTACATCATTGGTTTTTCATTGAGTACTGATGTCCACAATGAAAATTGTCCACACACTGTAAATATTGGTGTGCACTCAGAAAAGCTCTGGGGTGACACCATCTGGCTCCTCGGGTGAGAACCTTGAACTTGTGGAAGCAGCTTACTCACATATACGTCCTATGCTCACAGGCAGTAGAGATGCAATTGAGTCAGGTCTGGTGAGACCTGCCCTCCTTACAGTACTCTGAGGACACCGGAGTACTGGGAAGGCCAAGAGCCTCCTTTCCCTCACACTGTGCCCAGTTCCAGTTAAAACAAAAGCAAAGCAAATGGGCACTCTGAGTACTGGAGGGCTGCACAGGAAAAGATCAGATTCTCTTTTCTGGGACAACAGCAAACATCTTGCAAACAGGTTCATTTGAAAATTACGCTTTTTGGGGACATAAAGTTGTAGGTATGTGACTGCTGGAAGAAGGGAAACATCAGACGATGACTGTGGGCAGCCACATTTTCCCAGCATTGCTACAGTGCTCTCAGCTACAGCATCCTTATCCACCTTCCAAACTTTCCTGTCCCCGCTCCTCATTTGCCAAGAGAAATAAGAATCTCATTTCCATAGAAATGAGGGGCTTTTACTCTAATTAGGCAGCAGTGCCAGATGTGACAGGTTAGGAGAGTAACCTAGCAAAAAAGCACACGGTAGCCTTGGACCACTACCAGACAGTGACAGCGCGTCTGATCACCACTTTATAAACTGCAGATGTCTGAAGAAACATGGATTTTCCATTGCATTTACAGCTGACTCCTGCACATAGCTGCTTATCCATCACCAGCTCTGACTTGGTTTTGAGTCAGATATGGCAAGACAATGGCACAGAGACAAAGTACCATGTCATTAACAATGACTGAAAAAATTACTGTGCCTGAGTCATGCTCCTGAAGGTGTTGCAAGAGCAAACTAAGAGCTCCTACTGCCTGCACAATCTTTCTTTCTTTATAAACTCACTTCATGTATTGTTCTTTCCTCAAAAACTGGGCTCAAAAATACAGTTTTAGGGTGAACAAATAACCTCCACTGGGAACAGCCATTAGAACTCTGGCAATGCTCAGGTGGCTTATCAGTTTAAGGAAGAGAAAAGAGCAAGTAAGCATGAGAAAATACATGGCTTTTATACATAGATTCCCGTGCATTTGAGAAAACTATGTCTACTTAAGTAATTGATGTTCTTGACAACATAACTGATGGCTAACATGTAGAAGATACGGCTGATGGCTGTGCAGTAACAATTTTAATGACAGACCTTTCCATCCTACTCTGCCTGCTCACTGAGTAGTAGGAGTTTGAGGGTAAGCACATTCCAGAAGACAACAAGCACCCTCTATACTGAAGGGTGACACTGACATTCAAGTTAACCTGTGGTTAGGCTCTGCATGATAGGACAGTAACGTTGTGCAGCTGCACAGCCTATTGCATTATGTGGATCCAACTGATGGAAGCCCATCAATCTTGAACTTGAATTTGTACAAGTACAAAGCAAGCTGTACAAGTATGTCACAAATGTAAATAGTGTAGGGTACAGACATAATCTGGAGCGTTACTCCACCATATTCCTGCTCAAAGTAGGTACCACCATATGACCAGACCACAGTGCTAAGAATTTTATCCAGTCTAGTCTTGAAAATACTCAAGGATGCAAAACCTTTCTAGGCAACCTGTTCCATTGTCTGACTGTCCCTGTGGTGAAAGAATATTTTCCTTCTATCTAGTTGGAACGTCCATTTCAGTTTCTCACCATTGTTTGTCAGCCTCTCATCATGCATGTCCATGAATCACTCCATTTTCTCAGTTTACCTCCTTGTAGGTAAGCTGGAAATCTGCCATTAGGTTGCACAAAACCCTTTAATTCTCTAGGTTAAAAGGAGCCCAGTTTCTATTGTCTCCCCATCCGGTTTCTGTGTTCCAACCATCTGACCATCTTGGTGGCCTTCGGCTGAACTTACTCAAGCTTATAAATATTTTTCCAATACTAGAGAAGGCCAAAACTGAATGCACTATTCCAGATGTGGTTGAATGAGTGTGGAGTAAAGGTGAATAAGTGCTTTCCTCAGCCCTCTGGCTGTGCTTGTGGTAGTACAGCTCAGTATGCTGGCAGCAACCACCCCCACTACCACAAACTGAGTACACAGTAACAAAAACACAGTGTCTGCTTCCTACAGCTAAATGGCTTCTGGAACATCGGGTCCTCTACTGGATCACAAAGGTTAATCAGCCCATCTCCCATGATTTAAAGTCAAATTTAAATTTGCATGTTTTGTAATTTCAAGTTGGTTCTTCATACAGTATGTCAATATATTGCAGTGTTTTCCTTTTCCTTGAAAGATAACATTATTTATTGTCAAGAATGTGCCTTTTTTTTTTTTAATTTTATGCTGTGACTAAGAGCTATATGCACTCTAGGGCAGATATTAATGATCCATTAATATATTGTTCAGATATTTAAAATTACTCAGTCTAATGTTTTGTGCCTTTCTGCACACCTGAGTTAATATATTCCCTGGAGTGCTTTCCTGCTTGGTTACAGCACTCTCTACTACAAAAAACTGGGACTTGATTGCATCCATATATTAATCACAGTGGATGTTTACATAGTATGACTTCACTTAATTGCATAATGATGAAGAAGCCGGATGTACATAACTGTCTGGCTGAATGCCTGACTTAGGGAAAAAGGAAGGCTTTCCACAAACATTTTTACATTTCCACAGAGGGCCAAAGAAAGCACAGAAATGCTGGACATATTTTTTCAGATTGTTCAATCTATCTTTCCCCACAATATATGGGCATGCTTTGCTGGATCATATATACATATCTCAGAGAGTGGTTTTTGTTAATCTCCTAAATAGCAAATAATTTCTGTCTTTAATGAATTACATTAAAAGGTGAAGTGCTTAGTGGCAGGAACTCATGTAAAAGCATGATTAATCACCCTGGGGTTTTTGGCTCCAGTAGGCAGCTCCTTTAAGCTACTTCAGAAGGCTTCCTCCTTCCATTTAAGCTTTCTTTTGTTCTCCTCCTGCAGGACTTCTCAGTGTTCATTTTTGGGTGGTTCTGGTTTTTGATTTTTTTTTTTTAATAAATGGATGTATTTACTTATAATTTCTGTCAGGGGTATGTCCTCTTGTTACTCAGGTAAAAAAATAGGGCTTAGTGCTTCTGAATAAATTACCCAGATGAATTACCATCACTCAGTCAAGAAACACTTTACAGCTATACTTCAGGGTCTTGTTTCTGCATATCTCCATTTTTCATGTTCTTATTGGGGTAAGGAAGTATGAACATTTATGCAGAACTGGGCTGTGAGATGCACAAACATATTGTGAAAGATGGAAAAATATTTTAAAGTACGAAACTTCAGAAATGGTTACATTTAGTGGACCAGACACTTGGAAGATTAAAAAAGAACTGCTCTGCCAGTGTTGTATTTTTGAGATCCAGGTAGTGAGTGGTGTGCTGACTAATACAAATTCTCAGACAGGAAACATGACTAGAGAAATTTCATTTTTCCTTTAATATTATTGCATCTCCCGGGTGAAACTATTTGAGAAAGAGATAAAAATCAAAGTTTAAAATGAGAAAAGGCCAGACTCATCCAGAAAAAGATCTGACCTGTTCTGGTGCAAGAGCTGGTTTTAACTCAAATCCCACATAGCTGATGAGCAATGTCTAGGAAACCAGTATATACACAGATTGCTTTACTGCTCTATGTAGTAGTGTAAAATAAGGGTTCCAAAAAACTCCAGTGAAGCATAGAATAATACTAAGGATGAGAAAAACCTGCAACTTGCATGTAAAGTAAGAGTGCTGTACAGCCGCTTGGTGACTGTAATTACGTCTTTGAACTACCTGGAGTGTCCCAGTACCATGCTCTACAAAAACATCAAATGAGTAATTTATTCATAGTTATTGTCTTACACTTGCATGTGGCTCCTTCCTCCCGGAGTGGGAGAACACAGCAGACTACCCAGACAGAAGGGAAGCAGTACAGAACTTTGTTCTTAGGAATTCAGGGGGAAGATGCTATTGCGGTCTGAACACAGGAATGGGCGGAAGAAAACTTGACATCTGTTGCCAGCTCCACCCCCGTGGGTGTGGGTGAAATTTTAAAGGCAGGTGAATAATGTATGACTTGTTTCTGAATAAAAGCTGAGGTTTTCCAAGCTCTGCAACAAATGAACCTTCCATTGTGCATGCTTCCTGTCTGAGAGTCACTGTGCTTTGAGGAAGTCTCATGGCAAATTTCTATTCACTTACTGGATAAAGCATTGCTTTTAAATTAGATTACTGATGTAAACACTTATTATTACAAATTTAAAATGTGTTACAAAAATTTATGGGAAAAGTGAAATCTCTATTTTGCAGTGTAGTTATATATATACAGTATATAACACAGAAGATAAATATCTTGGTATTCAAATATATTTCTTTTTTAAAAATACAAATCTCAGAGGTTTTTTTTTTTTTTGTAAAATGTTCTGATAATCTGGGAAGATGCAGAGGAAGGAGTAATAAACATTTTTACAAACATTACTAAAATTGTCTACCAATTTCCTTCTTTTTTTTTCCTTTTTTAAATTGGATTTACCATGTAAATTTTACTGTTTGTTGCTGCATACTTTCTAGTCTTAGGTGTGAAAGAAATAGTTCTTTTTCCATAGTGCTCAAAAGTTTCTCCTGCTAACATCAGAACATATATGACTCCAAGAAATGCTATTTGGGTGTTAGTTACTAGATCACCATTCATATTTCATTTTTCTAATGGGTGCATCCGTGTTTGCTACCTCTGTCTTAATTTTACTTCACTGGTCAGTTCCATTTAATGCCAGAGTGTCCTCTGCTGTACATAGCAAAAATAGCAGTATGTTACAAATTCTTTCATTCATGGTGATCAAAAGACAGTGAATAAGAAACTCTGTAGGGATCTGTGCAACTTATTTAACTTTCTCTGTCAAAAACATTTTTGCAAAATCCTTTCTAGTTCCCCCCCAAATCACTCATTCTATGCATGATTTTGTAAATAGAATTCACATTAAAACCTCCTAACACTCCCACCTCATCCTCATCAAAGTTTTATGTTTAAAGGGAAGATTTCACTGAGAACAAATATTAGGGAAATTGTCCAAAAACAATCCACTGGGACATCTTTTCTGAGTGTCAGATATGAAATAGGGATAAACCTTTATTAAATTTTAAAAAATAAAAGCTGTAATGAGTGGCCAATACCACAGAAGGCTGTGCAGCCCTTCAGAAGGACCTCAACAGGTGAGATGGGCAGAGAGGAACTGTCTGAAATTCAACAAAGGCAAATGCAGGGTCCTGCACTTGGGTAGGAGTCACTCCCTGCATCAGGACAGGTTGGGGGCTGAGCTGCTGGAAAGC
>VXBC01004322.1:0-48846 GCA_013399945.1 Ploceus nigricollis
ACTGTCTGACAGCCAGCACCCCGCGGGGGAGGAGGAGCCGGGCCGGGAGCCGCAGCCGCCCCCTTCTCGCCCCCCTCGTTGGCTGACGTTTCCCTGCCGGGGTGAGTGCGGTTGTCTCTGCAGCCTTGGCCCTGCCCTTGGCATGTGTGAGAAACCTTGCCCTACTTCTCCAAGCTGGAAAGGAAGATAAGGGGTTTAAGTATTTTAAGAACGAGAAGCGTGTGGCCTTGTGTAGTTCTGGCTCGGTTTTGCAGTCTATAGCTGTCAGTGTGTAAGTGCTGAGTAGCAGTCGGTAGGTGGGGAGCAGCTGCAGCCCCTCGGGTTATGCAGTCCGGGGGGATGGCTGTGAGGAGAAGCACCTGGCCGGGCACTGATACTCCTCTGCAGGAGATATCCTCTTACAGGTTGTGCTTTTCATAGCAACCAAACAGCTTAAGGAATGCTGCTTCTCGGCCACAGTTCTCTTTTCTTGAATAGAACACACAGTCCCCTTATTCCCCCTTCTCTCTCAAAACCTGGAGAAAACACCGTGTGCACAGAGTGTTCTGTTACCTCCGACCTCAGTGCTGGCAGTGTTGTCCCTCATCCAGAGGTGGCTGAAGACACAGAGGGGCTGCAGTTAACACAGAATTCCTTGGCAGTTCCTTCTCCATCAGCCTCCAGTCAGCTGGGAGAGGCAGGAGGTCAATACTCCAGCGTGCATTTGTACCCATCAAGGTCAGGCTGTCAGGAGCAGGGAAGGTGAGACTGTTTAGTTTTGTTGTCTTTGCCTGTTTTTAGGCAGGTTTCAGAGTAAGATGGAAACTGATTTTCCAGTGTTGGACACCAAAACCAATTTTGGTAAGAGCTTAGGGTTAGGTGTTGTGTCCTTCCACTGTCTGAGGAAGTACCAAGTCCCAGGTGCCCTGCCGTGCCCCAGCAGTGAGAACAGCTCCCGGATGCTCCTGTGAAGCCAACACAACTCGTTCTGTTCTGACTGCATTTTTGTATAAACTGTTATGTAGGAAGGGTAATAAATGTCTCAAATACTAATGCTTTAGGCTGCAGTTAAGTTTTAATAATATTTTCCATTACTTTTTAGGATTTGAAAACTCTTCTGCTAAATTTAAATCCAATGCTAATTCGATTCGTTCTTTATTTTTTGAACCCCTTAGAAGTAGCCCACAGGCTCCCAGCTTAGTGATGAGCAAGTGCTCCTTTTATCCCAAGTGTTTTAATATGTTGTAAAACAGGCCTTGTAAGTCCACAAATTAGTGTAGGTCTGGTATGACCCAAGAGCATCAGGTGACCTCGTTCATGACAAATCACAACGCGTTGCTCTGTAGAACATACAGGTTCTGCAGCAGTGGGAACACTTTTTCTGTCTTGCTAAGGAAGTAACATCCTGGGAGATGATGCAGCAGTGGGGCATGTTTAGCACGTGGTTACAGGAATCTGGGGCTTGGGGAGGTTTGGGTTAATACAGGGATTTTAACAGAGACCATGAAGCTGAAGGGCAGAGTGAGATATTCTGACACTGCTGCTGTGGGGATAAGAGAAAACTTTAGCTCTTGGTCCTTGGCTAATTTTAAAGCATAGTTACCAAGTGTGCTGGCATAATGATGTGACTTCTAGACAAGAAATCTGTAGATTCTTCTTTGAAATAAAGGGATCGTGTCTATATGTAACTCAGTAGACACCTGAAATTAAGTCTTTAAATTCTTAATAATCACTTCCTGAGATTGAATGGCCCCAAATGATGCAATAGCTTGTAAGCTACTGAAGTAATTGTGTCTTCCACATATCTGATCAAGAGCAGATGAAAGGCCAGAGGGCAGATGAAGACATCCCAGCTGTGGCACTGCCTCCTGAGAATGAGCAGGTTGCACAAAGATCTGGTTCTTCCTAAGGGTCTGAGCCTGTTGGGGTGAGAACACTGTCCCTCTCCTCCCTGTGATCCTGTCTGACAGCAGGATGTTGCCAGGCTACAGTCAAATACTTGTTTAAACATGCTTATTTACAGACTTGGAACTGTTCTTGTACAACTGGGTGTCTTCTTGTCAGAATTATTTGCTAACATGAAATTAAACATTATATATTAAACACACAAAAAGTCCTGGGTGAACCCTTTCTCTATATTGGCCAGTTCCAAGTCTATTTTATGTATTTTCAGAGGAGCAGAACCACTCTTGCTCCAGTTCACCAGTGAACAGAGTGGTAAGGTAAATTCTAAAAAAGAGCTGCTGTGCCTGGCAGGCTTTTTACTTTTTCAGCTACACCACTTGGTCTAATAAATGCCATTACTTCTTCATGGAATCCAAAACTTCTCTATGTACTCCTCCTCCTTCCCACCAGGACGGTAAAGTAAAAGCTACGTGAACCCAATCCTAAGTGTCTCTCTAGACAGTTGCTGTTGTAGGAGGTTCTTAAATGACACAGTTGTAGCAGCCCAGTGGAAACTGAATAATCCCAAGTACTAAACAATAATTACAAAATTTACCACTCCATTTGCATTTTAGAGCTCCAAACAGGCCAAGATACAGTACATGCTGATAACATAAGTAGTTACCTGTAAAGGGCTGTTGGCAAGATCAGCGTTTACAAGACTCAGAAAAGTATCAATGTTACAGCAGCCCAAGAGGAACATGTCAATATTTGTTAAGAAAAAGAAAATATAAAGATGCATCATTAAATAAATACCTGCAGGAGCAGTTGGATTGTCAGGTTTTTCAGTTTGTTTTTAGGAAAGGAGTAGACCACAAGGGACTAGGCTCAGTGGAAATTTTATGATAATTTGAGTAGACTTTTCCCTCTGTTACTCAGCTGCTAAATATTAGATGGTCACTATGCTGAACTGCTGATATTTGCATTATTAAACATTTGTACTTAAGCAGCCACTTCTTGTTTGTTGTATTTGCAGCTTGCTGTGCAGCTGTAACCTGCTGGTGCATAAGAACCTGTGTGTCAGAGCTGGAGTCCTGTGGAAGCAGCCTCCTTCAAGGACATTTTTCAGTGGTAAGTGATGGGTTGTAGCTACAAATTCAGGGTCACTCACAGTTAGGGAAATTGTGGTCTCATATTGGGGAAGGTGAATTTTTTAAAATGAAAGGAGTGGGAGTCCAGCATCAAAGACCAATTAATGGCATTTCCTTAGACACGGGCTTGCAAATTATGTTTTCCACATAGTAAAAGAAGTATATTTACCTTTTTCATAAGATTCATTATGAGCTGTTATTGTTTGTTGTTTTCAAACTTTACAAAGCATCTGAAACCTTTTCTAGTGAAGATAATTCCTGTATAGCAAATTAAAACCCATTAGTCATAGGTTTATTTTTCTTAATTATTTTCTGCACTTTAGTTAGTTTTCTTAGGAGTCTAGAGTTCAAAAATTATTTTTTAAAAAACATAGTATAATTTACCAGAAAGATTCATGTTAGGACAGTGTTTTTACATTTTAAAAAACCCACTTAAATGAACTTGATGAGCAATAATTTGTGTACTTCCCACACCTATTGAAGTGACTAACTGGGAAGGGCAACATCAAACTTATGCATATTTAGAATATTCAACTGTATTACCTGCTTTGTAGTGCTGCTCTTATCAGGTGTTCACCTTGAAAAGTCTGAGAGATTCAGATTTCAGCAGTTTAACAGCCCTATAAGAAAGAAAATGTATAAATATCCTTTTTTATTCAATCTGTACTTATAATTTTAATAGATCAGGAAATCAGAGTAGATTTACATGAAATGTTTAGGACTTGGTTAAAATGGTATGTGCACTTGATGTTTCTGTAGCTGGGTAATGCTTTGAAGATCAAATATTATTGTTTGCTTTTAAGGAATATTTGTAAACTTGTAGCATGTAAATTGCCATATATTAATATCACAAATAATAGTTTTCAAATTTTGTTTCCTTGCCAGCTGAGCTATTGGTCCCATTTTCCAAAACCATTTCTTTGGGTTAACTTGCCTGTCCAAGTGCTTTGTCTGGCATATCATATATATTTCATTATTGAAAAATATGCTTACACAGATTAATAGAAACAGCAGTTCTTTGTTGTCTATAAATCAAAGTCATTACAGAAAAAAATATCTTGGAAGCTGAGACATAATGCAAAGTTGTTGATCACAAGGAAGAAAAGGTCATTTTAGTCAAAATTAGCTTTGAGTTTTGAACAAGTCAGCTTTTTATCCTGACATTTTCTAATTCATTGATATTTTAGATTCTGATTTGGATTTAAAGGAAAGATAACTCTTCTCTAATTTTATCTCTATCCATTATAATGGCCTCCTCTAAGTGTTTGTGTCATGTCCTAGAAGAAATTCTTAATTTGGTCAGAGTAATGAAGCAGCATTTATGTTACTGCATCTAACTGCATAAACTGCTATTATTCAGTTTCCTTTCTCATCCTGAATTTTCCAGTGTTTCTGAGGGAATATGTCTTTTTCACCTGTTCCAGAGAAGGAAACTGTTACTAATTTTTATTCTCCTTTGCTGAATATACTCAGTGTTTAAGAGAATTCTGGAAGAGGTTGGCTTTATTTGTGAGGGCTTCAGATTTATGGTAGTATCTAAAAATGTTATTAGTAAATTGACAGTCCTGCATTTTCTTCCTCTTGCCCTGGACTTGTTTCTGGTGGCTCTTGTGCCAAGGTAAGAGCTCTCCACACACTCTCATGCTGCTTTCCAGGGAGCAGCAGTAGCATCACTAGAGAACACGATGTTCAGCTGAAATCTAAGCAATGCCAGCTGCCTAAACCTGGATCTGTTGCCAGAATCAGTAACTGGTGTTCTTGTCTTAGAATTTGTACACTTGTGTGAATTCCACTTGTGTGGGAAAGGTGTGGAATTTTGTTTTGTCAGGGCAAAAAAGCTTGACAGTGACATGCTGGATGCCTTTGCAATGATAATGTTTTGGAGACCAGTTACAGAAGTGCTGTTTCATTAATGCTGGAGATGGAGAAAAGTCAACTCTTCGTTTATCAACAACTTAAATTGTGTTTGCTGTGGCTTGTGGAACACCACATGGTTTGGTCACTGTTAAAGGAAGAGAAGTGTTCACATGGGTGTAATCAGTGCTTTTGAAGCAGAAACTGCCTCTCTCTGGATCCAAACCAGGAAAAGCTGTTCCCACCGAGGGGTTTTGGTTTGGGAGTTTGTGAAATTGCTGAAATAGCTGGGCAGCTTTGCTAACTTAGAACCAAAGATGTGCTGGAAGGGAGTTAAAGGCTTTAGGGCTAAAGAGTATCATTGGTCTGTGTACAGACATTTCTGTTGAAATAGTGATGCAAAGTTGAAAGGTTGCAGAGTCTTTGTAAATTCAAGTAAGTCTGTCTTTTTAAACATTCAGCTGTTCTAAATGATCCCTCTCCTTCCCTGAACATTGTTCTTTAGAAACAAATGATTTTTAGAATCGTAACTGTAACTGTAGTTGCTGCCTTGTTTGTTTACTGAGTTTGGTTTTCTCCCCCAGAAAAGAATTTTTTTTTTAAGGAGGAACAAAGCTGGTTTTGTTTTATGATGCATTCAGGATATATAGCAATACTTTAAATCACAAGTGTAGGAAAGAAATTATTAAGAAATTATTTTGATAAAACTAAATGTGGACAATAATTATTTTATTATTTCTGTTTGGCATATTTTTGCAGCATCATGGCTGAATGCTTCTAATCAACTCAATTCCTTAGAACTAAAGCTTTCCAGACTTCAAAACAATTGTGCTTTGTCTCTATGTGTGCCTAGAAATAGAGTTGGTGTTGACTGAATTCTTTTGGTTGCTAATGCATCCTTTCATAGTCAAACCCTAAGAAGCCTGACTTTGATGGAGCAAGATAAAGTTCATTGGGTTTGATTCTGGTGCATCCAAGTTAATGCTTGCTGTGGAAATGACAGCAGTCAGTATCAAGAATTGGTTCTGGCCATTTTCTGTCAGGTAGTGACTTGTACTCATTGCTGAGAACTTCTGACTGACTGGCAGACAGACATGAGCAGCACAGTCTAATACTGACTTAGCCCTGGACAGATTTGTTTTCTCTGAAGATTTTGGAAGGGAAATACTCCCACGGCTGTGCCTGCCCCATGCTTGGTCTGTTGCCTGGTGACCACACCGTGTGTCCTTGTATCTCACAGTGACTGCAAGGCTGGACTTAGGCAGGAGGAGCTTGGTAGTTACTAAGTAAAAACCAGATCTAATGCTACACACTAAATATCTCTTTGTTTCATGTGGTGACTTGTATTTCAGCAGAAATGGGCCTGTTTTCCTGTTACCACCCCTGCTCTGAAACAGGTCATCATTTCCTTCCCTCTTCCAGTTAGCTGTAGAGTCTGGGGACTCCCTAACTGTGTGAAAGCTTTAATGACTGAGAAGCACAAAGCTTCACAGTAGTGCAGATTGTTCCCCAGCAAATGATTATTCTACATAGTACCAACGTTCTCACAGCTGGAAACTATGATAGTGCTGTCAGACACTCATTTTATGTATTTCTCCACGGGGCTTTCAGGGAGCACAGTTTATACATATTTTGGGGAGAAGAATGTTGGAAGCATGTGGGGTGGCAGGGACAGGGATGAAGTTAAAACCACAGATGACTAATTAGTGTTGGTCGGTTGAGTTACAGTAACTTGGTAAACTGCAGTAACTGCAGTACTCAGGAGCATCTGTACATACCTTCTGTGTCAGATTTATTTTCTAATCACATTTTCATCACCCAAGCTCATATCCTCACTGCACAGAATTGCTTTCTCTTTACTGTGTAGCTGTTCTCTTTCCTGAAGTCTGGGATTTTTTCTGTTACAGACAAGAAGAAGCTTCACACTGCTCCGGTGGGACAAGTCTTCCGCCTGCGGCCCTTCCATGTTCTGGTAGCTACAGGTGGAGGATATGCAGGATACAGAAAATATGAGGATTACAAGTTGGAACAGCTGGAGAAGAGGGGCATAGAGGTGCCTGTGAAGCTTGCAAGTGAATGGGAGGTAAGAAAATTGGGGCAATTTTACTTTTGCCACCTTTGATGCAAAGCTCCTTTGCTTTCATTTCAACACAGAAGTCTTTACCTTGCCTCTACTGACAACATGTTCTTGACAACTCATGGAACTAAAGTTTCTGCCACTTCAGTAACTCATTTGGCTGAAGTCATGATACATTAGGAACTGCCAGCAACTCCTCCATCTTTTAGTGTGGCTGACCCACATGTGCTTTACAAGAAAGCTGAGATGGAATGAATGCTTGGTTAATAAAAATTTACCTGTTTCTTGAATGAATATACAGCAAGATCTTTTTTTCATAGTTTTTTTTTTCACTTAGGTCTGTAATTCCTCTTGATCCTGAGGGATTTTTGCCTTTTCCTTTTGGATTCCAAGGAGTTGAGAAATTATTGTGGAATTGCAGATGGTGTGTATTGTATTCATAGGTCAAACACCCATTGCAGCATTGAAGTAAATACTTCATGACTTCCTGTAACTACTGTATTGCCTTTGGGTATTAAGTATATTGTTCAACTCCATGTTGGACATTTTAAAATATATGTGGTGTTCTTCAAACAGCCAGTTGAGTGCCTGCTTCAGTGCCACTTCTGAAGGCAAGGAGTTAAAGATTCTAGGATTGTAAGGTTGTGTAGGAGATGCTTCAGTGTGACCTCTGGCACTCCAGTTTCTTTGCATTCCTGAGCATACTGCCAGTGTGTGAGTGATTTGGCCACACATGCCTGTGGGAGACTAGGCTGGAATCCCTAAATTTCAGTAGTGACCAAAACCAGATATGACCCAGACAGCCCAGATGCTAACAGCTTAGCCTGTGATAGCTCCTGAGGAATCTGTCTGTAAATCTGTCTTCTGTATATTCTTTTCTTGCTGAAGTTTGTTTCAAATGGGTTCTGATTAAAAAAAAGAACTGGTAAGTATCCACAGAGTATTTATTTAACAAGGCAATGTCAATTCAATTTTGTTGCTTGAAAACAAATATTCTTTTGTTATTGTTCATACTTTTTGTTATGAAATTGGGTAATTCTCTTATTGCATTTGCCTTCTTTCATTATACTGATATGCTGGCTTGTTATTATTTGGTGAAGCTAAGAGTGTTGCTTTTGATGAAACAGCTTTAAAGGATTTGGTTTTTACAGTGGGGAAACACACAAAGAATTTCAAACTGATAAGCAGGGCCCCAGATGTAGCAGACCCTACTAGGAGAGGCTAACAAGACATCCCAGTCCTTCCTGATGTGTTTGAGTTCTGTTGAATGCTTCTGTGGGAGGGAAAGGAAGCTCAATAGTTATGAGGAAAAAGAGAAACTGTGGACAGACATTGCAAGAAATATTCCACACAATGAAGGATTCAAGAAAAATAAGAGCTGCATTGTTCCTTTGTATTGTAGAGTGAAGTGGGGTTTTTTGCTGACCTGTCAATTTCCATTGTTTTGGTTTTTTGCATCACTGGGCTCATGCTAAGGGGTGTGGAAGGGGAGTGTTGTCTTGTTTTTAGGGCAGAATAAGCCTTTGCATAGGCAAAGAGAGACCAAGTGTGATTGAATGGGCTTTGAAAGAGTAATACAGAACAAGGAACTGGTGCACGTGCCCTCACTGCCGAGCCTGCTGCTCTGAAGTGCTGATTCCATGGTACCAGCCTCATGTTCCTGTGGGAATGTGGACCATCTTCCACCTGCCAGCTCTGTGTCTAAGGCAGATTGCCCTGCTTCTGAGAAGAAGACAGATACTAAATGGTATTGACCCTGCTGAGCTGGCAGGGAAGCTTTCCCTGTAGCAGAGGTACATGCTGGGATCCTCACTGAGGTGTGCATCATTTTTGACTGAATTAGAGTCGGTACACTTCTGTGTGGTTTTGTTTTGCTTGAGCTTCATAAAAGAATGGGGAGGGGGAAATGAATCTGATGCAAGTCAAGTGTCCTTAAGTTTCTCCACAGGGAAAGACAGAACTACTGTTTCTTTAGCACAGACCTTTTCTTTGTGTAATTTTCTTAGAGACATTCTGTCGCTAATAGCTTGAGCTGATTAACGCCTTAATGTCTCCTACTGTGAATACCAGTGGGGATCAGCTTTCATTTAATTAGATGAGGTAAAGCAGAGGGCTTGGAGGGAGACAGGTAGATGTTTATCAGATGGATGGAAGCTTATTGTTCCAAATCTTTGCTGTCACAGAACATTTCCTGGCTGGGATCTGCATGCATGGCATGCCATTCATATGCTAACTAGAGGCATTTTGCTTCTTTTTACCTGGGCACCAGGGCACTGTTGATATAGGATCAAAGAATTACTGTAGGAAAGCTTGGCCAGAGGGGGAGTTTGGAGGAACAGAGACACCAGAGTTTTGAGAGTGGAACTTGTAGGCATCCTTTGCTCCTGTAGTTTGCTCTGTTCTGTGTAAGGAAAAAGCAGTGTTTATTGGAGTGACATGTGCCAGGAAAGCAGAGTAAACGTCTCTGGAAGTGAGCTGAAGTGTTCAAACTGCACCTTATTGTCACGGGCCAGTTTTTAAAAACAACTTAATTCACCAGGAAAGTGTTTGAGCATAGGTTTAGGATCTGGATTCTCAGAGGTAAGAACAACAGTCTTTCCTACTGATGTCAGGAAGTGCTTGTATTTATGTAACAGAGGATACTGGAGTTCATATGGCAGTACAATACAGAAGGTGCTTTTCTTGGCCCAGAGGAGACACTTAGTATTATGGTAAGAGGTGTGTTTCAAGTTCAGGAAAGAGCTAATAATGGAATATGTGATTTTTTTTTTTAAATACGACTTTAGAAGAAATATAATCTCCAGATGGTCTCTTATTCCTCATTCTTGCTCCCAGATTCTGATATTTGGAGTTTTATTGGCGCATCTATGCAATTATTAAAAAAAAAATCCTTGTAAAGTGGTTCAAAGTACACAAGAAAGATGGTCAGAAAATGTTAGAACCAGTGACATTTCAACAGCATCAGATTGTGTAAAGGCTGCAATGGTGTAAATGTTTTTCTCGGTTGTCCTGGAAAATGGAACTAAATAAAACCAGTTTGGGTTTATGGGGTTTTTTAAATCTAAACAGTGGGGAAGGCCTTTTGACTAGATGAGTCTGTTCTGTCTCGTGCAACTACCTGTGCATCTTCCTGAGCGTCTTGCTGGGCTTATGGAGCAATTTATCTGAGCGTTTCGGAAGCACACTGGAGAGACTGGAGCACACTTTCCTGCTTTGGCTGCCAGAGCCTGTGTGGGATTGTGCTCCCGGACACGCGGTGGGAAGCTGTCTCAGGGAAGCTGTGCAATGCACAGAATCCGCATCGCTGCCTTGCTCCCCGACAAGTCTCTTTCCCCGTTGTCCGGGCCAGCGGCTCTTTGGGAAGCTGAGCGCTGATCCCCACGAGTGCCCGACGCTCCCGGGGCAGCCCCTTATCCCGCGGGCCGCCGTGTTCCGGAGCCCTCCGGTCTCTCCGTTTGCGTTTGTGCTGCCCTGGCCCCTCCTCCGAAGGGGCCGNTTCGCAGTCCGCTGAACTTTGTTCACGTGTCTGAAAACTGCTTTGAAAGGAAGGGTCGGTGTCGTATTTTGGCGATTGAAGGCGGAAAGCTGGGACGAAGGAGACTTCCCTGAGCATCAGGTAAGGGCTACCGGACTGCAGGGCAGATGTGCGAGGGCTGGCGGCCAAGGGGTGATTCGCTCTGGCTTGCTGGAAGTTTCAGGTGATGTTCCAAAGTCGACTCATGAGTAATCTCGGAGTAGATTTAAACAGAATGAGTCTGCTGGACCAGCCTTATCGGAGTCCAGAGTCCCCCGGGGTGGGCAGGGGGCCGAGGAGCCGCCGGAGCTTTTGCGCAGCTTCCGCCGGGTGTTACTCTGTGGGGAGGATGTAACGGGGCTTATGCTTCCTTTAGAGATCCTTTATGGAGCTGAGAGTTTGCTTTACTGATATCTTGAACTAAAATAATGGGGCGATAGTAGGTGGTGGTACTGGATAGTGTTGTTTTAAACCATTAATTGGAAATTACTACTATAAAGTATTAAAAGGATGCCATCAAATTTCATGTCACTTTGTAAAATAAATAAAGCTTTATCTCCTTGCTTCACAGAAGATCTTTTGAGAGAGTATAACAGGCTTTTTGTACAGAATTCAGAACCCAGTCGTCCAGTTAGGCTATCCTAAAATATTTCTTTTTTCCCCTGCTCTATTTATACAAAGGAACTGAAACAGCATTGTAAAGTTAGGGGAAAGCAATAAAAAGGCTTTTTCCTAATACACGAAGAGAAAATGTATAGAAAGGCTTTTTCAAATGAGAAGTAAAGAATTTCAGGCAGTACTGGTAGATGCAGCCGAGCATGGCGCGTTTCATTAGCCCGCAGAGAGCGGTCCCGTTGGAAAACTCGCGGCGGAGCCGGGCCGAAGGCGCTGCCCAGCAATCCCGTGGCCGTGGCAGACGCTCAGCGTGCGCTCAGGTTTCCCAGCAGCATCGGGGCGCTGGTGTGGTGCTCTCGGAGTTCGGGAGCTCCTGCCTGGGTGTGGGGTATGCAGTGTTTGTCCTGCCGGGCCGCCTGCCGAGAAGGTTGGGTGGGAGCAGGGATGACGTTTGTGATAAGAAACACACATCCCAGTTACTGCTGGGAAAGGAACGGGACCTTTAACAACGGTCACCGAGTACCTCGCCCAAGACCGTAGTTTTTGCTGGCGCTTGAGTACACCACTGGGATGCATTCAGTGCATTTTTTAAACAGTAGTTCTGTGACCAACTGTAAAAAGTTTGACCAGAGGGCTTTGAGCACTGACCAGCACATTCCAAGCCTAATGATTCATGCTTACGGTTTAAAACCGAGGCTGCAGGTTTGCAGTTCAATTGCATATTAGTCTTTCTTGCAACTGCCTTGCTGTGTAAAGTTTTTTAAGACTTGAGAGAAGGACTTGAGTAGTTCACTATTTGACAAGTAATTAAAAGAGGTCACTGGATTTGATGCTTATTTGAGCTGACAAGAGTAGAAGCTGTTGCATAGCTGGCAGATTAGCAGTTCTGTATGAGATAATAATTCTCTATGGATTCATACCTGCTGGTAACTGCTGCTTTTGCCCAGTGTGGATTCTGATGAGCTCAGACAGGTGAGGGAGTTTGGTAATGGTATGCAAGCCCTACAAACCAAAAATTTTGAAGATTTTTATCTAAGCTGATGATCTCTAAGCTGACATAGGCTGTGGGCACTGCCTGCATCCCAAGAGGTCCAGCTGTTGAGATGCCATTTTATGAGTTCCTCTGTCATGAGCTGTTTGATGAGCAATTCTTGTTCCTTTCCCCGTGGAAAGCAGGTAAATTCAGGGTGGATTTTTCATTTCAGCCTTCTTACACTGTAGGAACTGCATGTTACTTCTGGGGCAGCCACAGCGGGGATGGCAACTGGCCAGGCATGTCAGCATCTCAGCAGGACTCAGGTGTTGGCATCCTGGTGAATATAATGAGGGGGGTAGAACAGAACTTAAGAGAAACTTCTTACTTGGCTGTGTGCAGTTTTTTTAAAAAGTGGAGGAAAAAAACTTGTAACACCCATGTTTTTCCCTTCCTGGAGAGGAATCTCTCTTGCCCTACATTTTTTGTTTTTGACTGAGGGATGGTACTACCCCCTTCATGAGGCTGTAGAACTTTTCAGTGTCTGGATTTTTTTAGGGAGCAGGTCAGCTGTTTATCTGGGTATATGCTTCCTTAGAATCATGGTTACTCAGCTGAGAATATAATTCCTTAAAAGTGTTTTGAGGGATAAAATGGAATTTTACTGGAAGAGCCTGTAGGTTACCTCCCTTATCCTGAAGGGAAGAGCACTGAAGCAAATGTGATAAGACAGGTTTGCTCTCTCTGCAAGGGTGAAGGTTGCAAGGAGGAGATGGGCTGGGGAGCAGGGTTCCACCCTGGCTGCAGGAGCTGCTGGGCTGGGTGCTCTGCTGCTCCTGCCCAGCTCCACCAGTGCCAAACGAACTCTCTCCCCACAGTTCTGTGAACACACATGTTCAGTGTGCAAAATAATTTTGTCTTGGGCTGATGAAGTCTCTTTTGAAACAATGTTGTCGATTTAGCTTGTTGCTGTTTAAAATTAAGCATTTACTAGTGGTAATTTCTAATGTTCCCAATGAATCGAGAAGTAGCTCCCTTGTGCTCCTTGTTGCTTTTCTTTGAATTTTGATAGGATTTTGGCTAACTGCTTTCAGCATTTTACTATACAGATGGCATAGTTTTTGTTGTGTAGGAGTTTCTTGTGCCAGCCAGAGAAAGACTAAATGATATTTTAAATAGGAAAACAAAAAGAGTTGGCACAAGGCTCAGGGAGGAAGGAGTATGTTTTGAGTGCTTTCACTGATCTTAAATTTCCCTTCTTTCAGTTAGCTGGGTTTCTTTTTTAATTTGCAGTTGTTAAAATTCAGCTTGAACAACACGCACACAGGTCTTGGAACTTCTTGACACACAGAATGCCATAAAGAAGTTTTCTTCCTGAGAAAAATACTCTAATGCAGGATCTCCAGAGGTGTTTCTAGGGAGTATCTGTAATATTTGGAGTTGAAGGCCAATCAAAATACACAATTACTGCTTGAATATTTTCCTTTTGAGGCCTGACTGGGATGCCATTAGCTAGTTAATTCTAGCTTTTCCTGCTGGTCCTCCAACTCCTCCTGCTTTATCCCTATTACAATACAAGCCTTTCCCTCAATCAGAGCAACAGTGCTCTTTTTGATCTACTCTGTTAGCCAGAGTTTTCATGGTGCTTAGAAGGCTTTGGAAACAAGGAGGGGTTTTTTTTGTTTGTTTTCAACCCAGATTTAGCAGAAAGAAGAAGTGAAATGGAACCACTAGAGAGTCAGCCCTGAAATTGTTCTAAGTATTTGGTTTAATCTTGAGGTGAGATGTAGCTATCTGACTTCCACTTCTTGAAGCAGGGCTCCCTTAACAATCTAAACCCAGTCACAGGAGATTCAGAAAATCTATGTTTGAGGTGTGTTCTTTAGGATTAAAGAGGGAAATTTCTCTGTATATTTAGAATGCTTAGATAGAAACAGTGCACCCTTTGGTCTTTAAAAATCAAACCAGTTTCCTTTCCTACTGTTTTGTATTTTGGTCCTACTGGACATAAAAACTGTGACAGTACTGGAAGTCACATAATAGACACATAACACTTTTTTATACCCAATTCTCAAGCTGGCCCTAAAACTGCCTTATTTTGTATGTATCTGGTTATTTGTAGAAGAATGTCCATTACCTGCTCCCTTAACTGAGTGTTTTGAGATGGAAGGAGGCTTCCACAGATCGATGTTTGTGTCTGGCAAGAGTTGTAAAATAGAAAGACATTCCTTTCTGTTCTGTTCTTTACAAGCTGGACACTAAGAGCAGGAAAGGATTTCTGGTGCCCACCAGTCCAGAACTCTTAGCAGCAGCTGCTGCACTGCAGAATTGAAGCTGGGAGTTATCTCCTCCTCCTCCTCCTCCTCCTCCTCTTCTCCGCCCCACTCCTCCTCCCAGCCTTGCATTCAGGCTGGCGCTGGGATGAGCTGTGCAAGGCCAGCTGGCTGCTCCTCTCACTAGTGCATTGCTGCCCAGCAGCCTGGGACAGACTGCAGGGTGTTTTTGGGGGAGTTGGGTTTCAATGGCCACCCGGACTAGCAAGAAGCAAGGACTGCTCATATGGACAGCTCATTTTTATCGTGTGCAGAGTCGGCTTTGTAGTGGGATGTTGAAATATGACACAATGCCTGTTTGTTTGCAATAGCTGCAACTCTCGTAGCAGAGATTCAAGTGGGAAACAGAGAGGGAATCCAGAGACAAACCAGCGGGGGATTTAGGAACTGTGACGCCGTGTCCGGAGCAAGCAAAGGAAAGAGAGGTAGAGGAAAAAAGACTGAGCCTTGCAACAGCCGTCACCCTGACGATGTGTCAGTCAAACACCCTGCAGGGACCAGAGCTCCACACAGGGAAATGGTGAGATGCTACAAAGCTTTATCTAACCCTCCACCCTCTTGCTACAACCTCCGCAAAGTTAAAATTCATGTCCGGAGGCTGCGTTCAGGGAACGGTGGCAGCAGCAGCTGTGCCGGGGACCAGCACCCACAGCTGGAGAGTCCAGGCCCAGCTGGCTCTGCTGGTGGGACACCAAGTAGGAGAACTCGTTTCAGGTACTGTTCAGTATTTTCTGCTTTGCAGGAATGGTGACTGAAGCGGGAGGGAGGCTGGGAGGGTTTCTGGGCAGAAGGAGCGGGAGCCATCTGTGAAGCTTTTGTTTGGCCTAATTACTGTAAAGCTCCTTATACATTGTATTGGCAGAGAAGGGCATGCTGTTCCATGACAAGGGGAATGGGGAGGCTTTCATTCCTTTCCCTTCTACTCTCTATCACTAGCAGAATGGAAAAATTAGTTGAGGGGCCGCTCTGAAACCAGGCCAAGGCAGTGAGAAGCCCGAGGGCTCCAACGCGATGCAGCTCTGCAGGGATTGGTCCAGGAGCGACTGCAGTGAAGGGGGGGAGAGCAGCAGGAGGGGGAGAACGGGACCCAGCGTGGCTCCTGGCCCGCCAGCCCTTGCAGGCTGCTGGGTGGTAGGGATGAGAGGGAGAATGTGAAGTGTCCCTTCCTATTCCCATGTGGAGTTCAGTCCTCCTGCTGAGAAGCCTGCATTAACTCTGCTAAGACAGCACTTCTGCTCAAGGTTCTTTTTCCCTGTTGCATTAAGATGCACAGATCATTATTTATTAGTTCTTCAGGGGAAAGAAGTTGTGTTCACTGCAGAAAAAACATCTCTGAGCCAAAAGCACCATCTTGCATCCTGAAGTGGTGACAGTTATACCTGTCTGCCTGATATTTTAATTCTGATCCAAGTTTTGAAAAGAACGAGTTGGCAAGAAAATTTCCTTTTAAATTCTCAGCTTCTTTCCATCTTGGAAAGACATACGCAGTATTTTGTAGTTCCTCTTTCGTGTCACAGGATCCCTTGAGAGAGTGAGCTGTTGGGAGCAGCCAGACTGTGCCACTTCAGTTTGTGTGTGCACAAACTGGTTTGTGTCGCTGTGTCCTGGTTGCAGAACAGTCTCCTGGCCAGGAGTTCAGTCAGTCATTTGAATAGTTTGCCCTCAGGTAGACAGATTTCCATTTGATAATGTAACTTTGGAAATGCCAGTGTTCTTTTCATGAGTAGAAGCCAAAGAATAAATGGGGACCTGAAGGGTTTTGCATCCAGACCTCCTGCAAGGGTCTGAACTGAGGTCCTTGATGTCTGTCCTCTGCTAAGAAGCTGAGTAGCTTTTCTCTGTGAGAGGCAGAAGGTCAATTTCTCCCCATGGCCATTTGTGCAAAATGAGGTCTCGCTCAGTCAGGACATCCATGTAACAAAAAAAATCAGAGATGGAGCTGGTTATGAGGCAGGGGAGTTGATTATTGGGCTATGGAGACTAGATTATTGTGCAGTAGTAGAAATATTGGCTTTGTCCACATGTTCCCTATTCGGAACCAGGATACTCAGTGAAGGCTTTAAGACCTGGAAACTGGTCTTACCTTTAATTTTTGAGGGTGTCATTCATGAAACGTGATGTATGAGGGTGAACACCATTATTTGGATGGAAGACTTTTATTTTTTAGATAAACTGTTCTTCTATTTTGGGAAGGGGAAGAACTGATCAAAATAAAGGAACAAAGGCTTGTAGTATCAAAGATTAAGAAACGTTTAGCAGGAATAACTCACCCCAGCTGCCGGAAGCTGGTGGCTCTGCAGCTGAGATGCCTGACCCCCTGATGTTGTGTATGTAATCTTTCAGGTTGCAATTCCCCCAGCTGGCCCTGAGGCGAAGGTTGGGCCAGCTGAGCTGTATGTCTAGGCCTGCTCTGAAACTCCGTTCTTGGCCTCTGACTATTCTCTATTACCTTCTGCCTTTCGGTGCTCTTAAACCCTTGACCAGAGTGGGATGGAGGCCTATGAGCAGGGTAAGTGTGAGCAGGTCTCTCGCGCGCCGCGTCTGGGAGCTGTGTCCTGGAGGAGCTGGCAGCAGCTGGGGGGAGAGTTGCTGCATGCAGGACAGCCTGGTGATCACTGGTGTGAAAGCAGAGGTGCAATCTGTGCTTCTGTTTAGTTTTTGCTGTTCGTGGTTGTGTTGATTAATTGCCTCACAGACAAGTGACTTTTTCAGGAGCAGAGAATTTGTCCTTTAACAGTCAGGGAAAGTCAACAGAAACTTCTGAAGGAATTCAGTCACCTCACAGTATCAGGGCTAGGACAAGGAAGACCAAACCTTTTGGCAAGTTTCTTTTCCTGGTCCTGTTGAAATGATCTCTTGTTTTTTGTTATTTTCACACCAAGAGGGTTCGTTCCTCAAGTTCATTGAGCATTTGTAGTCCATGATACACAAATCTCTGCTCTGACACTGCTGAGAGCAGGGTATGGGATGCCTTGCACGTAGTAATTCTCCCCACAAATCATGCAATTTCAGAATCCAACAACCAAGTAAGTATTTTGATTGCAAACAGGAACAAAATTGCCATTCTTAAGCCTATTTCATGGAACATCTGTTCTGTTTGATCCCATCAACTTGAAAACCAGGCTTCTTTGAAGAGAAGGGGCTGCTAGGAAATACTGCTTTTGACAATTGGTGTGATTTTATAGTTGTATGTACATTTTCGGTGTTGGTGGAAAACAGCAAAGTTAATTTTTAGAAATTAATACAGTATAGGGCATGTCAAATAAAATGGCAACATTTTTTTCTTCAGTACTTCAGCTTATATAACCTAAAGTACTGTTCATTTAGAAGGCTTTATCTGAAGTAAGATTAGGTTGGTACTTCCTTTCTGAAATATCCCTGTATGTACACAGGATAGTGATTTGTAAGTGAAATCTTAATTTGCTGTATTTGGTATGATGGAGCCAGTGCATACTTCTGTTTGTGTTTATGGCTGTGTTTTGCAAGACTTAATCATGAAGGATAGGATTGAGAACAAATGACTCTCACTAAGAAAAATCCCAGGGTTTAGCTGTAAGTTGAATGTAGCTGTTCAAAAACACAGCACCAGTCAGCAGATCATCACTTCCTTTGCAAAACTGGTTTCAGAGTGTTCAGTTCCCTTGGTCCATATTCCCCAGCTTCCCCCAGTTACATCATAGCCATGTGAGCTTCCTGGCTGACAGCAAATACCACAAACCCCAGAAGAGTTGTCTGCTGGAATTATCAACAGAAAGATGCTGTCATCTGTCCACTTGCATCAACAGCAGATACCTCTTGCCAACTTTGTTTCATTTGTTTTCCTTGCTAAAACTTAGGCTTTGGTGCAAGTCCAAAGGTGTATTTCTACAGAAATAAAGGCACTTTATATTCTTGTAATTAGCAGCTCCCATTGCTGTGAGAGAAGGAGTAAGGCTGGTATAAGTTTATACCTTGTGTAGCTGCATCCAGTGGGTACATTTCTTTGATGTTACTCGTGTCATTAGAACATACAACACACAGTATGGGGTCTGGGAAACACCCTCAGTAGCAGCTGCATCTGAGGAGCATGTCATCCAACACTGAGAAGTTATTTTCCAGTCACTTTTCATTTAGTTATTCACAAAAATCCATACATTGGTAATGTTAAACCTTTTTGATTAGCGTTCTACTAGAATATGTGCAATGTCTCTTTTTTCTGTAAGCCTCACACTGGGCAGTTTCCAGTAACTTCAATGTGGAGCTTCAGCCTGCAAAGGAGTGGAAATTCTGGCTTCACTTTAAAGTTATATTAAGTTTCATCCTGTCTCTTGTCTATTCTCGCCAGAATGGAGGGAATGAGGATGAAGTGCAGTGTAAATTTTTTGCTGCTTTAAAGGCTGCTTGTAACCCATGAATTCAAGGGAGGGGTTTGCAGGAACAGTTTGATCCTTCCTGTGTTACGGGGAGAAGTAAGGAAGCTGTCAGTGGGGAGAACATTGACCTGCAGCAATTCTCCCTTCAGGTTGCCCTGTACAAGTCGGTCCCAACGCGGCTGCTCTCACGAGCCTGGGGTCGCCTGAACCAGGTGGAGCTGCCCACGTGGCTGCGGAAGCCGGTGTACAGCCTGTACATCTGGACCTTCGGGGTGAACATGAAGGAGGCAGCTGTGGAGGATCTGCATCACTACAGGAACCTCAGCGAGTTCTTCCGCAGGAAGCTGAAACCACAGGCGCGGCCGGTCTGCTGTGTGCACAGTGTGGTGAGTGAAAGGAAGGGAGGGCTTTACCCAGCACTGCCAGTTCCCTCAGCCCCCAGAGGAATGGCACTGCTTCATGAGGAATTAATGAACTGCTAACTGTTTCCATTTTTTCTCTTTGCTGTAGATTAGTCCCTCTGATGGAAAGATCCTTAATTTCGGACAGGTAAAAAATTGTGAAGTGGAGCAAGTAAAAGGGGTTACTTATTCTCTGGAATCTTTCTTGGGACCTCGCATCTCCACAGAGGAAATGCATTTTAGCCAGGGTGAGTTCTGTGTCAGTTCTGCATTTATTCTGCTGCGCCCTTTCAGTGTTCTCAGAAATCATAAGACTAAGAGAGATGAAAAAAACGTAACATTTTTTGCATGTCAGGAACAAAAGCAGGTCTGATTTTGGTTTATTTGCGGGTAACCATGTCACTGTTCTAATTCTTCTCTTTCTCACCAGTAGCTTTATACAGTCATGCCTGGCTCATTCTGATTATCTGAACTGAGTTGCTTGGTTCCTACACTTGACTCCAAGATCTGTTGCTATACCATGGCTGCAGCACTCCTGCTGCCACACTGAAATGGGTCCAAGCACTGGCTAGCAAAAACTGGATAAGCTACTCCTTAACAAGGTCCATGCTCAAGCACTACCCCTCTAATGACTTAGAGGACTCTTCACAAATTCTGTTCTTCAAGGGTAGCTTTAATAAAAATTGTGATGTACTGGATTTCAGTTTCTGCTATTTTGCTTAGGGAAGGGCGAACTCCAAAAGAAAATGTTTTACTGTGATTGAAACAATCCAGGATCTAATTTTCTTGTAAAGGGAAAGGAACATTGGGAAATACTGGATTTCTGCATGACACCTATGTTTTTGTAGTCTCACCAACCTACGTGGGCTGCATTTAATCCTCTACTATTGCACTGGCTCTAACACAGACTGCCTGGCTATGGTAGATGACTTCAGGAGGAATATCTTTAACCCCTTCCTTTCCCTGCTTTTTCTGCAGCCCCACCTGGTAACTCTTTTCAGCAACAACTGGTCACAAAGGAGGGGAATGAGCTCTACCACTGTGTAATTTACCTTGCACCAGGGGATTATCACTGCTTCCACTCGCCCACGGACTGGACAGTGTCACACCGACGGCATTTCCCAGGTTGGTTTCTGTTCCTAGGAAACAACTGCAGAGCAGCTATGGAGGGAAGCACTGCTATGGGCCTCTGCAGAATGAGACACACCAGTGCAGAAGTTGTACAGTAACATGATAAGCAATGGTAGAAAAGTGATTTGTCTCAAACAGTAATGACTTTTGCAGCTGTATAGTTTACCAGAGCAAATCACATAAAAATGGTGAAAACAGTAATATTGTATTCAAACTGTTTGAGTTTTTTGAAGTACCTCTTGATTCACGCTGACCTCATTTGTTCCCAAACACTGTTTATTCAGTTTGCACCTGAAATATAGATAGTTCTGCAGATCACACCAGCCTAAAGTATGATCTCTGCTTGTGCTTGGCAAAGAAAATGCAACTGAACAGTTACACTACTGGAGCTGGGATCGGATGTTCTTACAGATAAAAATATTGTACTTCTTGGTATCTAGCAAAACCCTAAGTACCTGGATTTGGTTTCAAACACCATGAGAGAGAGATTGACCCACCACACACATGCTTCTGTGACCCCTTTGTTTTCAGCACAGACTTCTCTTTCATTTGCTCTGCCTGGCACTTGCCTCTCTTCCTACAAATAACCGACAGAGTTGTTTACTGGATCAGCTCCAGTTACACTGAAAACACCATCTGAGTGGCATTACAGTATTGCTACAAACCAGACAACCTAACCTGAGTATTTTCTCACTTCTTCAGGCTCTCTGATGTCTGTCAATCCCGGAGTTGCTCGCTGGATCAAGGAACTGTTCTGCCACAATGAACGGGTTGTCCTTACAGGTGACTGGAAACATGGCTTCTTCTCATTAACAGCTGTAGGAGCAACAAACGTGGGCTCCATCCGCATCTACTTTGACCAGGTGAGCAGGATCATAGCAGGCACCTTTCTGCTGTTAATGGTTGAGGTTGGTGCACCATAACAAAATTTAAAAAAAAAAATCTTATTACCCTGAAATTAGGGTGTTTCACCAGTACTGATATTCTAAGACTGATCTAAACAGTCTCCAATATAGACAATTTTTTAAATATTCCTATTGCACCTTTGAACTGTGAGTTCTTGTATGGAAAATGCATGAGTGTGTACAGTCCACAGCTGTGGTGATGAATGAATACAGAGCACTGAAATCCTCCATTAAATCCTTCTCTTCTTCCTTCTCTGTACAGGACTTGCACACGAACAGTCCAAGTTACTCTAAAGGTTCCTACAATGACTTCAGCTTCATATCCAACAACAACAAGGAGGGAATCCCCATGAGGAAAGGGGAACATTTAGGGGAATTTAACTTAGGCTCTACGATCGTACTAATCTTTGAGGCACCCAAGGACTTCAGATTCAACCTCAAAGCTGGACAGAAAATCCGCTTTGGAGAAGCACTGGGCTCTCTATAGGAACTGTCTCAGCAAGATTTTCTATAAGAAGGGACTCTTTTCACACCACTGAGTGTTCCACTTAGCAAGTTTTTATCACTCAGCAGGACCTGGGTGAGGAGGAAGAAAGATGTCACTGCTGCATTAAACTTGAAAGTATTTGGTCTACATTTACCTGCTGCTGAATGTAGAAACTGAATTGAATGATCATGGATGTATCGGGTACAGCTGCCTTTAAAGATGTTGCCCATGGTGGTTTCAGGCCCACCCTGTGCCTGTAGTCTTTCATGTTCTGCCCTGAATGTGCCACAGGATAATTATGTTCTTAGAGCCTCTAAGTCCCTTTTAAGCCTTCCTAGGCAGGTGCAGTGGGAAAGGGTGGAGGTAGAGATTACCTGTATTTAAAGGGACACTGACAGGCTGAGTCAGACTTTATACCTTGTATCTACAGTATCTGTTTTTCAGACCTTGAGTAAAGAATATATTCTCATATTTATTTTATTCTAAGAAACTCCACCCAAATTCCTAGATAAAAGCAGTCTCTGAATGCACAGATGGCCAAACAGTGAAATTTGTTGGTGTGGCTTCATGGCCCAAACAAAGCAAAATGTACAACAGTCAGTCAGTACAATGAGTGACACTCATCCTGAGTTTTGTACTGTTAGACAACTTAAGTTCTTTTGTCTGACACTGTCCCTTTAAAAATGGACTTTGCACTGTATTTTAAACCTGAAAACAGTGTCTACATTCCAGACAACAGAACTTGTCATCTTGCAATTTTCTTTTTTTTTTCAAGACAGGCAAAGCTCTGTGTCTTCTTCCTAATCCATTTTTTTATTTTGCTATTCCAGGCCTTAAAGCTTTTGTCTTTATGAAAGACAGTTAACTTCACCTCTTGGATTAAGGAGTTAGAAGACATAGGGCATATTTTTGCTGGGTGATGTGATGGCAACTAAAGTATGTTTTTTCTTTCTGCTGTGTATCTTGTTACTTTGCCACTAAATTCTTGAAGAATTAGTTCCTCTGTTTAGGACAGCTTCAGCTACTTCAGGACCAATTTATATTGTACGGAATGAAATGCCCTATGCACTGACTGTGTTTAAAATATTTATGGCTCTTTAAAGAAATCCCCTGTTGCTTCCCAGGTGCCAGTCTCGCCCTCCCTTGACTGGGCAACAACTTCATCTTATTCAAAATACAAAACAAAAAACCACAGTGGCTCCGACTTGTACCCTTATACTTAATGCTAGGAATGTGCTGGGGGCTGAAATCTTTGTGCTGAAGCTTAATCCACTGTAAAATTTTAAAGCCTCTTTGTGACTTCACATCAAGAAGAGTTAAAATCTAACACCTTGGATCTACTGCATGTGGCACTGACAAAAACCACTGCCAAAGTGAGGAGGAATTGAGTTTTAAAGCAATGTATAAATTGTTTTTTGAGAATAAACTGTTTCAAGTCCCAGCACTCAAACATTTAGAACTGATTTTGCTATCAGAGCTTGTTGGAGTGGACATGCTTATGAAACCTGCCTTTGTGCTTTCTGAAAGATTTCTCACACTACTTCCTTGCTTGAGCTACTTTTCTGCTACTTCAAGGAGATGACAGGCTTTGACGAGCTCTGATCTCCTAAAGAAACCCTTCTTTGTATGCACTGCAGAAGATAGAATATAATTTTGTTGTACAAATGTCCAGTCTGCCAAGTCCTGTATGCTTAGCTTGTCATCGGGAAGGAAGGGATGATAAACTGCCTCTAAGTGGTGTAGCCCAGGCATGAGTCAGATGAGGGTGGCTGTTCAGGTGACAAGCAGGAGAAAATTCATTTGGCTCCAGGAGTCAGTGTTTCCTCACACAGGGAGGAGTTTGAAAGCTTGAAGTGGCTCTGAGCCACCTATCTTGTTAAAATTCTTGGTATTAGCAAGTTTACTCCTGCAGCAGTATAGTACCAGATACAAGTCTTTTTAAACCTTTGAGAGTGAGAAAAGAATAAGGCAAACATCAGCCCCAAGAGGATAAAGTTAAGGTGAGCGTTTTGATTAAATTTCAATGTTTGTTCCAGTGGATGAGAGAAAAAGACAACTGAATCTTCTTCTTTTCCACTGGGGTCTATGACATCCAGACAGAGCCAAAGGAAGTTTAAGCTTTAATTTCTTCCTATTCAGCAGCATCATCCATAGTATCTGAAGGTAAATATTAGCCTAGCGATGGAGGATGGGTTGCTTGATGTTTGCTTTATTAGAAATCTCAGAAGGAAGAGAGGATTCAGCATGGAAGTGGCTGTTGTTATGATGGTTTTAATACTGTGCAGAGTGAGCTAATAAACCAACATTGCTTGTGATGCAGGGGCCAGCAATGCACCCCAGGAGTGAAAAAGTTCCTCGAGGGTACTGATAATGCTGTGAATTTCTCCTGCATGGAGAATCCATTTAATTCAACTGTATCAGTAGCACGGTATTTTTGTATGTCAAAGTGTATGACTTACTGACATGAACTCATTTAATTGCAAACATTTTGAAATAAAGAGTCTTATCTGTGTTGCTTATCTTTGTGGCATGACAGGTAACCTAAACTAGGTATTGCAAGTGCAGCATGAGGTAGATGTTGCTCAAGTTTGGTTTTGATCAGCTAGAGTAACAATCAAAAAGCAAAATTGTTTTCACTTAATTTATCAAATATAAATGCCATACATAGAATTAAGTGAATAGATACATCTCTTCCATTGTCCCCTGCTATGAAAGGGGCAAAAAGTCCTACCCCTGAGCTGGGAAGTTGGAAGGTGCATTACAGATCCAGGGCAAGCTGGATATCTCGCAGGCGGGCAAGCAGGGCCTGCACGTGATGTCTGTCAGCCAGCTGTGCTTTGGTGAGAGTGTTGATCCTCACCTGCAACTGAAAGGGAACACAAGTGCATCAGCACCAACATCAGTTTGTACAGTGAGACAATATTTAGTCTTTTTGACAGCAAGAGCTGCTCCAGCAGCTTTTTTATTATCTCACTTGAGGGCCAGTACGTGGCAGATTGTGTCACTCAGGAACAGCTCAGGACTGGCTGGACTCAGAGGTACCAGAACCCACACCTGGCTGTGTGAACCTGGGGCCTGAAAGCAGTGCAGGTTCAGTCTACACACAGGGAATTGTCTTGAGAAATTGCAGAAAAATTTTGAGATTGGGTCTATGAAAGCTTGATCCATAGCTTGGAAACAGCCTCAGAAAGGTCTACTGGAGCAGGAATTACATTTCTGAACAAACAGGAAGAGGCATCTACACAGCCTGTTCTGCTCTTCAGCCTACTTCTGACTACAAATTTCCCTTGGCATTTTACTAACAGCTTGCTACACAATTTCTCATCAGCCTTTAGGCTAAGTGCATGGCACAGTGCTAATCACTTCAGTAGCTTCAATTTAAATGCTGTGTACACACCTGACCCAATTCTTCCTGAACTCCTTGCACACCATCTTGGGCTCCTGGTTGCATGCTCATTTCCAGCCACTGCTGCAGAATCTGTGCCTGCTGCTGACAGCACCTGATAAAATGGATTAGAAGGATTCTTATCCCAATTAAGAGCTCAACAGTCTAAGCCAACTTAGACTTGCAATTGATACTTGCAATAAGACCCATTTTTTTTGTCTCAAACCAGTCAATGGTTACAATGTTTTTAAAAAGGTAAAAAAAAAACCCAAAACCCAAAAGATGCTGGAAAGCAGAGGGATCTGAAAATTGTCATCTCCACCTCCTGCTTCTAGTCCCTGACTTCTTCCTTTCCTGACAGCTAAATCCCCCCAGCCCCATTTCTTTTGAGCATTTTTGGTTTTTTGTTCTAGTAGAGCAGTTATCAAATACCAGCCATATTTAACTTTTGTAATTGAAAGCTGGAAAAGCTTAGTCCTCACTCCTCTTGATAAAATAACTAAAAGCTAAATTTCAACTGCTCTGTCCAATTCATTTGTACTGTCTCCTGATTACACCCAGTGATACCTCTGACATGCTTCTGCAAGAGCTGCCAAAGGTATAATTAAACAACTTGGCTGACGACAGAAGTAGTTATGCACATACTCTCCTTCACCTGGAGTGAACTCGAAAGGAGAAAATAAAAACCTCTGGAACTTTTCTCTGTTTCATTCACAATTCCACTGTGAACAGACTGATTATTTCTAGGGTAGATACACAGAAAAAGTGCAGCAGAGTGGACAACATGAAGAAAGGTTGGCTAAAGATGCATTACTTGAGTTCCTGCTTCCTGCTGTAGTAGTACTGCATCTGCTGCTGGATATGCTGGAGCTCAACTTCCACCTTTCTCTCCAACATCATTTCTCCTCTGGAACTGTGCTTCCTCTTTTCCCCTTCAGCTGAATGGAAGATGTAAGGCACAAGCAATGGAGGTAGAACAGACATCCACTCTTTCTTCTTATCAAAAAACCAGAGAATATTTTTAATGACAGGAAAAAAGGAACTCTCACAACTGCCTTTCATGTGTTTGGTTACCCTGTGACATGTACCTGTTCACCCCGAAGGATCAGGTACAGTGAGAGGGCAGGAGTTCTGACAACAGAACAAGCTCTTGAAGACACAGTCTCAACACATAAAAGATACAAAATGCTCTGGTGGATGGTTCAGTACTACAGATATTGTTTTGGCCTGTTCAGGATTTAGTCTTTCACATTTAGTCTAGAAGAAATTAAGTACAGTAGTCCTGCAGGACAAACGTCATGCTCTGATGTCATTTAAAACACCACAATGGGAGGTGCTTAGACACCATCTGTCCCCTTTACAGCCATACTGTCAGCACAGGGAAATCTCAGAGAGCTCTACTGGATGAACTTCCCTCCTGAAGCAAGTTCTGTTGTACCTATGAACACCCCAGCACCTGAGCACATTCTTGCTAGAAGAATGTTCAAGCAGTTCCCATCCTTCAATGCCTACAGCAGGGCTTTAGCCCCCAGACTCAGCAGAATCCATACAACTGCAGTTACCTTCCCAGGAAGGAATACTGGTACCCTTTACCTCCTGATGCTGGCACACAAGACTGCCCTGTCTCCCATACATTTTGTGGGAGTCTCATATAGATGAGAGAGGAGGATGAGCAACTGCTGCAGTTTGGATCTGAGGATGTACCTGCAGTCTGGTGACTCCCTTTTCCCACCAAGTCTTCAGGTGACAGCAAATGTGGCTGCAAATTTGGTGGCAACTTCTTCTCCACAGAATTCTGTTGAAAGTCTTGGGAATGGGCTCCTCTGTGACGATTCGCAGGCTGACCTCCTCTCTAGAAGGTCAGAATGATACTGGGGTTTTCCTCAAAGGGTTTTCTTAAGTAAGCCCTACAAGTAGGATGTGCCTGACCTACTTAGTCCTACTCCCACTCAGACAACTCCTGCAGGTGCTGAGCCCCTCTCATAAAATCCCACAGAAGAAGCAGAGCTTAAAAGATGGGCTCTTTGATTTCTAGCATGGAGATATTTCACCAAGATTAAAACTTGCCATTCTGTGTGGAACAAGGAGTTCAAAAAGCAAGCAACTACTTGCAGGTTAAGTGAAATTCAATTTTTTGAAGCTCTCAGACACACCCACTGCTCCTAAAGCTGAGTTTCTCTTAAATCCCTGCAATCTGGACAGCAAACTGTAACTGCTCTGAACTCCAAAGAAGCAGCACCCTCACGTCACTTGCTAGGAAAAAATCTGGCTAGGAAGACAACCAGGAAAAAGGCATGAAATACAGAACACCACATGTGGATTGCTTCAGACTAGGGGTAAACAATTCTTGGGCATTCAGAGGCAGTTCACTTGGTCAGCTTTAAAGATGACAGCTAGAACAAGTGAAAACCAGCTCAACCAGGGCAGTTCAAAAGAACCACAAGAAAACACAGCAGTAAGCAACAGGCCTGCTGGTAGCAGCCCAGTACACACACTAATTGTTCCTTCAGCAACACACTCACCTCTTCTGAAGCAGCTTTCATGTGGGACATGAAAGATGCAGGAGACCACAGCTCTGGCCCCTGCCCAGCTCGGTGCATGTCCTGTGTCCACGGGGGGAGAGAAGCACAAGTGAGAGAGGGATGGGGATGAGCAGCATTGTCCATCTGAGATAGACATTTACAGGTACTTTCTTCCATGTGAGGTGTCAGCATGAAGTTCCCAGTCTGTGCAGGACATTTATTCACAGATGTTTGCTGAAAGGGTACCTCTGACCTGTACAAGAAGAAGGATAAAGTCACTACACACTGCAACATGTTGGTCTTGTCCTTTGGGGTCAGTGCAAAAAAGGGGTGACTCCTGTCATTCCCTTGCATACAGCTCTCCAATTGGCTGCTCTACTATGCCCACTGTAAGTCACCCTCTTTTCTTTACTTTTAAAATTAGGTTTTCTACCTAGTAAAAGAAGGTCCCAGCAGTTCCTTGCTTTCTAGAGATTCCAGAGGGAAGTCAGGCTTCCGTGGTGGCAACCTGGCTTGTTGAATGGCATTTCTGAAAAGAAAAACAGAACAAAGAATGCCCCAGACTTAGGATTATTATAAATTAGCATCAGCTGGCATTGCAAGAAACAGTCCTGTTTCATCATTCATCCCTGCTCTGCAACATTCTCCTTGCATGCAATTCTGGTTCTTAAAGATTAAATGTCAACCTGTATTAATGTGAGAATCTAGTTCACCATGTGAATGGTGCTGCCAACACAAAGAATGGTGGAATTGATACAACTGAACAGGGCAGAAACTCTTCTTTTGGCAGCATATACTTGCTTAAAGCAAAGTGAAGTTACAATCTTATTTCCCTGTAGGGTTCCTGTCTTGCACTGAGAAGATTCAGACAATTCTTCCTTGCAACTGCCCCATGATCAATAGGAATTTTTTAAGGAATAGCTTCCCCAGGGGAAAAGAAAGGGGCAAGAAGAAAGTTCAGCTTCTGTACACCAGGATCTTGATGTTTATCATTTCATCAGATGACTTCAGTGCAAAAAGCAAGAGCTCCAGTGACACTGGGTCACTTGGGCAAGATAAGCTCTCCCGATGGCCCAAGGCCCATCAAAGGTATCCTTCAATGTTTCTCTGTATAACTGTTCCTATGACAAATGGCCAGTGCTCCACAAATTCAGTTCTGCCTTGAGAAACACAAAGTGGAAGGTCTGTAGCTGAGCTGGTTCTACCTGTCACGGGCAAGTACAGTCACAAATACCTTCACTATGTGCGGGCTGATGCTTGAATTACACAGCAGCTCTTGTGTAACTCTGTACCAGCAGCCACATGATGCAGAGTCAGAGTTAAGGATGGAACTAAGTCATCAATGACAAAACTTGGAAACACAAAAATGAGACAGATAGATTACATATGTACAAAGTTACTTATATGCCAGAAAAACGGGGGAGGGACTGGAAATTTACACTCACAGGCCACGCAGAACTGAGCCCCCCTCAGCAGGGTGAAGTGGTAGATGTCTGCATTTTGAAGGCCATGGCTCTTCCTCTGATGACTGTCCTCTTGTCTCAGGACTAACATCAGGCTTTTTAAATGTCACTTGCTTCTTCAGAGGTGGCAAAAAAGAAAAAGGCTTATTTAATTTCTGGGAGAGAGCCTCTGTTTCCACAGCATGGCACAACAATACACTGACTGGTGAAGACTGCAGGCTGCCTGCCAACACAAAGAATAGCAGAGCATCTGATGGCTGAGAGCAGGAAGCACCATGGAGAAGGAACCAAGATTTCTGATGCCCTCCAAGCCATACCAGCTCTCTAAACTAAATCAAGAGGTCCACTGTGGTAACATTTGGGTGAGGAGAATTAACTGGGTACTTCTGCACCAAGGCAAGCTGCACATTAGGAAATGGAACAACTGGTATCCTGAAAACCTGGAAAAGAGCTGGGAATGCTGCCCAGAAGCAGGAAGAGAGCAGTCAATACAGGCATCCTTTTCACACACAGGCCTGGGTTGATACTCAAAGGCAGAAGTGACACAAGCCCACATATGAAGGTATAAGCAGTGCTAAAGCTAAGACAAGATCAGATGTAGTCTCTAATGCTTCATTTTAGCACAGAATTTAGAGACCTGACCCACATGCAAAGGTTGCAATCAGGAGTATTGTCTGTGGCAGAAACTGGCCAGTTTTAAAACAGTTTCATTAAGAAACGTTCCAAATTAGTCTGAAGTCCTCTAGTTTCAGCTGAATGAAATGCTTTGAACCAGAAATAGAAATGTATGTAGGATCTAAACAATAGCTGGGATGTGGAGCTCCAAGATACATACATGCACAGACACACAAACACACATCCCACACACAGAGCAGAGACCCGAGCAGCCCAGCTCTGGATATATATCTGAGCAATCTCTCTTTCACCTCCAGCTGGGGCTGGGTATGGAGCTGTCCCTGCAGCTGTTTGATGCCAGCAGTGTTTCTCAAGGTATGGATTACACCTTCTCTCAAAGGAGCTGTGTGGTGAACTCCTGTGACCTTTTCAATGCCATCTCTCTTCTCCTGCTGCCCCTTGGCAAACCTGAGCCAAGCATCAAATACCTACAACAGGAACAATGAGAGCTGTGAGTATTACACAGACAGGTTCCAGGCCAGGGACTCCCCCTGCAGACAGCAACACTCTCCCTTCCACTGGATAGGAATAGGCAGAGCTACAGCAACAGCAGGACACTGCCACAATGACAAACGGACAGAGATTTAAGTCAGCTGAGGCCAGATGGGGAAAAATGTGCATATTTTTAAATCAGCTAAGAAATTTTAGTGAGTTTTCTAGCATCCCAAAATAACATACAGCACCCCAAAGAGGAAAGGAAACAGACATTCAGTGTGCATGCTGCTGACTGCAGTCAAATCTGCCCATGATCTGCACGTCATCAAACTCACCTGCCTGCCCCTGCCCTGCACAGCCCCTTACCTTTCTCTGCACTGAAAGGGACCAGTGCCACAATGCTTGCACTGTCTTCTGCTTTTCCCATTGTTGCTGCAACAGCTATTAGGGGAAAAAAAATGCACAGCAACCAGGTTAGGTGTTCACATACTCAACACCAGGAACGCCAGCCAAAGCACCAAGCAAAGAGGAAGTGATGGCAGAGTCAGAGCAGAAACATCCTCAGTTCACCCAGTCTATAGAAAGGTGTCTCTTGTGCTAGCTGAACCAAAAAATCCTGAAAATGTTTAAATAAAGTTTTCTTGGTCCTTGTGTAAACAGAACATGAAGGAGAAGGGAGAATGATAGCAAGAAGCTAGGTGTCTACACAGGGAAAAATTCCTTACCCGAGTTTTCCAGCAAGAGAAGGAAGCAGAGCGAAGTCTATGAGTCATTAGTTCATCTCCCCTTCTCTGCAGCAGCTGCAAGGCAACCAAAACAGTGAGTCACTTGCAGACAAACTCCATTTATCTAGACAAATGCTATTAGAACAGCTAGCAAACAGCCTTTATCACCCTCCCTTTGCTCTGTTGAGGCCACCCTCAATACCCAAGTGCCCTACAGTGTAACCCCAAGCACAGAAATCTACAAGCCCAGCAGGGATTTCATTCACAGTAAGCTCAGGTTGTCTTGTTAAGTCTGTTACTTCTATCAGTTTCTTCAGGCAAGACACAGCCATGCTCCTTCCTCCTCAGTATACAAAGCTCCTTCTCAGCCCAGACTGCCATTCCCTTCACCAGGGAGCACAGTGTGTTCCTCCATACCCTAACTTCCCACAGGCTGGGAAGTTTGCTGATCCTTCTCACCTTTTTCCCAAGGCACTGCTGATGATAATTTTTCCATTTCACCAGGTACTTCTGGAGCAGGCGCTGCTGGTGGTGCTGTGCTGCCCTGTGGTGCTGAGCCCTCAGCATCAGAGACTCCCTCGTTAATCCCTTCCAGTGCAGAAACAGGCTCTGTAAATGCACTGTTAGGGGAAGATACATTAATTCATGTACCAAAGGGAGACTATTAATCTCAGAGTATCAAGTGATCAGCTGCTCTTCTCGACTGTTTCAGCAATACTCAACTTGGACAATACTCAGCACTGACAGAATTCAGTACAGGAAGAACAACTGTGTAACAGACAGGGAGCTGTGACTTTCAAGTCTTCCCTTCTGCCACTGACATTCTTTACAACCTTTAGGAAAGCCCTTTGTGCTTCAGAGTCATCATGTCAAGAATGTACCACGGTACCATGAAAATGCTCGCAGAGTTTGAAGGTCTTTCAGTAAGAATTACTAGAGAAAGACTGAAGCAGTAATTGATAAGACTACTTGCATTGCCCTCAAAACAGATGTCTGAGGTTCTCAAAATTAGTAATGGAAAATTCCTTTGAGAAAGGAAGTGTTACCATCCATTATATGGTAAAAAGAACAAACAGAGAAACAAACGTAACACAAGTAGCATTCAGGAGATCACTGGAGTCCCAATTCACTCTCCATTCTGTGGGGACATCCTCTGTAAGCCAACAGACCATCCAGTCACATCATCCATACAGATGACACAACACACTGCTTGTGGCTCATTCACAGACAATGAAGACTTTTGAGAGTTCAACATCTATACCAGCTCACCTAAATCCAAATGTTTTCTGGCCTCCACCACAGCTGTCACCTTCAGGTGGCGGTGACACGCTCGTAGCCAGGCAGTGTCTCTCCACTGCAGCAGCACCTAAGGATACAATGCAAACAGGAGATGGGACACAGACTGGCACTGCAGTGGAAGGGGACACAAGGTACTCCCCCCATCGCTGGTAACATAACCATTTCCACCTCATTTTTCACATAAGGCTCAGCAGACAGAATTTCCTACAAATTAAATGCAGAAGTATTTCAGAGGGTCCCCTTGGCATTTTTCAAGGTGTTCTTCTCTTTCATCCATCCCCTCCCTGCCCCACCTCACCAATACTACTATGCTATATCATGCTATTTGTTTTTCCTTCCTTCTAAGGAATGAGAAGAAGGAAGAGAAAAAGCCATGAGCTCACAGAGACAAGTTTCAGAGACACCTATAAAAATGAGACTCCCACTTTGCAGATCTCTCTTAGTAGTGGCTCTTAGATTTAAGTTTTTGGCCCTTCTAATTGTATTATCTGACCCCTGCCTGAACCAGCACCTGTACTGAGACCTTGGCACCTGCTGTACTGATCCTACCTTTGACAGGATTGCTCTCCTGTAGTGCTCATCTGCCCGAGTAGTTGCCTCAGATTCATGTATAAGAGCAAGAGCATTTTCTCTCCACGTACACAGCACCTGTCTGAAGGCAAAAATACACACAAAAGTTAAAAACAAACCCATTAAGAATGATTCTCACTTGTTCATTTGGCACTTTCCTACTCACAAGGGAACCAAAACCAGCTGCGTCTATAAACTCAGTCGAACAAATCAACTTCTGCCCCTTCAGGTCTCTGCTGAAGAGAAGGCAGTGCAAAACAGAACACAGTCTGAAATCCAGCAGCTTCAGCTGAGCCAATCAGGCTCTGCAAGTGACTCAGGCTGTATAGCATTAAAATAAATAAGGTAACTAAATAACTACAACCAATGCAATGTGAGAATATCTTTAATCACTCTCCTCACTGTAATGCAAGAGAGGCTCTGCATCTTCCAGGCTGCTTTAATACCATAACAGATGTAGTTAATACCATAATGATGCAGTTTGCTGTCTGATGACTCTTGCAGGACTAAACAGAGATTTAAAAAATATTCAAGCAAAACAGATAGCAAACAGGAAGAGGTTGATTTCTTTTACCCAGATGATCTGCATGCAAAGAAACAGCAATGCATGGCAGAGTCCACTCCCAGCGCCAAACCTTCAGAAAGTTACAAAGGTGGCAGTGAAAGAAAGTAATGAATTTGACTGCAGTGCAGTCTCTCATGCTGCCTAGGAAGAGGCTCACCGCAGCAGCAGTTGAGTGTGCTGTTTCTCCTTCTCAGCTACTTGATACAGAATGCACTGTATATTTTGTTGGTAAATCTGGAAAAAAAATAGTATTGAGAGGTAAATTTCCCTCAAATGTTAACACTAGTGAGGAGAGGAAACATCTAGAAACTCTTACTAGCATCTAACTAACTCTTACTAACTCATAAGTAGCACTGGCAGTAAAGTACAGGGGGAAAAATACAGCCACTGAAATAAAATGCTGCTTTGCTGTAGCAAGCAGTCACTACACAATAGTTAATGCTAGCTGTGATACACCATTCACCAGTGCTAAAAGATTACCTTGGTTCTTCTGCTCCAAAAAGCAATGCCAGAGCTCATACAGCCTTACATACAAGAGCCTCCATTCTACCTTGCACATGTGGTGTGTATGTCCCTCCAGTGAAGCAGCATGGGAGCTCTGCAACTCTCACTAAAACACTACAGCACATACAGACAAGTGCCTCAAAAAGCCTGTTCCATCCTACCTTCCAAGCTGCCAAGGTCTTGCCCAGCAACACACGTTGATAGTGCAGATCTGCTTGCACCAGCTTCCCCCATTTCTCACGCTGATGTCCCACATACTAGGAGAAAATGGAAAAAAACCAAAAGATACATACACATGAAGAAGGGAAAACACGTAATGGCAGAGAGAGGAAGGAAAAGGACCATTTCCATTATCTGGAGAATCAATCCTTCACCTTGCTGTAACAGCTTTTCACTCAAACTGGTGTTGCACTCTGCTATGTCCCCAAAAAGGCCTAGCTGAGGTGCTTTTTTTTTCCTGCCCTTTGTAGGAATCCTCTTGAAGACTGATGTAAACCACTCAGGTTAACAGGTCTGCACCAACATAGCAGCTCCAACTATAAAATTTCTCATAGATTCTCAAGACATGCTGCAAGGCACATCTGGTACCTCATATCATGGTAAGGAAAAGGGGCCTAACATGAAAGTACTCTGTGACAGTGTTTGTGACAACCTGTAACACAAATACAGGTCATACACAAAGGCCTGGCTGCAAACTTCTAACTTGAATTTTGAGAAAGACACACCCAGTACTGGGTAGGGACAATTTCATCACACTAACTCTGATTACATTCCCAGGTACATCTAAACCATATTCCTATTCTCACCATATCTAGACACATGAACAAAAAAGAATTCCCTCTTCTTCCTACACAGTTCCTGTTCCACCTACACCAAACTGGTTTTATCCACACGAAAAGGGAGGAGAGCTTAGGAATGACCAGTGTTTAAAATAAACAATTTAACTTCTAGCCATATGGGTACAAGCAATTCAAACATAACAGGAAGACTTCACGCTCTTCCCCATCTTCTAACTCTCTCACCTCTCTCCACTTGTTCCAAGTCTGCTGCAGACACTTTGAACAGTGAAATCTTAATGCTTTTGTCTCCTTGAGCCTCCTATAAGAAAAATAATTATTTGTCCTACAGTGCAATCCATGTTACTGGACAACTTCTAGCACAGACTTGAGTCCACATTTGTTATTTTCAGTAATTCATTTACTGAAGACAACTTAATAGACTCCAAAGCACTAAAAAGGAGTGATCACCATTGTGAATTAAATGCTATTTGTCCAAAGTGGGCTGCCACAGGGCCAATCCAAATCATTCTCTGTTTCAAAATAAATCTTACTCTGTTTCTCTCTCCTGAGTCTTTTGTTTCCACAGACAGAAGGCCTTTAGCAGCAGCTGGTTACTGTAGTGATCTCCTGCACGAACCAAGCCCTCCTGCTCCTCCAAACGTTCAGCTGTTCTCCTCCGCCAGCAGGACCAGAAGCAGCGCAAGAGCCGCCTTTCAAAATGGAGGACAGCCTGAGATGGAGGGAAGGTGCAATGAATGCACAGCACAGGCAGCTACAAACAGGAAACATCTCCTTAAAGATGACATGCATAGAACCGTCCAGTGTTTGTTTTTCTGAGGTTGAACAGCAATGGACACACCACCAAAGCCCCTTTGTGGTGAGGCTATGTAACCTGCTCTGCAGGTACCTGTGTGCATGTGGGTGGAGGAGCTGTTACCAAAAAACAGCAAGCCAAAGAGAGGAAAAGCACAAGCTGATAAATAGCATGTGAAGGACTCCTAAAAACTGATAAGTTCCAGAAACTAGTCCTGTTGAATGTACAAGAACTGATAATCTCCCTCCACCAAGGGTGAGCCATATCTGCACAAAGACACCCACACATGCTACTGTCAACTTGGAGTTCTGTAAGAGACCACATAAAGGCCACAGTGGCTGCTGCTCCAGGACTATACACACACACACACATATANGACACCTACCTAGAAGCAGCTAATTTCTCAGTACAACCCTGCACTTCTTAAATGACTGGTATTATTTAGTAGCATTATTATTATTTCAACAAAGTAACTATGAGACAGTGTGAGAGAGAGAGAAAGAGCACACACACATTTACAGGGTGAGGGAATAAGTGAATGAACTATGTGAATGGCAATCCTCTAATAATAACTTGTTTCTATTATTAACAAATGCTTAACTTAGAAAAGATGATCAGTAAATATTGGTTGTAATCTCTTCTCCCTGACTTGATCCCTCACCAGGGAAACAGGAATTTACAACAACCGAGTCCATCTCATGCTAACTCATATTCACGGACAGTGACTATGAAATCATCTCCTCTATTTCCTAAGCAAGGTACAAGAGTTACGTTTACCCTCTTCTCTCCCATTCTATATTCTTGCAGCTTGCAGGTCTTCAGCAGCCATGTGTCAAATACCTGTCTCATCAACACCCTCCTGTCAAGCAAAAAGGAAGAATGTCAGCAACAGGAGACAATTCCTTCAGAAAACATATTGGTCTTATGAATGTCAGCTGACTAAATGAACCTCAGAGCTAGGCTTAACCAGTGTCCCTCTTACATTCCAGAGAGAAGCAGATGTAAATTGTTCATTACTCACAGAAAATGTCAGAGCAGTTGCCATCAAGTCATGCCCCCAAAGGTATTACCATACTTTAGAAGAGAACCAAAGGCCCACAGATTCCACACTTGTACAAGTCTGTATTAATATTTCTCTGCACACCTGTAACGGGCATGAGCCATTGATGTTAAGGCCTGCTGCTGTTCTTCCTCCTTCTCTTCCAAACAGGACTTCCAACGGTTCCAGTACTTCTGCAGCACCTGAAATAAAATAACAAAGACACAAAACTCCCCAAAGATATTCAGTGAGGAGAAGAATGCAAAGAAATAAATTATTAAAGTCCTAATGAAACTGCATACTGCAATGGTTGCCTCCTGCACTGCTTCATATACCAAACTTTTTAACCTCCTACAAGTTTTTCTGGTAAAAGAAAAAATCCACCATAAACACAGGGAAACAAATCACTAAACATATGTAAGATTGGCAGTTGACTCACACAGATTTTCTGTGGCTGTATTTAAGAACAAAGCCACTGCTGTAATAAAAAAGTACTTTGTAGGTGACAGTGGAAGTCAACAGGACAGCTCAAGACAAACTGACACAAGAAGCAAAGTCAAACTCACTGTAACTCGATGCTGACAGGATGACAGATTTGTTCTCATTCGCTGAAGACGAGCGTCCAGGACATTCTGCTGAAGACCCTTAAGGCCAAGTTCCTGTAACAACAAGAAATAAACACAACTTTCATTTGTAGTCCAAATCAGGTAATTTAGAACTGATCTACAATCCTAGAATCCCTTGAGTGGGGGCAGAACATGGTAAATAGCATTATGAGAGCATCCTACTTCAAATCACTAATCATCCTGCTCTTATAATCACTAATGTTTTCACTTCACGATCCAAACCAGTTTATTGACCTTTTAATGACCTGTACTGATCCAACCTTGAAAATAGTTCAGTTCCAAAAAACTGGCGGCTTGCTTGTCCCCACCTTTCAGATAGCCTTCAAGGATTTATTTTTTCTTTAAAAAAACCCCTAAAACCTAAACAAAACCCCAAAACACTAAACTACTTGCACATGCAGCAAGCCATCTTTGGCCTCATGTGAAAAGCAGCATGCACACATTACTGCAGAGAAGAAAAAATAATTCTTGTAGCAAACAGCATAAGAAAAAAAAAAATCAAGGGGAAAAGGCAATCTCATGGTGGAATACCAGGGAGCAGGTAACCCAACACCCTCAAGATGAATCTACTTCACCAGTTGCCCAAATGGATGAATAACGGTTCTGAAGATCAGCACAGTTTCCCCATTTGGATTCAGCTAGCAGATTCCAGAATAGTTGAAATTTAGAAACCTGGTGTATCTCCCATTTAACACTTGCTCACCACTGTCAGTGTTACAGGGACACTCCACAGCCCCTCCCATCCGGAGGGGATGACACATAACAGTGCTCTTACCAACAGGTGACACTTGTAGTGCCTTTCAGCCAGCTCACACTGCTGAGCCTCTTCCACACACAGCACAACATCTGTCACTGAGTTAAAGTATGTTTTACACACAACAACCTTCTGCCACAGAGGGGCACTACATCTCCATCTAAATTCGCTTCAACGTTTGAATGTCCAGCACTGTTATCTACAGAAGTTTTGACTACAGTCAAACTTTTAGGTTTTGCTGGCTTATCACAATATGTTTCTGATTCACTCTTAAGTAACAACCATAAATTATCTTCTGCAGGCTCTAATATACTCTTATACAGCTGCCAACATACTGTAATTACAACAGTTTAATGAATTGTTAGTAAGGCATTACATACACCTAATGACAACTTGTTTGTTGTCACTCGCGCTACTGCACAACATTCCTGCTTATTAACTGGATCTTCCCCCTGCGGGAATGCTTCTAAGGTGTCTTTGCTAGGGACTAAACACAGATTGGATACAATGCTTCCAGTGTGCAAAGACTCTCCATAAGGCAATCCTTGTTGCTTGTTTTTCCAGGTCACTTCCATGAGCCCGCATTCTTCTCCTGCACTCCCATGACAGCTGCCAATCGGAGAAGCACCTCCGGAGCATCCTGCTTCGGTGAAACTCTTGGGCCAGCTCTGGAAGACAGACACAAATCCCTCATGGCTTGTTCTGTCCTAGGCTCATTCATATCAGATGAGATCCTGGCATCTGAGCCACTGGCTCACAAGTGCCATGAGCTCTAACACTGAAAAATGGTTACAAGAATTCACACTAATGCTCAGCTACAGATCATATTCTTCCTATTGATCACAAAAGCAGTTTTAAAGCAGTAACCTACTGTACTGACTTAAGAGAGGGAAGTTGGGACAATGTATTACTTGTGCAACATACTCAAACTTGCTTACATTTCAGCATACTCGTATTACTAAATCCTACACATCCAAGCTAGATTCTTTCCACTGCAACCAATCAAAAAGCAATTCATACAAATATCTGAACTCATTCCCATTCAAGGGAAGAAACAAAGGAGCTGCTGTAATAATCTTTACCATCCTATATGATTTGACTGATTATCAAGGAAGTCCACAGACTGACTGATCAAAGTCTTGAATACATCCTTCTCACAGATATCTCAGTCAAAATCCAAGAGACAATATGCAAGTTTTCATCAAGGGAACTGTAAAGCATTTTCTTTTAAATTCTGTGGAAAGCAGGTGATCTTCCTGACAGTCCAGCATATGAGCTAAGCCAGCCAGGTCTGTCAGAGTGTCCAGCCCAAGCTGTATCTCATGACCTGGGTGGGGAGAGACATTGCAGTGTCTCCTAGAACACAAAAAACCATCACTGTGCCCTCAGCAAAGGGGCTGAGCCCTGTTCTGTCCCAGCTCACCATTTTCACTCACCATTCTGGCGTTTCTTTACTCTGTGGAGGTTCAGGTATCCCAGCCATGCTTCCATGCATCTCCTCAATTCCCAGTGCTGATGGTGAGTTACTGCCCTGGTGTCCTTCTGCTTTTCATTCTGGGTGTGTAAATACAGCTCTCGCCACTGCAACCAAGCCTGAAGGAACAATTAACGGGCAAGGGCAGTTCAGGGGAAAAAACAGACAAGATTAGGGAAGTAGAACAAAGAGAAGGAGAGGAAGAACACACATGCAATAAGAAATTCCATGTAAGTTCTAAAGGTGAAAGCCATGAGCAATGAGGTTCCCCCCAAAAAAAGAGGAAAAAACCCAACAAAACCCAAACAAACACCAAAGGAATGTCAGCATAGAAAACGTCAAAGATTTTTTCACTCTTTTAAATACTTTCACACTTCTTCCCATTAAAAATACTTTTCTTTTGCCAACAGGCTTTCTTTCAGATTATTTTCATATCAAAGGGAATCACATCATGAGATACTATAAGACTTCTCAAGTCACAGGTTTCTTTCCTTAGCAGAATACTGCCCTAAACCAGTACTGTTGCATCTTACAGTGCAGGTCAAATTTGTACGCTGCATCTTACAGTGCATTTGCCATGCTGCATCTTACAGTGCAGGTCAAATTTGTACGCTGCATCTTACCGTGCATTTGCCATGCTGCATCTTACAGTGCAGGTCAAATTTGTACGCTGCATCTTACCGTGCATTTGCCATGCTGCATCTTACAGTGCAGGTCAAATTTGTACGCTGCATCTTACCGTGCATTTGCCATGCTGCATCTTACAGTGCAGGTCAAATTAAATACCATTCCCTCTTTTTGATGAAATGGACAAAAAGCCACGGTTTCAGTGAAAGAAAAAAGAAACCTATGCTGTTTTCACTTCAGCTAAGATCAACCATCTGGACAACACTCTCAGTCATCTGATTTAGTTTTAAGTAGTCCTGCATAAGAAGAAAGAAGTTGGACTTGATGCACCTTGAACTCTGAGAGGTTTGGTGCTGTAACCACTTCCCTGAGGAGTCTGTTCCAGGGACTGATCACCCTCTCAGGAAGATCCTTTTCCTAATGTCCGGTCTGAACTTGCCCTGACACAGCTTCATTCCATTTCCCCACGTCCTGATATGATATTCCACCATAAGTACTGCAATTTTCAAAGTAAATGAGTACAAGGCCTAATTTTTATTCATCTGCAACATTTTCACACGTGTGCAACTTAAACATTAGAAATGGCAGTAGTTGAAGCTCCTGAGACTTACTCGAAATTGCAGGCTCTGGGCCCAATGCTGCAGAGCCAAAATATTCATTTTATGTCCAGAACATTTCTGGTAGTGTTGTCTTCTCCACACTGCCCATGAAATGCTGCCAAAACAATGTTACAGACAAGTTCAAACATAGGTGCCATAATTTGGTGCAAGAAATCACTTTCATCTGACTGGAAAAAGGTATGAACAACAATCTTTTCAAAGAACCACCAAATGGTTTGGGTTGGAAGGGACCTTAAAGATCACCTTGTTCCAATCCCCTGCCATGGGCAGAGACATGTTCCATTTCCCACATTGCTCCAAGTCCCATCCAAACTGACCTTCCAGGGATGGGGCATCAACATCATCTCTGGGTAACCTCCAGGTTTCAGTGCCTCACCACCCTCAGAGTAAAGAATTTCTTCCTAATATTTAATCTAAATCTACCCTCTTTCAACTTAAAGCCATTCCCCCTTGTCCTCTCACTGCATGCCCTTGCAAAAGTCACTCTCCAGCCTTCCTGTAGGCTCCCATTAGGCACTGGCAAGCTGCTATATAATGTCTCTTAAATTCACAGTCTGTGGGTGTGCCAGAAGAACTCACACATCCCAGAAAGCAACAGAATTCTTAAAGAAAAATCAAGCACTGAACAAAGTCATGGTGTGACTTTTTATCTTTTAGGAAAAGATAACATAACACAGATAAAAGCCATGGCCTTGTGGTCAGCGCCTCTCTGCCTGTTTGTAGTCCATCCTTACCGCAAACAGCTTCTTTTCCTGAATGCCAGTGCCACAGACTGCATCCCATGCTTTGTCCTTTGAACATCAACATAAACCAGCCAGTGCTGCCAGGTCCTGAGCAGAGTTCGCCTCTTTGCTGTGCATGACAAAAAACGGCAGCATCTTAAGTTCTGGAATCTGGCACAGCTTAACCTCTCCATCACAGCTCGCCCCCGACTCCTGTGTCCTCAACCTGCAGAGACACCTTGTGGAAAAGCCTGAAATGACAGCGACCCTCCCTCTGGTCGAGCGTGTCACAGCGAGAAGTCTCAGAATCGCTGACAGCACCGTCCATGCCGCTTGTTCAGAGCAGCGTGAATTATCGGACAATGGCCGATAATCGCTTTGTCTTCAGTGCTTACAGGGGAAATAACAGTAGAACAATAGTCAGCATAACGACTGTACTGGGTAAGAATTAGAGGATTCTCTTTGGTTTGTTTAAAAAAAAAAAGTGTATCCGGTTCATCAGTTGCTTTTCAAGAGTTATTCTCTCCTACAAGCAGAGAAATGAACCAGAAACAAGTCAACTTTATTTAGCAGGCTGGTCATGCAGCTAAAAACAGAAGTGGTGTCACAAATTCCAGTTTACCACTTAGTGCAGCACACTCCATATTCTCCTCACAGCAAGTTGGCTTGTCAGAACTGACACTACTAAAGCAACGTTATTAGAAAAAATTGTCATTGATTCTATGCCACTTCACACGCACACATAAAAGAACCCCAGACTTTTCTTTTTTAGGATTTCCTTGTGAATCAAGCATTAACCTACCTTGAAACAGGTCACCTTTTTCTATTTTTGACCAAGTAACACATAGCTTCTGCTGTAAATACTCTGGCCTCACTCAGTAAGAAAGCAGTCTGAATAGCCTGTCAGTTTGTGTCCAAAGGTGCCAGTCTCTAGGACATTCTGAGGCTACGTTCATGTGCAAAGAGAGCAGTTAACTTATTCAGCAAATCAGCACAGAACAAAACCTCAGTATCATCTTTAAACAAGGGTCAACCTCCCTTCAGCAAAACATACTCCCTGAATCCAAGAAAGTTGCTACCAGTACATATAGCTCCAAGTCAAATCCCTTGGAGAGCAAAGAACCTACACAGTAAGACAAAGGGCACTTCAAAAGTTTGGCCTTCTTTCAATTGCAAGACACAAGCTGGAAGGAACAGTAAATAGATATAAAATAAGTGCTGTTAAAAGCACAGGGAATTACTATCTAATGTCTATAGCAACAGCTGATAGAGAATTCCAGTAAAACATTCGATCAAAAAACATCTACTTGAAAACATATTGTGATTAAGTAAAAAAAACCAAACAAACAAACAAAAAACCAACCAAAAATCAAGCCACTCGCTCAAAAACAACCAGTGCAATCCAGAGCAGATGGAGAGGCTCTTAAGCTTATTCACTGGCATCCCTAAATAACTATATAGCTACACCCCTATAACAGAACCCCCCTGCCATCTGCTCCTGCAAGCACTGCACTACCATGGGGGGGAGGAGCTCAGGGCGCAAACAGGCACAGGGCACACAGATTCTGGTAAAAAAAATTCCCGTTGGAAACTCCCATCTCAGTGTGTCCCCAGATACTGGTAATCACCATCACTTCACTCACCATGAGACTCTGCAACATAATACTTGTTCCTCTTTCCTTGCTGTTGGCATACATAGGCTCTCCAAGCCTTGAATATCAAATTAAGGAGTAAACGCCTGAAAAATGAAAGAAGTGCCATTCAGTAAAATATTAAAATAAGCAATGAAAAGATTGCTCTTGGCCTAGACATGGATGTACCATGGATGGAACTTGCTCACTGGTACCAAAAACTCCTTCAGAAAATTTCTCATACACACGCCAAAGGGAAGTAATTTCACTAACCTGTAATGGTTGTCTGCTCTGAGGCTGAGCTTCTTTTCTCTGCAAAGTGTCCACTGCTCCTTCCACTCTCCAAAAGTTTTTTGAAGAATCTTCTGATCATAAAAACATCTAAACAGTTGAAAGATTTGGACAGAAGAAACGTCATACAGGTTTCCAGAGTGACCACAAATCAGTTTTAATGAATATTACACCACCTTTTCTCCAGGCTTGCCTGATTAGCCTAACAACATCTAATTGCATGTAAAACCAGTACCCTACTGTGACACTTTATTCGAAGATTCTGTGAAGTACTGCAAGAAGCAATCACTCTACTGACTAAATATTTCACATAAAGACAAGGAATAAAAGACAGATGTTGTTAACTTGTCAAACATCAGAGTACCAGTTGACTTGAGACCTATTCACATCTTTTGTCCTCAGTTCTGTGTTTTACTCTAACAACCAGAACAGTAGATAACAATACATGGATTCTCCTTTCTAATCTTGTTCTTCGCTATTTTAACACAAAATATTTTTAATATATAAATAAATACAAAAGCTACAACAGATTTTATAATGCTTTGATATTTTTATCATGCAATAACAGCAGAATTAGGCCCAGAATACCTAGAGGTTTCTCAGTGAAACATATCAATCCTCTCACAAGCTGCAATTCACAGCCACCTACCCCAAGCCAAGCTGCTAAGTCATTCCAAGCACTCATGCAGAAAAGGAAAAAAGAAAAGAGCTACATGTTATTTTTTTGGACTTGATGCATTAACAGTATTGCACACGCATTAACAGGTATTACAAATTAAAGCTATGGAGAACTGGGGACTTTTAAATCTAGAAAGGCAATTCATTATTGCTTGTGCTCCTTGCTGGTCTTTATAAAATCTATTTCCCCTATAAAATAAATTCATCATTGTGCTGAATTGATAGCAAAAGCAGTGCCAACTCAGTAGATGGGACAAGAGGAATGGTGAGGTTCACAGGACAACTTCCGTTTACTGACAAAGGCAGAAACAGAATATATTTGATACAGAAAAATGAAACTGAATGACTAAGGACCTGATCTTATTCCAAATGCAAGTCTTCCCACAGGGAACTGCCTGGGTTCCCAAGGGTGTGGTCAAGCAAGAATGAACATGCAAATTAATGCAAAACAAGAAATGAATATCAAAGCATGGGGTTTCAGTAGCTCACAGAACACTGACAGTAGAAAGGAATTATCTGCCACAGGTTATTTCCAAGTCAGACAGATACCAAACATACACAGATACACATCAAGAACAACAGTGCAAACAGTAATATTAACTGAAATTCATATTAAGAGTTGGACTCAATGACCATGTGGGTCCTTTCCAATTCAGAACAGTCTGTGAAATCTCTGTCATCATAACTTTGGGAAATAGTTAAATTTAAAGCAGGTATCCCAATCACATCCCATCATTTATATGCACATACTGTTCAATTTTATCAAAACACAGTTCCTATGAATTTGGTTAATAGAAGTTTAATCATGATTATTAAAAACAAACAAAAAAAGCAAGAGCAAGAAAGGTATCAAAAGAAAATCTTCAGGTGATCTCAAAATACATCCAAATATCTTCTTGGCAGCCAGTACTCTCTTAGCCCAATGGTTTACCACTAAGCCATGAAAAAAAAAAACCAAACAAAAAACAAAGAAACAAAACAAACAAAAACCCCCCAACAAACAAAAACTCTCCACCTCTGAGTTCTGTAATTTTTTCTACCTGGCTTTGGAAGGGAGAACTTGTCCAAATGTCATTTTTGCCCACAGATAGAAAAACTTCCTTGCTAGGTATCTGGAATACAAGGAAAGATTAGTTGCCTTTGTACTCCTCCTCTGCAAATTCCCAGGCAGTAGTGAAAATAGGAATTTTTATTCTAGTTTCAGTAATAAAAGTAAGGGTCTAGTTTTAAGAGATCAATGCATATATGAAATATTTAGACCCTAAAATTAGTACCTGTAACAGAGCAATTCATAAAGAATAAAGATGGTCAAGCATCATTGCAAAACTTGAATTGGGATGTACTTCTTTAGGAATGCTGGGTAACCAAAATGCCTTCCAAGCAGCCCTCTTCCACCCAGTGATACTACAGGGTGCTGGCTGGCTGGGAGCCCTTTCTGAGGTTTTCAATGTGGTAACATCACTGTTTCACTCAAGTTAACCAGCTGAGTCCAGAATACTTGAGCCAATCTATTGTCTGGCCCTTCCTGAAGCCAGCAAATCTTCCTTCTTCCCACCTCCCCTCAGCAGCTCCACATCTCCACAAGTTTCCCCCAACACCAGCTCAGCTCACTAATGTGTTACTGTGACCATCACCCTTCCGCTCTTTTTTCCCAGTAGATTTCAGAGTTAGCTGGCACATGGAGGGCCCCAATAAGCACTAAAGGCTTCACAAGGGAATTAGTTAAAGCATACAGCCAGGAAGGGGGGCCTTGCTCTTTCAGTAGGTCTGAGCTGCTCCATCAGCAATGATGGGCTTTTAATCTCGACAAAATTACATCCCACCTTTGTCAAGATTCTTTCAACAAACAAAACAAGCAAATAAAAAACACTAGAGGAGGGCAAGAAGAAATCATTACCCCTGGCAGTGTATCAAATAATATTGTTAAATAGCCATTTTAAAATTTACCTTTTAAACTAAAAAATACGTGAAATCTGACTGTCAATCCTTGTCCTCAAGTTACCACAAGGCATCTTCAGAACTGTCTGCCATGGCCATGAACTAAAACTTCTGCTGTAACCTGCACTGGTACTACTAAACCCAGACATTTTCGGGTCTGATCCCCTGTTCCATTTAGCGAAAAATATGTTTTGTACTTATCACCTGCTTTGGAATATTTTTAACATTCTTCTTTGACTCTGGGTATATCCATCTTGACCTGGCTTGTCATGACCTCTGTCCTGAAATTCATGTTTTGCAGACTGGGGAGCAACAGATTGTCCAGCTGCATGAACTTGATGCTCAGGTGGTTGCTGGATTTCATGCATCATCAGGGATTTTGAATCTAAAAGGAAAGAAGAAATATTTTGTGGAAAACTGTATTACCAGCAAAGAAGTGGCATTATTTCAGTAGCTTGGTCTGTAACAAAGGTATCTAATCAAACAGGGAACACAACAGCTACAAAATGCTAAAACATTTATTGTTTCTTTATCAGGTGTTTTCAGTATCAGGAATTTTAAACTTTCCCCAACACAACCAGGAAGATACATTTCAGTGCAATCATGTCACAGACAACTCTTTTCTCCTCTAAAGCTGAAATGAGAAATCACTGAAATGCATTTGTGTGTGCACACAGGGTGTCTTGACAGAGGCTCTGACTGTGGTTTTCTGCCTGTTAGTCTCAAACATATCAAAGTATTCTATCTGCTGCTGAAAAATTCTCTTGAGCACTAGTGAACTGAAGTGAGATTTCCATTTTAACATAAAATGCTCTTTTACAAGCTCTTTCCTAGTTTTGTTCATATTTTAACTGCAATTTTAACTGTGATTGTTTTCCTTAAAACAAAAAAAACCTGAAAATCTCTTCCTGTTTTTACACATTCATCATTAAAAAACAAAATTAGACATATTTTTCTATCACACAGTTTACTTTCATGTGTAGTTCTAATCTGAAAAATAACAAGTGTGTTTTTATGAATTCTAAATATTTTTTCTTGGTAATTTTCTGAAAACAAGGACCAAAAAAAACCTATGCAGATAAAACTTGCTGCACCGGTTCCACTGAAGCTTCTTTCCCAAAACAAATGCTGCCACCACCCTGAAAATTTTCACATTAGAAACACAAACACATTCTTGAGTTCCAGAAGAGGCAACAGAAGAGGATAATCTGAAATCTCACCCTAATGATCTCCTGAACTGAGCTAGGGAAAACATGGCTGCAGCCAGAAAAAAATGTTGTTTTCACAAAGTGACTGGAACAATACAAGTTTCAAAAGTTCAACTGAATAACCACTCTTAACAACAAATCACTGAGAGGAAATAAAGCATTTTTTGCTTGATCCAGCAGGCTGCAAAGAGTTAAAAATAAAAGTTAATGGAAGAAAATAAGACCTGTATTTTGTGTGAGAAATTCTTGTTCTATAAAATATGATCTGAATGTTTTCTGAAAGAGGTAGGCCCTGTCCAGCAGACAAAAGAATTCTGTTCAAGATGTGCAGTTAAGATAACTCTATGCACATTTGAAGAGGAGTTTCAGGCACTTTGATGCAAAACAGTTTTCAGCACAAGTTCTTGTACACATCTATTATGCCCAACTCCCTCTGAAACTATTTCATCTGCCCCAAAGGTAAACCTAGTCTGACCATATACAATGCCAACCTTACACAAAGGAATTGAAAAAATCAAACCTGGGTAAATCATGCAGAAGTTTTGTATGAAAGTCTAAGGTGTCAGAGTATATAATAATTTTCCAACATATGTACTTTTATTTCTCTATTTGGAACACTGTTATGTGCTGTATATATTTAATGATGACAGCCAATGTCCTCCAAAATTTACGGCAAGTGACCATGAAAAATAAGAGTCAACGAAGGATCATTTCTCCCTTTTAAAGTTAGAAAATGAAAGCATGGGAAGAATAAGAGAACTAACATGGAGTAAATCTGTGCTTGGGCCAACAGCTGTGTCCAAGTACCTTATGTTCCAGTCTAATACCTCAAGCACATCACTTTTATAAGTAAATGTTATGATAATGTAAACCCACATAAAGTTGTGTTTCATGATCAGTTTGGGGGTTAGGTGTTCATAGTTTTTTACTTTGCTTTTAAGAGGAACATTTCCTGGCTAACAAAGTTCCATAGAGACTAATAAGCCCTTCTCTGAGAATAATTCAACTTTCTTCTGTCCCATGGAAATCTTCAGATGTCATAAATATAAAATAAATTACAGCTGAGGTCTTTAACATAGTAGCTTCTAATTACTGCTTACCTGCTCCTGAATTTCTCCATTTCACTGTAGTTCCAAGCCTACAGTACAAATGCACTCCCTGCTCTGCAATGTTGTTTATTAACTTTGGACAAAGCATAAATTGGTGCCTGTTACTTGTGATGAATCCATCACATGGATCTATGCTAAATGCAGTTTGTATCATAAAAATGACATGACTTCCACTCAGATTTATGCTGCACTCAAACAGCATAATGCAATTCCAGATGTTTAACATTAAAAGCCTCTGTGTGTCTCACTTAGCAACACTGTGCTGTCTTAATGTAATGGTAATAAAGTTATAACAATTTGAATCCTAAGGCAGCAATTCTCCCCATCTAAACAAAAATGTGCTAGAAAGGTGCTGTAAAAAGTAAACTACTCCAAGTTATGTACCCCTACTTAAAAATAAATTCATAACCAAGGGTGACGCCATCAGCAGCTGATTCCTTTTCACCTGTTGGTTTGGGCTTTTTTTAAATACTGTTCCTGTCCTTCACAAGCACTTAGAAATGAAGAAAACAATGAGTTCCACCCAGCTCCAGTGAGAACTTCTCCATGCATGGAACCCTGTGACTTCCCGGGAAGAGTCTGATTCTGTGAAAGCACCTGGAATTATGGCCAGGCATCTCCTTTTAAGTGTGAGATCCAAAGTGGATTTTTCTATAAGCATTAGTTATGGTGTGGGAGAACCTCCCCCCCCCAAAAAAACTTCAACCCCTCCCCCCTCCAAAAAAAAACCCAAAAAA
>VXBC01004322.1:51233-86793 GCA_013399945.1 Ploceus nigricollis
GGGACGGGGCAGGGCTGGGAGGGGACAGGCGCTGCTGGGGAGCGCGGCTCTACTTTACTGTGCCCAAGTGCTAAACTGACTCAGGCTGGAAAGAAAATGCACCCTCTAGAAAGGTACGTCTTGAAATCTGACGGGTTGGTTTTGTTTTAATTAGCTCCGCGGCCAAAGGCTTTGAAGTAACCATGGATAAAAGAGGAGGTGCAACAGAAACTGAAAATGGCGATGCTTTCCTGGAGCTGAACAGAATTACAACTAAATACCCACATCGTTACACAAAGGTCAGCTCACTCTCCTTTCGTTTCTGAGTTGTGCGTGGAAGTCTCGGTCACAGGAGCAGAGTGGGAGGTGGAGGCTCCTGTGAGAGGAAAACAGTGAGGTGAAAGCTGAAAAGCCTTTGCCTGGATTAGGATTTGCAAGGTGGTATCAAATGAGCAGCTTGTTAAATGTGATGCAGTTGTGCAATCTTGTCCTTGATATGCTTTTGATTCCCACCACCTTATTTTAATATCTGAGCACCCCACAGCATGTGCTGAGAGATTATTGTAGAGACTGAAGTATGTTGTTCTACCAGCTTTCTTAAGCACTTCGAAGTTCTGTTTTCAGCAGTGTTCTTTTGAGAAGTTGACCAAAACTGTTTTCTTGCAGTAGATGCCATTTCCTAGGAAGGTGTAGCACACTAGATCTTATCAGGACTTCTCATATGTTTGCTAGGTGCTCTTTGTAACCTTAAAATTGCTCATATTTGATTGCTGGAAGCTTAAACAGTTGTGACTCTAATCAATGCTTAGTGTTCAAACGTTAACACAGGTGCTTTTGTTTAATTGTGATGCCTCAATATATGCATGAGTGGAAGAAGAGGAGCCAAATAACTTGCAAATAAAGAAAGATCGTTCTGGTACTAAGTGAGTTTGATATGCTGTAGGGTTTAGGATTCAAATCTTGTTTGGTACCACTGCTGAGAAAAGCTTTTGGGAAGAGTCTGTAATGGTGGGTGATTTTTCCCATGGCTGAAAGCTGTGGGAACAGGTGGTCATTGCTTTGTGAAAAGCTGTTAAGATACTTTGCAGCAAATGGCTTGAAGTGTGGAACAGGGTGAGATAGTTTACTGCTGCTGACTGTGTTATCGTTCTTGAGGAATCCAGAGCTGTTGGCTTTTTAGTAGGTTGTTTTTTAAAGAAAAAAAATTATCATTGTGGCTCTGTTCTGTTGAGATAGTAGAGCTCTGGCTTATTTTAAGTAGACATCAACAATAAACCACGTACTTCAGAATTGGCAAAGCTTTCTAAATCTCTCTAACTTAGAAAAGATGTGCCCTTAACTTTTGAGGATGTAAAGTATACTGTTATTCGAACCTAGTTAGTCAGTTAACTGCTAAGTGAAAGAGAGGAGCTGTTTTTAAGCTCCCCTGCTGAAAAAGCGGCCTGTAGTCTCTTTTAGTCTTGCCTAAGTCCTCTTGTGTAGTAACTGAATTCAGCTTCAGTTTCTGCTCTGCTTTTTAGGGCAGTGTTCAGTCCATACTGGTGGTGGCTGTTTACTGAAAGCAATGCCTTTGTAGCTTCAGCTTTGTTAATTCAGTACCTATAGTTTCTGACCAGGGTAAAGTTGCAGAACTAGTGCCAGAAGGTGCCTAGTCTTGTTTATCAGTTGGTTTCCAAGGAGCCTAAATCAAGAAATACCAGAAATCAGTCTGTCTTAAAATACTTTGCATCATGTGGTTTCTCTGCATGTTACAGCTCAAATATTTTATGGTAGTGAGGTAATCAACATTGTAGAGCATTTTCATGTGTTCCAGTTCCTACTAATTAGGGATTGAGGGAACACTGTTTTGGGGTATGTGCTGCTGATTTGGAAAGGGGAGTGATTTCCTTTAATAGTTTATATCCACTTACTACCACTAGGAAAACATGTGGCTGATTCTCTGAGTAGTTCTAAGCTGTTTGCTTCAAACTGTATGATAACAGCTAAGCACACTTTTCCCTCCAGCTTGCTTAGAATGTATGTGAATTAAACATAAAGCCCCACATGTGGAAGTGGCAGCATTTATCTCCTCTGTTACAGGAGTGCTCTACAGTTTAAGCTGTGTCTTTTCTAGTTCTTGGGAAGCTGTTCCCCCAGGGGTGCACAGCTAATGAGTGAAAGGCAAGAAACAATTCAAATTTTCCTCACTTGAGTGGAAGAATTGTGATAGGATGTGAATGAGAGGCTGTGGACTCCCTCTCGTGGCAGCAAAACAACCCATTCCCAATCTGGTGATGGACAGGGCTGTTAATACTTGTAGTATCTGCATCAGGCTCTGATAGTATTACAGCACTGATGTTCCTCACAGATTGAGGTTTATTTTGGGAAGCTGTGGGCAGGGAGGCTGGGCTCCCTTTAATGGCACTCTTTTTGCTGAGGTCTAATACAGGGTGATGCCTGGAGTGGGGGAGATGTTAAGGTTTTGTCCAGCTACCAAATTGCCCTCTAGAGCAAGTGTCAGACTCACATAGTTAATGAACTGATTTTAATCACATGGGAAAAATTATGTAAAGGTTCTGAAGGATATTGTATTTTAGGGGGGAAAGGGTAAAGAGGTTTCTTTCAGTTTGGCTGATGTATGGTGTCTGCTGTTAGGATTTCTTTATCCTTCCAGCTTCCCACTGATCCCTGCACAGTTCTGAATCAATTCAGTACAGTTGGGAGTGAGGCAGGTTGAAGAAAGGGGATCTTGGGAAAATGAGTAAGTGTAACTAGAAATGTGCATCTTAACTGCAGCAGAGTTAATGTTGATTTAAAGCACTGATGGTCCCAGCATTAATTATGCTTTCTAAATGTAGCAAACTGCAGTGAGATTGCACTGGTTGCCAGTAAAGTGACTGACTGCTCAGGGTGTGCAGTGGTAAGCTAAAGGCTGTTCAAAGCTGGTAGAAAGTGGGAAAATAAGTTATCATTCAGCATTGATTTGGTGTTGGGTGGAATGGGTAATTGTATAACACATATCTTAATATCTTGGAGTTGGTGATGGTCAGAAATGGCAAGCTTGTCTAGAATTCCCAGATCTACACCAGTGACTGAAACTGTGCTAATGCTTTTTTTACCTGCTGAACTTTATGTAGCATTAACCACAGCAATTTTGATTCCTTCTTGAGAACTCACCAGCCCTGGTGTCCATGATGCCTGCGTTGCTTTTAAGCTGAACCGTCCAGGGAAGTGAATACATAAACATTTATGATGTGAGCAGCCTTGGAGTTCATGAGAAACTGAACCTGGCCTAGTAAGGCTTAGTGCTTTGAATAAGTGTTTGGTCAGTGGCCACTGGTAGAACAACTGAAATACAAACTTTCAGTGCTGTATTTCACAGGATAGGAAACAACTTGCTGGGAAACCTGGTCTGTCAAATTAAAACACCAAATTGAACAGGCAGTCTGGAATGGATGGTTTGATCCACTTAAATCTTGTCTCAGTGTGAACTGAAACTCATGTCTTGATTTTTTTAATTTTTTTTTTCTAGGAGGAGCTGCTGGATATTAAAGAGCGTCCCTACTCTAAGAAAAGACCTTCTTGTCTTTCTGAAAAATATGACAGGTATTTTCTTGCTTATACAAAGGCTCTATACATTTATTTCAAAATAAAAGTTTAAATTGCAAAAATTAGCTAAGAAATGCTCTTATGTTGATGGGAAGTATACATGCCACAAAGTTCAGGTGCTACAGAGTCCAGTTTTCAGAAGTACTAATCTACTAGGAAAGGCTCAATGCTCTGGCCAAGGATTTTTTTCTTTGAACAGAGATTATTTTCTGCTGGATCTCATAACTTCACACAACATAAGTCTTTACAGACTTGCAGGAAAAAGTACCAAGAACATAGACGGGTGTGTAGCACAGCCTGGGTCAGGCTGTAACAAGCTGCCTTGCTTAGTGGATTACTCTCCCATGTTGTCACTGTACCTCACTAAAAAATGGAGGTGAGTGTTCTTGGCTGGTGTTTGTAAGTTTATTAAGCAGCAGTTTCTTTACTATTCAGATGAATTTATTGTACAAGTGTGAGATTGAGGTAAAATTACCCAAATGCTTAAGAGCAGCACCATATGATATACTTGAGCTGTTTTTCAGTGTACCGGGCAAGCTTCACCAATAACTAGTGTTTTAAAATCTGATACTGGGAATTATACTTCCTTGCTGTTACAGAAGAGATCCAAATACGATGTAACTGAAACCATAGTACAGCAGATTTACAAGTTGGGTATGAAAGATAATTCACTTGTACAGGTCGCTAACCAGTGAATTCTAGGCTTCCAGCAGCAGCATTATGAAGTATTTATTAGACTACAAGGTAGCAAACAATCCTGCAATTTTATTTTCCTAGTGATGGTGTCTGGGATCCAGAGAAGTGGCATGCATCTTTATATCCAACTTCAGGAAGAACTTCACCAGTGGAAAGCTTTAAAAAAGATTTGGATTCAGATCGGACTTCTCTTATGCGCAGGATAGTAGGTGAGTGTGTTCTGCAGCACGCTGCTCAAAACTGAACCTGGGCTGTTGGCAAAACCTTTCTGTTGGGATAACACAAATGAGACCAAACAAAGTCTCTGAAAATTGTTCGGCTGCACAAGATAAGTGTCAAAGAAATCTTGGTAGTTCCAACTAGACTATAGTGGGTTTTCTGGTGACTATTACCTAAGAACAAACCTGGGCAACAGCCAGTTATATCCTCCTATTCTTGTCATATTATAGTGAATACATAATGTAAAATGTAAGTGGGACAATTTCCCTACAACTCGAGGCTGAGCACTTAGAAGGTCTATGGGGGAAAGCAGGTACTTCTGGGAGACCACAGTAGTTCCTCAATACCCAGCTGTAAATTTTTTACCATTTCCTGTGGTCTCAGCTAGATCAGCTTCACAGAAATAAATCAAGAGCATTTTCATTTAAAAGCCGTGGGACAGGGCTATGGAACAAAAGGCTGCTATACAGACAACTCACTTGTCTTTACTAATACATTAAATTTAGTGCTTTTTGTGTGGTCTTTGACTTGCAGATCCAAGAGAGCGAGTGAAAGAAGATGACTTGGATGTAGTCCTGAGTCCCCAGAGGCGAAGCTTTGGGGGTGGGTGCCATGTGACCGCATCCGTCAGCTCCCGTCGGGCAGGGAGCCCCCTGGAAAAGGACAGCGATGGTGTCCGCGTGATCGGTGGCCGCAGGATTGGCAGTGGCAGGATCATCTCCTCGAGGAACTTCGACAAAGACCATCGGGGCGGTGACTCCAGGGACGCAAGAGACCGGGATCGTGACAGGGACTACAAAGATAAACGCTTCAGGGTTTGTTCCTTCTTTTCCTGACTGCATGTTAAACTGGGGGTTTGGACACCTGGGCACTAAAAACACCAGGGGCAGGTGAGCTGCATACAGCAGCTAAGTGTTCTGTGCAAACAGGCCCTTTATTCTTAATGTGTGAAGGGTGAGCACTTGTTGTTTCAAAACTTAGTTACATTCCTTCAGAGAGCTCACAGAGATATATGTAATGCTGTTTATCAGACAAACCCTGCCTGTGGCTGACTTTTAGTAGCAAGAGATTCAAAAGTCTAATAGTTCATTTGTAGTTCTTGACCTGGCAGTTGTCAGCAAGTATTGTCTTTAACCTCAGCAAATGGGAGCTTTCCATGCTTTCAGGCTTTTTTTAATACCTTTTTAAAAACAAAGGAACTGCTAACTCTCAGGCTGCAAAACTGAGTTTATGGAAGCACTTGCAGATCAATAGCTTTTGGTGTAACGAAGCAGAAATTCAGCTGTGAAGCTTAAAATTTAAAAGCTTAGAGAGCATACAGGGAGGTTGCATACACATTTAAAAATACCCAGAACTGGTGTGAAAGGTGGAACTCAGGGAAGAATCTTAGGAGGCAGTATTTTATTAAGGCTAATGTTTTTAATATCCCCCTTCAGAGGGAATTTGGTGACAGCAAACGTGTCTTTGGGGAGCGAAGAAGGAATGATTCCTACACTGAAGAGGAACCTGAGTGGTTCTCTGCTGGGCCTACGAGTCAGTCTGAAACCATTGAGCTCACAGGCTTTGATGATAAAATTCTGGAGGAAGATCACAAAGGGAGAAAACGTACGAGGCGACGCACGGCCTCACTGAAAGAAGGTAAGGGCAAATCTCACAAATGCTCTGCTCTTCTGCCAGTGGGGCAGATTGCTGGGTGTGGAGGTGACTGTTACAGATCCAGACAGGTGTAAATGAAAACCTTTACCTTCAGCTTGCATAGCTTTTGGTCATCCTGAAGCACAAGATGTAAAGCCTGTAATGGTATTGGTAATCTGAAAGATCAATTACTTTTCTTTTTCTAAAGAGAGGCGAGATTGAGAGTCTGGGGAAGAAGCCTTGTATGGATGTTGAATGATATCAGAAGTTGATAGGTTATTCTAAAGGTCTTGTTTATTTCTATATCCTGCTGGGTGCTGAAGGCTCTGTTTAAATTAAGCTAATGCTCTGAGGTATATACTTGAAAAATGTTTTTCCTTATGGTAATACTAACATTAGGAACACTGATCTGGGCATATATCTTCCAGTAACATAGCTTTAAAGTGATTTAGGAAATTTGAAGTTGTATGCAGTCATTGGATGATAACCAGAAAAAAGTTGCAGTAGGGCAAGAGAGATGACTTTTTAATGCTAGAAATTCTGCAGGTGGACAACATAACTTGATTGTAGTGCAGGTCCAAGGACAGGAGTTTGTAGCCATGTCACAACTTTTTTGCAGTGCCCTGTGCAAGCTTGCTGAGAAGTCTTTAAAGTGAGAAGTGCCTTGCTCCTGGTGAAGGAGGAGAAGCAGTATTTGTCATATGTTGACTATTAAGAACCTATGTCAAGAAGGCAGGAGCTGCCAAAGGATTCTTGATGGAAAAACAGCAGCAGCTGTTGACTTTCTGCAACAGCTGTATGTGCTTGGTGTGGCATAACAGCCCAGGCTGATCAGGATGCAGTTGTTTGTGCACAGTTCAATGGCAATTCTTATTTTTTTGAGCTAGATAGTCTTACTAGACTAGAAGCTGTGTGTTAGGAGTTGTAGTGGGTGCTGTTTTCTCTTGCAGGAGCCAGTGGAGTGTAACTGATGAGGTATCAGCAGGGGGCTGGGTTCCTTTGGGCCTGTGCTTCTAATCCCTGGACAAGTGCATTGGCTGTCAGGCACCGTTCCCACAGGAAATAGTCAAGCTCAGTGATTCAGCAGTCACTTGGTTTTCTTTTTAAGGCATAGAATGCAATGGTGGAGTGGCAGAAGAGGATGAAGTGCAAGCTGTCCTTGCCAATGAAACTCCAGCAGATCAAGAAGTTCCTAGAGAAGCTGTTTTACAAGAACCAGCTCCAGGAGAATTTGACTTCAATGAGTTCTTTAACTTGGATAAAAGTGTTCCTGGCCTGGCTTCAGTGAGTTTTCTGGGTTTTAAGACTGGGTATATTTGTGAGAAGCATTTTTGCTGCAGCTGCATTCTGTAAAAGCTAAAACTTCTTGCTTTGTGGAAGTTCCTTTATGAAGTGTGTAAGTTTAAGATGAATTTGCAGAGATTTAGCTTTGGAGTGTTAGGATGTTTCTGCCAAGGTGTTATCCCTGGGACTGGCTCCATCACCAAAGTAAGTGTTTGAAGCAGACTAGCTGACTATTTTTCCTTTCTTTTGGTCACTACTTGAAGGCTCAAAATTGACATTCTGAATGGATCTTCTTTGGAATTATTAAAGATATGTTCAGAGAAGATTCACTGTACAAATTTATTCTAGCTGAAGACAACCTTTTCTAAATCTGGGAAATGCAGCAAACAGATCTTCTGTGCAGACTTCCTGGCAGGCAGTGAGCCTGGAGACACTAGTGCCTGAAAGGATGTATGTCTGAAAGGGTTTGAATCTTTATTACTTAAGTCTTTAAAAGGTTAATTGGTTTTTTAGAACTATATACTCCTGTGTTGGATAAACACAGCCTACCAATTCAGTCAAAAGTCAAAAATTGTGTTCTGACTGCAAACAAACAGACCTGACATGGTTTAGAAATGTTGAGGTTTCAAAGAAAAATGGACTTCTGACCTAATCTTTAATGTGGACAAGCTGCTTGCATTAGAAAAGAGTCATCATATGGTGCCAGTGATTTGACAAATACATGGAGGAGAGTTCATTTTCCCTATAGAAGTTGTAAATGGTTTATTTAGACTTGATAATCTGATTTTCAGCATATGTGCAAGGTGGTGACTCCTTTTAAAAGCAGGTATTTCCCAAGTGAAAAAACCTGCTGACGAAACAGATGGGCAGATGTTATAATTTGTCATAAAAGTGAATTTCTTTGTACTGATGATATGTCTGTGACAAATGTTGCCATAAGTTTGTACATTTTTTGTCTTAATTCTTCTAATATGTTTGAGTCAAACAATCTAAACCAAATGGAGCAATACAATTTTTTTCCTCTGTTGTAAATAGTGTTGAGTGCTCCTTGTTTCAGAAAAAAACCCAATTTCTCTGAGAGGAAGAAGCTGTTCTTCCTTTTGTTTAAAAGAAAACATGCTACCTGAAACTGCATCTGTGCCTATTGAGCCAGGCTTTAACTGAGTACTGTCTTGCAGGATAGGAGAAGCTTTAGTTTGAGTTATATTTTTGTAATGCACTGTTTTTTAAATACTTGGGATTCTTTTGACACTTCCACTTTAAAATGGTGTAGTTAATGGTCTTTGGGTGCTCTGACTGTGTTTTTTCAGTTACAGTTTTACTGTGAGTAAATATTTGGTGTCAGTTAGAGATGTATGCTGGGTTATGTTAACTGTCTGCAGGAAGAAAGTTCATCAAAGCTTTGAAACTCTGGGAGCACCATCTAGTTGTCTGTAGCAGAAGAATCTTGCTTGCACAGTAAAGCTTCTCAGAGATGTTGCTGATCTTGCTTATGTTAAGATTTTTTTCTTTTTTCCCTCCCTTAGATGATAGAGGATGTGCTGGGGGAAGGTTCAGTGTCTGCCAGCAGGTTCAGCAGGTGGTTTTCTAATCCCAGTCGTTCTGGAAGTCGGTCAAGCAGCTTGAGATCTACCCCTCATGAGGAACTGGAGAGGCTAGCAGGTAAGGCTGCAGGACAATGCAGGGTCAGGTAGCCTCCTTCCACATTCTTTCTTACTCATTCAATAAGAAGATGGCAGATAAGGCTTTAGGACAGTGAATTCTCCCACAGTTTAAGCACTTGGCATTCTTTTGGAAGCTCTTAGAATAAGCAGCTCTAAGCTCTTTTTTAATAAATGTTCTTGTCAGTGCTTCCTGATGACTTTCCAGCTGATCTTGGGCAAAGGGTGTGAGGCATAACTTTGCAGTGACATGCTGAAGTTGGTTGCCAGTGTATGTTCATCTTGAGCCATTGGGTTGGTAAACTGATGTCGCAGTGCTCCTGGTTTTGCTGTTTCAGGTCTAGAGCAAGCCATTCTCTCCCCTGGCCAGAACTCTGGAAACTACTTTGCTCCCATTCCATTGGAAGACCACTCTGAAAACAAAGTGGACATCCTAGAAATGCTACAGAAAGCCAAAGTGGACTTAAAACCTCTTCTCTCAAGTCTTTCAGCCAACAAGGAAAAGCTTAGAGAGAGCAGTAAGTGCCTCTTCAGCTATTGTCAAGTTCTTGTGATGCAGTATCTCCCAGCAAGAGGCTTGGTATTCTGGAAACCTCAACTGCCCAAATCCAGGAGTAGGCAGTGTTCTAGATTTACTTACAGTACTGAAAACTCAGTATTCAGCAGCTCTCAATTGTGTCAATATCATCACTGACTCTTTTCATCCTAATCACAGGATGACATCACTTTATCAGACTGCTTTAGTGGCCGGAAACAATTATAAGATGATGCAAGTCTTGATCTGAGTTTCCAGCTTTGTGTATGGCATTTGCAGTTTTTTCTGGTGACTGATAATGTCAGCTCTGAAACTGTGGCATTGAAACTCTGGCTTTACCAGAAACTGACAATGTCAGTCATCCTTGACAGTGTCTGTAATGGATCACATTGATCCATTGAGTGTCAGTATCTAAGAAAGTTGCACAGTGGCTTGAGAATGGGATTTTTTTTTTTTTCAAGGGTGCCTCCAGCTTAGGGATTTGCATGTCTGGGCCCATAGCATGCATGGAGTGTACAAAATGCATGTGTTCTGTGAAATCTTGAGGTCTAATTCCAAATTGGTTTCTCTTTGGCAAGCAGCATGTATTGCCATGTAAACTGGACTGAAGAAAAAGTGATGCCCCTCTGATTAGTGTGAAGCAGCTAGGAAGGAAAGCATCTAAGCACTGCAAATATTCTTAAGCATCCAGTCTGGGAGTAGGGAGTTGTTGGCTAACATGTGGAGAAGTTCCTTAATTTCACTTTAAAAAGACTTGTAGTTCTATTTCTGTTCTGCTTAGTCTGACTTTCCTACTAAAAACTTTTTCAACTTTGATCCTCACAAACCAAGGATGAAGGAGCAAAAATCTGTGGGGAAGCTTCCATTCACTCAAAAGTACCTGATGTGGGGCTCTGCATTCCCACAAAATGCTGTACAGCTCTTCAAGTGTTGTGGAGTTTTCAGGTCAATTCCTCTCCACCAACATCATATTTACTCATGTTCTATGCTGCATGTCTGCGTCATTGTTTCTTTTCTCCACCTCCTTCCCCAAATTTCCAGTAAATCTTATTTCTTTGGGCCAACATCTGCAACCCATGGCATGCTTCTGTCTCTTCTTCCTTTTCTTTTAAGGTGTCATACCTTGTGATGTGTGTTAGCTGGTCCATAAAGCATGTTTAGCCTTGATGTCAGGCACCAGTAGGTGTTTATATATGTGTATATATATGCATATACAGAAAAAAGTACTGCTAAGAGCACTGTACCTTGTGCTGGTTATGCCAGTGAAATCTTTCTGTAAGAGGCTTTAATTTCTGAGCAAAAAATCTACTTCAAACTTTATACACACTGAGCTTAAGTGTGTAACTGAGTCTCTAAAATATCTAGATTTTCCAGGTATGTATTCTTTCTGCTTATGATAGCTTCAGAAATTGGACATGGCTTGCACTGTGGCTGTAAAACCATCTGGTCTCCTGGAATATAACATAAATGAAGCTTTCCTAATTGAGAAAAGAAACCAACTCAATTGTCACATGAATATTCTCTGTTAAATGCAGGCAAAGTTGTAAAATGTAGTAAAAACATTTCTTTCAGGATAAATGAAAGAGAGTGAGAATGTAGTAGCTGAAGCCTAAACAGGTTCTTGTGGAATCTTACATGGCAGTAGTTGTGCATGTCAGTTCTCTGAATTTGGATATATTAGAATGTCAATCTAAACCCAGATCAGTCATGGTTTGACAGCTAGTATCAGTATCAAAAAATAAGTTCTTGGCTGTTCCTAGTTTTTAAACAACTTCTATTCAACACCTGCACAAGAATTATTAGCTCACTTGAGAACGGAACTGTGGTTTACCAGTATATCTCCTGTATTTCTCAGCACATTCAGGAGTTGTACTTTCAGTGGAGGAAGTTGAAGCTGGGCTAAAAGGTCTGAAAGTGGATCAGGAGGGGAAAATTGCCACTCCCTTCATGGCTGAGCAAATGGAAGAAGCCCTGAATGTCAGTGGCTCCAGACAGATGAAGAAGGATGGGGATATGACTGCGTTTAACAAACTCGTCAGCAGCATGAAGGCAAGCGGGACTCTGCCCTCACAGCCCAAAGTCAATGTAAGTGCAGCCAGTGGCTCTGGTGATCTGTGTTTACAGGGGGGTAACAGCCAACCCTTACCTGAAGCCCAGATGTTTCTAGTGACCTTTGTTTAGTAGAGGTATGTCAGTGAATAATCTGTTATTTTGCACTTGACTTTTAACAGCACTTGTACTAAGGTGAAACTGAAGTGAATACTTGTTAGCTGGAAGATTAATATTAAACAACAGATGATAGTAAGGTTTAGACTGCAAGGGATTGTAGGATGAAATTTCATCCTGCCACTAACTGCCTAAGAAGTACGCTTGACCCAGAAGCTGTCAGTAAATATTTCTGGCACCAGAAGATACTTCTAACAACCGAGTAGGTCTAAAGCATGTGGTTTTCCTGCCAAACCATGCCCAAGGACTTTTAGACTCATCCCACTTCACTAAAAGATAGTGAAGAATGTAAATCTGCCCTGTGAAGAATTTGCAGATTGATCTCAGACTCAAATCAATACTTTTGCTTCTGGGTGTCTCTTTACATTAATGTGCAATTTTGATGCTCAGAAGAATATCTTAAATAATTTTTTTAACATAACAAACACTTTTTAGTTTGTACTAAACACTTTTTAATTTGTTGTATATTTTCAGTTAACCAATGGCTCAATATTCCATCTCTAGTTTACACAATTACATAAATTCATATATTTGACCCAAACTTGAATGAGGCACAGTGAAATACCTGCATGCAATCTAGCACAGGGCATTTTTCTTAGGGGAAGTCTGTGAGCCAATGCAGCCCTTAACTTTGCTGAAATTTTGTTTGGCTGTTGCATAAACTACCGTTCTAACACAACAGATGAAAGTATTTCTGTCACTGAAATGACTGTAGATAGTCTCTTAATGAGCTTGGTTGTATTTATGTCTAATTTACAGTGTTTTAATTTTCTTAGCAGAGCCTTGAAAGCCACTTAATGTCACCTCCAGAGATGTCAGGCCAGCCTCTGTCAAAGAATATTCTGCAGGTATTCTTATTGTGGGGTGGAAAGTACTTTAAAGCATATCCCCAATGGGAAAACAAAAATTATTTGAAAATAAAGCATTTAAGGCAATTATGGGATCAGTAGTCAGACAAGATACTATAAAGAAAGAGCCAGGGACTAGATCAGTTTACCTAAAAATTTGTCTTATGTTATTTCCTGTAATTACAGCTTGAAAATTATAAGCTTGCTGAGTGCCTAATTCTGAGCAAACCAGGATTGGTGTGTCTGGTTGCACAAGTCCCCGTTGTCTCTCAGTTGCTATAAATAGGGCAGTCTGTAGTGTAGTAAAATGAGCTAGTTTGTGTAAATTTGCCATATTTTGAATGTTCTTTCTTTAATTATTCCTAGGAACTTCTTGGTCCACCCATTACCAGACCTGCTTCATCGAATGTCTTAAGTGGCCTGATAGGTGGTTTGGAACCTGCAGCCTCTCTGCTGACACAGAGAGCCCCCTCTCCCCCCATCCCCCCTGTGTTCCCAACACGAGCTGCTTCTGCAGATTACCTGCGCCACAGAATATCTTCACCCATTGGTGAGACTGGTTGCAAAGTGGGGTTTTATTACTTGAGGGTTTTTTAAGACTGCTTTACAGAACTATAAAAACTTCTGGTACTTGGTGGGCAACTAGGGCAGTGTCTGCCTTTTGAGTGTTAAGTGCCCTTTCACTGACTAGTCTCTAATGTTAAATTCATCACCCAGACCTCACAGTGAGTTCTGGTGAGGAATAATGTGCTCAGCTGCTGTGTAAGAATAACTTCCAAGGACTACTTGGCCACTTGTACTACAAAACACTACCAGGAGCCTCTTCTGTAGCTCTCCAGCTCTGTGACAAGGAAGAGATGTAGCTGTATGTAGATTTAAGGGGTGAGCTGAGAGTCTTCACAAGGAATCCTTAATTAATGTAGCATTATTTTACGTTGGGATATGTATTCTATGTATTGAAAGAAACTGTTAGTACTTCTAAATACAACTGGCTTATATTCTTTAGGTTTTGGACAAGGTTCTCAGCAATTGCTTGGTGATCCATTTCCAGGTGTAAGGAAGCCCATGAGCCCAGTTGCTGCACAGGTTAGATGACCTGCTTTCTGTTTAACATATTTGCATGTCTTTGTCTTCTGTGGTCTAGAGCTAACTTGTGGAAGCTCTTAGCTGTTGCACCCAGATGTTTGTGCTTCGTTAAGTTTACTCTGAGTGTGAGGACGCAAAATCTAATTTAATACAGTCTCAAAACCTCATTGCAATTTGGCCCATCTTAGAGTACCTGAAGTACAACATTTTTGGAAACTTCTATTGCCAGTTAATAAAACAGAGACTGTTGGTGAAGGCATTAGTAGCTATAGCAGTCAATCTTCAGTATGTTAAAAAAACCCCAGCCAAATACAGGCTTTGACTTGTGTGGTTTTTAATCCAACTCTACCTCAGATGAGTCCCCTGGAGATCCAGCAAGCTGCGTTAGAGGGACTGGCACTCCCACATGACTTGGCCATACATGCAGCAAATTTCTATCAGCATGGCTTTGGTAAACCACAAATGGACAAAAGCAGAGATGGCTACAGAAACAGGTGAGCACCTGACTGCAAAATTTAAGGGGTATGCTGTTAACTGATTTTTTAATGTGAGTATTGTCTTTCACTAGATATTAGCACTAGTCACTGCGGATTGCATTGGTTCTTGGCAGTGCTGCCTTTGATTCTGTGCCAAGAGCAGAGCTTCTTCTGACTCCCTGTCCCTTCACAGGCAGCAGCGAATGACTAAATCCCCTGCACCAGGACACAGAGGGAATGCATCTTCTCCAGCCCCTGCAGCATCCATTACGAGCATGGTCAGTACCTGATGTTCAGTGGTTGTGGGGAGAACTGTCAAAGTGTCTGCAGTTACCAGATTACAGCAGTGGTAATCCATGGGAGAAAGAGAGGCCATTGAGTTAGTTACATTAATGTTGTATCTGTGGCCATGTGATACAGGAATAAGTTTTCCTTCATGCTTAACTGAATGTCTTCACCTTGGAAAAGGGCCTTTTCTGACACTGTCTTACCTAAAACTGAAGAAATACCATTAATGTTACCTTTACCTCATGTTCTGAAACCAAATGAAGGTGATTATAAAAACTCAAGCCATCATATTTTAGTGCTTAAATTTTAAGAAGACAAGTGCTGAAAGCTACAAGATGCTTTAGAGAACACTGGTGTTTGGGTATGAAGAGTTTGACCTAAGTGTATGTGGGTTGAAATAATGCCTAGGTGCTTCAGGGTTACTTTGAAAATGAGTAAAATCTCAGAGCCAAACTGTTGCCTCTCTGCCTTCAGTACTGTGTAGAATGCAGTTTTGATCTAAATTTTCCAATTAATCAGTCAAGTACTTGCAGCTCAGGACTGACACAGACCATCACCTGCCAAATAAAACAAGTAATACAGGTTTATATTCCAAATTAGTGACTTCCACAGGTGCTATGGAGCTCTGAATGAGTGAAAACCCAAATGAGGCAACAGTTCTCTGCAGAACATCAGCCCTGAGTTAATGCAGATAGGAATTCCTATGGAGTTGCTCTTCTGAACCAATAGCAAAGAGGAAACAGCTGTAACTTACACTACAGCTCAGCTATTTTGTTTCAAGCCTGTTAAGGTACATTTAATTGAGAACAGCTGCAGATTTTGATATTGGACTTGCAAAAAAGCTAAAAAGAAATGTTTACTTAATAGAATAAAGCTGTGAAATGAGGTGAAGTAAAATCATGGGCACACAGCAGCTGATTCAAAAGAGCTTTAAATGGAAAGGATGTGCTAGAATTGGTGTCTTCCCACAGCTGAGATACTGTGGCCTGGATAATGAGCACTGGGTGAGGCATTGTTCTTACTGTGTTCTCTGCAGCTGTCTCCTTCCTTCACACCTACCTCGGTGATTCGCAAGATGTACGAGAGCAAAGAGAAAAGCAAAGAGGATCCAGTTTCTGGGAAAATGAAAATCAGTGATGTTAAAGATGAAAATCAGAGACCAAATGAAGGTATTGTAATGGCTTTAAAATACCACAGACAAAAGGGATTTGGAATAGACTCAGATTGTCTCAGCACATAATACACCCAGGCTACCTTTAGACATTCCTGATCTGTGGAGATGAGGAGGGTGTAGAAGTGAGGGAGCCTATGGGAGGAGGGGCCAGAGCTATGGAGGGGATACTCTTCCAGTAGAGCTGGGCTTAATCTCTATTTCCTGTCAATTTCTGAGCAACACTAAGAGGGCTGGACCATAATTGTTTGCAACTTTTCTTGATGAACAAGCACAGTGACAATAATGCTTCCATAGCTCTCTACACCAGTAATTGAAAACTTAGTTGTCTTGAGACAACTGAACAGTCAAAGCTGAGACCAATTAAGCTCTTAAGTATAGCAGATGAGGGAAGCATTTTGTCACCCAAACTGATGTAAGAGGCTGTTAAAAGGAAATGCTCAACACCAGTTGCCTGACCCAGTCAGATAGACATGGCCAATGGCCATGGCATTGTGCTTCAGCACTGGTAGCTGCAGAGGCAGCTTGCAGTTCATGGTAACAGTCCAACTGAAATACCTCCACTGTAGTAGTTGATGCCAGGGTATTTCAGGCCTTGTCTAACTCATCTTGATGGTATGTGGAAGTAGCTTCTGGAGGTGCTTTAGTGTTCCAAATCTTGCTAAGCAGTTGTCAGCTATAGAAGGCTGCTGTTAACCCCCAAACACAGCTAAACTGAAAAACCACCTTTGGCCAGACTTCTGGCACAACTCCAGCTTATAATCTTGTCTAGGGAGGGTCTCTTGTACCTCCTATCACCTTTGGCACTGACTCATGCATGCTGCCAGTTCAAAATTCCTAAGAAAGAAAAATAAGAATGAAAAGTGGAGTTACTGCTGATTCTAAACTAATTTAAGTTTCCTGTACAGGGATTTCTGTGGAACATATTCCTTCTCATTACTCTTTTTGAAATAATTCGGCCTTAAGCATCCAGAAAAAAGATGCTTACTATTAAATATATATGACTACAGTTCAGCTAGTTCTGGAACTTAACTATCATTAATTCCAATTATCATGAATTCCAATCATTAAGCTTTAATTTTCATTAGGTACAATCTCTAGCTGTGGACTGTAATAGCTGTATTCAATTCTAGCTACAGATAACCTACTGTCTAGTTCTGTGGAGAATGCAGATCAAGGAACTTTGCCCACCTTAGGTACCAAACTACCTGCACTGCAACGTTCTGCATGTTCCACACCTCTTACCCAAGCAAATCGTTGCACCAAAGAGCAAGACTACAGGCCCAAATCAGCTGGTAGGAAGACTCCTACAATGGCCTCCCCAGTACCAGGAGGCCCTTTTCTTCGTCCTGTTCATCAAGTACCCCTTGTTCCCCATGTACCACTTGTACGACCTGCTCATCAACTGCACCCAGGATTGGTCCAGAGAATGATGGCACAGGGGGTCCATCCGCAACATCTTCCTCTGCTGCAAGCAGGTAATCCATACTTTTTTTCCTGTTCATGCATGTTCTCTGCGAGACTGTGTTAGGAGCAGCACAGACTGAAACTACTGGTAGTCTTTATTATATCAGAACTTACCTTTAAAATCAGACAAATTCCAACCCATCTAAATACGTATGTTTTGTTTTGCATTAAGTTCCTTATGCTTATCAGGTAAGAAGTTTTCTTGCTCGTGTTCAACAGGTATGCTTCCTCCTGGAGTGGACCTGTCTCACTTGCAGGGAATATCTGCTCCCATCCTTGGCCAGCCTTTTTATCCACTACCAACAGCAAGCCATCACATCTTAAATCCACGCTCGGGGACACCTTTGCAGCTCGCCATGATGCAACAGCAGCTACAGCGATCAGGTAGGCTAGAACAGACAGCAGGAGTGTGACTTCTGGAAGGCTACTTTCTGGGGTGTTGAGTGCACTGTGCTAGCAGGAAGCTACACTTTAAATTTAGCTATTCATAATCACTAACCTTGTGTGGGTCTCGAGTGGTTTGGGCCAGTGCAAGCTGTTATGCCAGAACAAAGTCCAAATGAAGTGTTTGGTTTCAGAACGTGTGTTGCTACTGACAGATCTGACTCTTGCAGCATGTGTGCAGGCTTTCAGCCTTCTTGGGTCACAGGCCACCCACCTTCTCCAGGGAAATGCTATTTGATCCTGGTCTTCCCTTCAAACCCGTCCGTGTCCAGAACTGGCAGTGTCAGGCCATTTATGGGAGTACTAATGAAAATAAGCAAGTGGTACCTGGACTTCTTGGGGCTCATAGAATGAATAAAAGCCACATTCAGCTCACGTGCCTTATCCAGGTGATAGCTCGAGGGCAAATCTGTGCTGGGTATTACTCCACCTCTAATAGCTTTACATTTCACAGGCTCTGGAGCACAGGGATCATCTGCTGGTGCACAAACAACCCCTCAAAATGTGCTGCCTCGGACTGGATTATCTCACGGGCACACACAGCTTGACCATCGCCCCAACCAGAGAAGTGGCTCTCCCATTGGCCTTGCAAAATGGTTTGGTTCAGATGTCTTGCAGCAGCCTCTTCCATCCATGCCATCCAAAGTCATCAGTGTAGATGAACTGGAATTCCGGCAGTGAACAGTGACCACTGGGTGGAACACTTGCAATTCTTTAGACTGGATGAGAATGTCCATAGTCAGGACTTCACCTCTGTTTGGTTTTTTGGGGCTTTTATTTTTAGCACTCCTGTGCAGAATTTCCTTTTGAGAGACTAAAGCACATGGCACCTGTCCTGGTCTCATGTCTGCATCAAGACTAAAGGATCCATTATGGCTTGGATAGTGAAGCCTGAAGAAATTTAGATGCACGACAAAGCCAGTTTAATCCTGGAAGTGTCTATTTTTTTTTTGTTTGTTTTTGTAAGATACGTGAATGAAGTGCTGATATTCTCTAGTGTAGAGGTAGCAGCTATGGATTCCTTCTGCAGAAAACTACATGTATAGACCCTTCTGTACAGACTTGTGTATAAACAATCTTTTGTACATATACACCTAGAATAGCCTTTTTGAATCTATACAGCTGTACATAAGAGTAGCTGATAACAGTTGAGCTTTAGTTGTGCCTATGGTTTGGACCTTTCTCCATTGTACGTGTGGGACTTTCTTTAAGATTAAAGTTGCATATCCTAAGTGTGAGTGAACAGGATGAAGTTGCTTTGCCTTTTCTTGCTGCTCATCTCCTCTAGGTCTCCCTCTCACATGTTTTTTTGTCACGTACTGTGCACTCAGTGTAGCTAAGTGTCAAAGTAAAAGCCCACATCTTGCTGTCTATGTAACAAAGGTCTGATTCCCTGTGACTCTTGCCACCAAATGAGAGAATTGTTTAGTCTTCGAAAGCCTTGAGGATGGGACCTGGTGCAGTCATGATAAAGCCAGATCTTCAGTCTGTAGGTACCTACTGGTTGTTGCTCTTTCAAGAGGGCTGGTGCTGGTCCTTATTTAGCTGCAGTATTTTCCTTGTTTTAATCTTTCGAGCCAGTTACTAAAGGTCATCAAAATGGAGCCTTGGAATCCTCACCCTTCAACTCCTCAGTCATAGCTGTGGATATTCTGTACTGCCTTCAGTGCTGTTCATAGAAGGGAGTCCCAAGAACTGTCCTCCATCTAGTGTGCATCTGGTGATGCCATTACTGTGAAACTTGCCTTTGGAGTCTTGTTCTGTGGCTTGAAAGGGGGAGGATGGGGTAGTTTTGTGATCTTACTGTGTATATTTGGTTTTAAAATACTATGTTCCTTTTAAGCCTGTTTCACTTCCCAGAACAGTTAAATGTTCTCTTCCATCCTTGTGCATGGTTCCTCACTTCACTCCCTCACTTGTGTTGAGTCTAGTACTGCTGTCATGTCCTACCTAGCTTAGGCCATTGTGCTCTTTTAAGAGGTGAAAGTAAAACCAGAACTCTCACAGACTTGCTCTTTCTTAGGTCTCACTGAAAGCAAAACCAGCAGCAGGAAAAAAAAAATCACTTGTCTGTATTTTATAACCCTTGCCAGTGTGCTGTGGTGGGTTTGTTTCAGTCCAGCAGAGACAGTGTTGTATGGAAATAGCAAGCTGCAATCTCCAACGTGGAAGCTGTTGGAGGTCACCCATACTTCTAGTGGTTGTTCCCAAAACAATCCCTGTAAAACATGCAATCACCAGCTTGTCCTTGTAAGATTGTTTTCATACTTTTTTAACTTGACACTTTCCCAGTAACATTCTGTAAATAAAGTTGATTCTACCAGCTCTCTGTATCAATTGCTCTTGTACTAAGTTATGCCAGAATATTAATTTTTAGCACTGTTCTTGTGGGTAAGATGGAACCTGGGTTTGAGTTGCGATGCAGAAAACTTCAGTTAGTCCAGGGGTGGGGAGAATCAGTCTGCTTTGATAAGAGTGACTGGCCTCACTGATGACCAGGATGGAACTGCTGCATTTAAATGTCACGGCTAAGTGTGAGGAATGAGGCTCAGTGTATTGGAAGTTGTAAAACTAACCAGCTCTAAACAAAGTGTGAATGTGAGGAAACAGCAGTGAAACCCAATCTGAGCAACAGTCTCATCTTTTGCCCCTTCCACTCAGGCTCATAAACCAAGCACCCCTGTAGCAGTTCATCTCACTTCTGCAGGGATCGAGAAAAAGTACAGGTGGAAATGCTTGGAGTAGAATCAAGGCTTGGATGTTTCCTTACCAGGCTCAATAGCAAGCACTGGTCCAAGGATTTAGTGCTTGAGTGGGTGTCTCTAATCACTTTGTCTTCTTGAATGTATAACATGAGGGGGAGTGTTTTTTATGTATCTAAATAAACACCCCTATAATTAAACATCCCTGCTTCCTTTTTGTAGGAGAGCAAATGCTAAAGGTTGATGGATTTGATTAAGCACTCTTGATACAAGCTAAAAGTTTCTTTATTTATCTCTATTAAGCAACAGAACCACTCTAAGAGCAATGTGCTTCTCTTGAGCACCTTACTTCTTTATCTAGGCAGGAAATTCTTTAACTTAGAAGCCTTCAGTGATACAGACACAAGCAGCTAGCTCACTTCCACTAGTCTAAACTGAAAAAGCAACTGCTCCTGAGCAGAACTGACCAGCTTTTCCACAACTGCAGGACTATTAATAGCCTTGAAGTATTCCAACAGGAACACTTTCAGATAAAGGCAGCTGGAACTCTGTCCTCTAGCATTGTTTCATAAGATATGATTCCCTAGCCTCTGCTTTTCATGTTTTGTTCTTAGAACAAAATAATTCCTGATGTGTGAACTTTTTTCTAATTTGGAAAGACATGTACATGCAGCAGAACCTTAGCCCTGCAATCAAAGCTTGTAAGATTTTGTCCTTGTGAAAGTCATTTAACCAGAGTTTTTCATCTGCAAGTTCTGCTGGAACAAGCCCCTGCAGTGTAAAGTTGGCCAGAAACATCACTTTTACCATGTACCATGCAGCAAGGTGCTATGGTAAAAGGCCATTTCTAAATCAAAACAGGGGGTGGGTGTTAATTACAATTAATGACAAAATTTCAGGCACAGCAACAAACCATGTAAGAATAACTTTATTTCTTCACAATCTGAATAACATCCTCATCTTCAAGAGTATGGTCTTTACCAACTTTTTGAGGGTTGTGTTTAACAGACGAACCCCAGACCAGTGCACTGAAAGAAGAAAAATCAAATTTAAAAGGCTTAGAAGTATGATATGCAAGCAGAATAGCAGCTATTTCTGTCACACAGCTAATACAGAAAGCAATGCTTCAGAGCTATTTTTATTCTCCTACAAGTACCTGGCTGAGTGGTTGGTGTGAACCAGGGTTAGAAGCAGCTCAGAACAAAGCCTGAGTTGTCCTGAGTACCCAAGTGCATGGGACAATGGCTTGCAATGCTGTGTCTAGTGCTACTTTTAAATAGCAAAATAAATTTTTCTCCACAGAGGACATTTATGTAGGAAAGAGCATGAGAGCATCAAATACAGCAACTGAAGTCCTAAGTTTGATTATCATAGGCAGATTTATTCAATTTAACGTTAAAAAAAAGTCCTGGTATTCCCTTCTAGTTTAGAAGAGGATGAAATAATATATCTGAAGGCAAGTTATTTTCTATTCTATATATTCTTTTCCAGTAATACTTACTATTTAAAGTCTTTTATGAGATTTTTGTGGATCTTCATGCAAAAATCCTCCACTGTGGTCTTGCAGTAAGGTAGTACCACAGGAGAGGTGTAGTCTGGGAGCTGCCCTTTAGGTTTTGTGTAGCTGTAACACAGATGGAACCATCAGTCAATACCAAAACTTTCTTTTTCAAGCCCATCATGATATTTCATCAGTGATTTGCACTGTCACCCCCAGCATGTGGGCCAAGTCCCACTACTGCAGTGGTGACAATGGATACGCTGCAAAACGTTTGGTGGACCTAAGCTGAAAATGCATCTGGGCAGCCAGTGGCTGCACTGAGTTCTCCCTTGTAACTGCAAAGGTTTCTCACTTGTGAGCTTTCTGAAGATGCTTTAAAAAACACCAAATGGCAACAGTTGTTGGAAAAGAACGTCTTTAGTATTATGGTTCCAACTTGCCATTTTTTTTCTGTGAAAACCTCAACATATATTAGAAAAGGCACCTGATGAAGTCTGTAGCATAGATACCTAGACCACAGATACAAGGGATTGTGAAATGCCTTTTCACAATACATTCTATATTATTACAAGAAGATAGATATAAATTTAAAACACAACAATTACTATATTATGAGTATTAGTAAATGCATTCATAAGTTCATCCAAAAATGCCTAAGAATTATGAGGTAAACCTGGAATAACTTGTAGTAAAAATATCTGAAATTCTAGATGAAGAACTAAGTTCTGTCAAGAGAGCTGCATCCATGACAGACTGAAAAAATGATTATATCTGGAATCCCAGTGTTACCATGAAGTTTGACTAGAGTTCCATGTTTTCAGGAGTTTAAGATGTGCTTTGGTCTTGGTTTCACAAGGTTCTCCTTTAATTCCCCTACAAATTCAAAACGGCACTTTTGGCTATCACACAACAGCTAAGACAAGCACAATTTATGGGTTACAAAGCAAACGCCAGTTGGTAGAAAAGCGCTGTAAAATATTCCTCATCCATTCCTGAGACCTTTTTCAGTCTCAGCCATGCACTTAACTCCACAGAAAGCAGCAATTTTGACTCACATTCGGACTAGTTTCAAGTAGTCCCAGATTTTCTCCAGCAGATCATCAAAGTTCCAGCGATGATGAGCAGATATTGGCACACAGTGGGGTACTTTGTAAATGATATCTAGTTCTTCAATGGAAATTTGGTCAATTTTATTTAGGACATAAATGCATGGGATGTAAACCCTGCAAAGAGAAAGAAATTGTTAGGGCAACCTGACAGCAGCACGCTGCTACCTTCACTGCAAAGAAAAAATGTTTTTAAAAAGCTTCTCTCTATGCTGATGCCACATTGCTGACTCAGCTTCTGTGAGAAGCAAACCCAAAAGACATTTCTTTTCTTTGTAATAAAGACTGCAGGTGTGCCACAGCCAGGGAGCCAGCAGTACCTGTTTCCTTCCACAACGTCAATCAGGTCATCGGCAGTGGCGTCGCTGCGCAGAGTGACATCAGCATTGTGGATTTTGTACTCTGCTAAGATGCTCTTCACTGTCTCAGTATCCAGCTCACTCTGAGGACACTGAACAGAGACAGACACAGTGTTAAGGAACGGCAGAGCTAACAGCCAAATCAAGTATTACAATTAACAGTGCTGTCACCTGGCAACCACTGCACATACATTACTAGAAAGAATAGCTGCATTTTAAGTTACTGGACATGACTCCGATTTCACCATAGCTGGCCTGAGGAGAGGGAAAACCAGACCTAAATCCTAACAGCTTCATTTATATTAATGCCCCACTGAGAGCTGCAATCAGACATTTCAGAAGCAGTGCTTCCTTTCAGTTTGGGACCAGATGCAACACAAACCCAAGTATCTTCTAGTTCAGAGCCCAGACAACTGCACTTTAGGTACTTGGAATGCAGAGTTCTGACTTTTGGTATCTCTGGCTATTTCTATGCTTTTAAAGATTCAGGTAAATGGGTTGCAAGGCCTGAAGCTCTGAGCAATCCTCATGGGAAGAACATTGTAACCACCAGGTAAAAGGCAGTTTTTGCACACTCTCCTTTGGATCTCAAACTTGTTATGTGTGGAAAGCAACCAAGGGCAAGGAAGTGGTCAGGCTCCAGGAGAGGTGTGGATGGCCTCTAAGGAAACAACTGACTGCAGCACTGTACAGCAGTTCAGCTCCTAAAGAAGTCACAGCACAGCATGGTCCCAGACATACCATCAACTACAAATGCCTCTTTCTTCAAGCTATTTGTTTTTTAATTTTGGTTAAAGAAAACTTCCAACTTACTGTGGCTGTAAGGTTAATGCCTCCTTTATCCTTTTTTTTAAAGCCAATATTGGGGGGCTTACTATTCAGACGAATTCCAAATCCCTCCAGTTCATTCTCAATGATTTTCTTGTGGCCAAGGGGTTTCAGCACGTCCAGAACAATCAGAATGAGATTACAGGTACGAGCAACTAAGAGTCAGAAAAAGAAAGTCACCTCTCAAAAAGCATGCTCACACAACCTGAGGCAAAACAACCACAGTATGGCTCAGTGGACTGATGACACTACAAAACCCCTGAAGGCCAGCATACTGGTTATTTTTAAATACCAGTGTAAGACTGAAGTTTGTTGTGCTGGCCAAGCATCACTGATAGACAGATCTTTACATGCTGTAAGAATGACAGAGGCTGGGAAAAATCTTCCTGTCTCCATTCAGACACCAGACTGAGGACAATTAACTGGGTAAGGAAATAAAAACAGCAGCCTTGTTTAGGATGGGATCACATCTGCCTGCAAAACTGGCAATGTGCTTTCACTGAAGTGTCAATGCAGAGCACAAACCCAGCAAGCACACAAAGCCAGAACTGAAAACAACAATATGAAAGCAGCTACTGCTTCTCAACAGACAGCTCAAGTCCAGTAAACAATCCAGCTTTTTTAAAGACATCAGAACAGTGAGTGAACCCTTCATTCTCCTGTACTGTGTTAAATGAACCAGTGACAGGCTGCTGTCTCCAGCTCTAACATACTCACCTGCAATGACCTGCCGTCCTCTGCCTTTGCCATCCTTGGCCCCTTCAATAATTCCTGGCAGATCAAGCAGCTGTTTGTTCACAGGAAGGAAAGTATCACATGAGAAAAGTATTCTTCATTAAATCAATCCTACTTTTACCCTTCTAAACCAGCTGACTCTACTGCAAATCTGAACAGAGTATGACAAGACTGCTTCCCGTTTGATTGTTTTATCTTGTATTACCCCATGTGCCCTACAGGTCCAGTGGAACAGATTATCTCATAGGGAATAATTAGAACTACCACAGGAACTTCTTCCCAGAGCAAAGTAAAAAGCGGGAGAAAATCCATACCTCATGGAAACATTTCCAAGGTATTCTCAAGCACTTTTACACATCACTTCTAACCTGCTAATGTCAGGCCAGATCACTCAACCCTAACAGCACAGCATCTGTATAGCCCATCCTACCCTCACAGAGAAGATCTCACCTGGATCTTTGCTCCTTTGTACCTAATGACTCCAGGCACAGTAGTCAGTGTAGTGAATTCATAGGCTGCCACTTCAGAGTACACACCAGCAAGATTACTTAGAAGAGTGGATTTCCCCACTGATGGAAAACCCACAAACCCAATGCGGGCATCACCTGTCTTTGCAACATCAAAACCTGCAAATAAGGAGCAGAAATATTTGTCTAATGATTGACATTTTCTATCTTCTAATGTTCTGGACAGCAGACACAACATTATTTTTAATATTGCCTGAGCAAAAGCCAAGTAAGCTCTCCTAGAAGAAGGATGAGGGTGGGAAACAGATTGTTCACAATCTTTATTGCCTTGCACCACTTTTAACACTCCATGACATGTACCTGTCTAATAAAATCTTGGCTGCAAAGCTTCACAGTGGACTGTGTTTGACTTCAGTGTAAGTGGAGCATTCCCCTTAAGCACTGCAGCTTAGGAAATTCACACCTTTATATATAAAAACAGGTGGCTGCTGCAAATGTGCTTCTTCATGTAAAAACCTTAAGATTTCTGCAAAGATTGTATGAAGCAAAATACAAAAGCACTTTCATCTACACTTCAGGAAGTGCTCCAGCCCATAGCCCTAGGAAGGGCCACAAATGGTTAGAGGTCCTGTACCGGGTAGGACAAGAGAAAGCAAGGACAGGACAGGTTGTCCAGAGAAGCTGTGGCTGCCCCATCCCTGCAAGTGTGCAAGGCCAGGGTAAATAGGGCTCCGAGCAACCTGATCTAGTGGAAGATGTCCCCACCATGACGGGGAGCAGAACGAAATGTTCTTTAAGGTCCCTTCCTTCTGTGATGCTATGACTGTTTAGCAGATAACCTGACACTATTTGTGCGGACAAGAGCCCCCCAGTTAGATCGACTTCCGTCACGCCTCCCGCACTTCGACAGCTCCTGCACAGACAACGCACCTTCCCCGGGGCCGCCGCCGCCGCCTCCCTTGGGGGTGATGAGCTCCCGGCGCAGCTTGGCCAGACGGGCCTTCAGCAGCCCCAGATGGTGGGCGGTGGCCTTGTTCTTCTGCGTCCGGGCCATCTGCAAGGGTACAGGACCGAGGGCTCACACCAGGAGGGCTCTGCCGCCCTCGGCCCCTGCGCGACGCCTGGGGACACAGCCTCGCCACCCCTCCACGGCGCTGCCCAGCGGGCGTCCCCCTCCCGGCCCGAGCCCCGCGTCCGCCCCGTTCGGTGCTCCGTGCCCGGCCCGTCCCGCGGGAGGCGGAGGGCGGCGGTGCGGTACCTCCGCCTCAATCTCCGCGATCTTGGCCAGGGTGCCGCTCATGGTGGCGTCGGGCCCGGCCCGCCCGGCCGCCCCTCAGCGCTGCCGCTCCTCGCGCACCGCTCGGGGCCGCGCACGCGCGTGGCGACCTCTCGCGAGAAACGGTGGGAGAGAAAGGGCGCGCGGTGCGCGCCGCCGGCTTCGCGCGCTGCCCTGAGGGGAGGCAGCGCAGCGCCCCCTGGGCCGTGTGCAGAGCGCGCGCCGCCTCACAGAAAGAGCGGGCAACGCTGTGAGGGGCGAGTGTGAGGGGGAGATGCCTGAGTGTGAGGGATCCGTGTGCGCGTGTGAGGCATCCGTGTGCATGTGAGAGACCCGTGCGTATGTGAGAGATCCGTGTGTGTGAGGGATCCATGTATATGTGAGAGATCCGTGTGCCTGTGACATCCGTGTGTGTGAGGGATCTGCGTGTGAGAGATCGTGTACCTGTGAGATCTCCCGTGTGTGAGAGAGATTCATGTATCTCTGGGATCTGTGTCTGTGAGGTCCATGTGTGTGAGAGATCCGTATACGTGTGATCCGTGTGTGTGAGATCCGCGTGTCTGTGCCCCGTGTCCGTGTGATGTGTGTGAGGCAGAGCGCGGCTGAGGCGGCTGCGGGAGCCGGCATGAACCGGGTGTGCGAGAGCCCTGACGGGGGCCCGGGGACGGTGCTGGCGAGGCTGAGGCGCTTGGCCGTGAGGGGCAGCCGGGCTGCGGCGCCGAGAGAAGCCGGCGCGAGGCGATGGGTGCTCGGCTGTGAGAGAGGACGGGGCGAGCGGAGCTGTGCGCTGAGGCAGCGGCCCCGCAGGCGTGAGAGGAGCCGGGGCTCTCGCTGCCCGCGAGGGGAGGTGGCGTGTGCCCTTCCCTGGGTTTAAACCGGACCAGCCTCTCCGCGGTCCTTCCCGCAGCCCGCTCTGCGCCTCGCCAGGTGTGTATTTGTGGCACTCCGCGTTCCGCAGCGCTGCCGGACCGGGAGGCGCTGCCGCACTGCCCGCGGCGGAGCCTTCTCGAGCTGGTGCTTTGTCACACCGGGACTTCATGCCGGAGCTTTCTCACGGCTCCTTTCAGCTGAGCCCTGACCGCACCACTTTGCCCCAGGGACATCTGTAACTCTGCACTGAATGTAGGCTAATTAAATAGAGAAAGGAGTTTTTTTAAGGCCCCTTCAAACTTTAAAATGCCAAGTATTTCCAGCGTTAGGCTGTTTCACAAGAAGCCAAACATTTGGATGTCAAATTAAAAGTATTTTTATGACAAGGAAATACGATTTAATAATTATTCAGGACTTTGGTTTCCAAGTTTGTTTCCATATCATATTTTGTCTAAATTCGAATATTTCTAGAAACCTTTTTGTCCATGTTCAGTATCCTTTCCAGGAAGGCTCTTCTATCCCATCTTATTGCAAAGTCTGTTTCTATAGGGTGTATCTAAATGTAAAACTTAACTTTAGGGAAAAAAAGCCAAAAATACACTCTCCTGGGCCTCCTGTAAGTGTGAGCACTTAGAGACACACCTGCCACATCTTCAGACAGAATTCTGAGTATGTTACAACTCAGAATGTTACAACTCAAAATTGTTTGTTTGTTACAACTCAGTTGTTTGTTACAACTCAAAATTGAACTAACCTTACAACAGTTTTTGTCATAGAATTTTTATGGAATCATTAAATCTTCTTTAACTTACAGTGAAAAAGGGAAAAAAGAATGCTAGTGCAATGGGAACCACACAGCTATTTGTGGTCTCTGCCTCTGCATTTCCCTTTTTGTCTCATTTTAATCAAGAAAGCAGCCTTTATTGTCATAAACTCTTTATAGTAGGAACTGTCATTAATATAAGCTTATACAGAGCTTACTAAAATAGAATCTCAAATAAAATGGAATTGCTATTCCTGGTAATGTTAGTTCAGCTAAGCTAGGGTAAATATAAATGCACCTACCCTCTGTATATTTGTTCATGGTTTTCTAATTATTCCTTGTGAACAATATCCTTTTTCAACATGGGATGGAGATTTGACCCTGGTATAAATTTTTTCCTATTTACTTCAGATGGAGTTGAACTTGTCTATGCCTCAACTGAATTCAGCCATACAATCAGTCCACATTTGTGGTTCTTTTTAGTAAAAGGAAAAACATTGAGAAAAATACAGATTCTGAATGCTCAATCAGGATTTAAGACCTCCCCTCTTTTGTGCAGTAGATCATGGTTAACTTCAGAACTTATTGCTAGTTGTTCTTATAAACTCACTCCAAATCTCACAAATTGAGTCTAACTTAAAATTATTTTTCAAAGTGGGGGCTGAATGAGCAAAGATGTCAATAAAGTACAAGATGTGAAAATCTAGTTACTGGCTGGTTTTTGTGTTCCTGGTTTATGTTTCCATAGTGTTCTTACATACAGCTGCTCAGTAAGCTCTTAAATTGTTTTTTTCTCAGAAAGTTACTCAAGCAAAGGGTATAAGGAATTTAGGCACCTAAAAACTTCTTTCAGTGTTGAGTATTGTCCTTAATTACCTGAAGGGAGAAAGAATTTAATTAATAAAGATAATTAGTCTGATTTTTGGTAGCCAAATTAACACTTTCTAATTGGTTAGGATATTTAAAGTAGTTTATATTAGTTTATAACAGCACCATCTTTTAAGCTTCAGAAAGGCTTGTTCAACAGATTGTTTCCAGGTTGTGAACAGAGTAATGTTACTTTTATTTATTATGAGTACTGCTGTGAATTTTTTAATATAAAGGTGTTTTATGTGATATGGTGCTTAGAGAACAGGGTGGTTCTGACCATAGGAAATAAGGTGCAACAGTTGGAAAAATAACTGAAGGGTGGATGACTGGGAATGGATAAATTATGTCCCCTGAGGACTGCAGTCAAAACCAGAAAATAGAGTGCAAATGATAAAACCTTATTAAAGAAAAAGAAAAAAAAGTCAGAGAAGGGAAAAATCAAGGAAAACATTAATAGAAAATTGGATATAATGTCAGAAGAGATAAAAGCCCCTAGCAGAACTGGAGAAATGAAAGGAGATGCAAGAGATTGAGATCTGCTCAAAAGGTTAATTGAGCTTTATAGTGGGCACTGATGGAAGATGGAGTATGTGAACTGCCATCTTTTTTATTAAAACATATATGTGTGTTTTTTAAATTGCAATCATTCCATTTAGGAAATCTAGATTAATTGCAGCAGAGGGAATACTTCCAAAGGCTGTAACTTGCACAACAGTCAGTCTCTCCTGGGACCAATTGCCTGTAATGTCAGATGACACAGAATGAAGGTTCAGATCTGGAGTAAAACTCACAAATGATCACACAGTCGTATGAATGACTAACTGATAAACTGGAAGTATATCCCCTCAGCAGTTCTCTTATAATATTCTTAATAAGATAAGGAAAGCAATATACTAAAAGGTATTCAGCAGGTGGACAAAGACTGCATCTGACATAAAGGCTGTCTCATCAAACACTTAAGGAACATGACACAGTATGGAATCAATGACTGGGAAAAACCAGGAGTGTTTGTTTCACCAAGCTACAATGACAGGAATGTGACTGAAATGGCACACACCTCATCAGCAAGATCTGAACGATGGAGGGCTGTAAAAAGTGGGTTTCAGAAATTCATCTTCTACACTCTTCAGTCTTGCTGACACTGATCTTGAGCAAGTCTTTTCCTTTACTTGTGCCTCAGTTTTATTTTTGCACAAGAGGAATGTGCAGCTGCCGCAGAATGATTGAAACTTTCATGTTTCCATAGCATTGCCCTGCAAGTATGGTAACTACAGCTCACTTCCACAGGAGAGCTTAGGAGTTAATGCAGTTAGGTTTTATGTCAAATTATCAATTTTAAATAAGCTACTTCATTATGGGTCAAATTCTGAAATTCTTTTTAAAACAACTAGTATTTTAGCTTGAGTAAGAGTTTTACTTACATGAGATAGTGAGATGCAAACAAAGTATATTGAGAAGAGGCTTGCAAGTGTTTTAGATAACCATGTAAAATTTATCATTGTACAATACATGGTAAATACTGTGAGTATGAAATTAATTGTGATAACTCATGTATGCTTCATTAAAATCACATAAAGTACCTTGTTAAAAATAAGCAGTGCATGCTCACCTACTCAGGTTTGAGGGTTTTTTCTCCTCTTTTATATTCTAAAAAATAACTCAAATACTTGTGGATATCAGGTTTATTCACAGCACACTGGGAAGGTCATTTTAGCTTAAGAGCTACTCTGGTAGTATAACACTTGTGGTTTTGGTAATTTACCTCATGCCAGAAGCTGCAGACTATACTGGCAATCAGCTGATGCTGTGTGTTTGTGGGCTTGCTACAGACTGCATTTCTAGATTAGTAGTGGGATTTCTGCAGGATCTCAGAATGTGGGGAGAAGGTGACAGGGAGGAAATGAAACCATGATTTCAGGTGAAGCAAGGATCTCGAAATTTCATATCCTCTCAGAAACGATCACCCGCCCAGTGAAAAATAATCTGTATCAAATGGTAACGGTGATCTGAGTACTTTTGATTTTAAGAATTATGGTTTGGGACTGTAACCAACCTGCCAGGGTTTCCTCATGAAAAAAAGGTAACTGCAGCTTAAGGCATATAGAGAATTGGTTCATTTTAAGGTGGTTTTTCTTTGGGTTTTTGTTCCGTTTTGGTGTTTGCTTTTATTTAATTTTTACAGTTTTGTAAATTTACCCTATGGATTGTACTTTGATTTGAGAACTGGCTGCTAATTAACCCTATAATTGTATTTCAGGCAAGAATTGCTCATGCTGAAGAGGAGACAAAACTATAATGAGCTATAATGAGTTGACTAAGGGCCAGCTTCACGCCTGTTTGGAGGAAAGATATTTTGAAAATGCTCTATCAAAAGGTAAGATTTTTTAAATCCAGAGTGCTGAATCTTCAATGGAAGCATAATACTGATTGCCTGAGGTGAAGTGACTCTGAGAGTTAATGCAATTCACATCTTAATTAACTCTTGAGCCAATAGACAGAATGTGTCTCTTTTGAATGTTGTAAAATGTAAAGATGTAGCTGCTCCTAGTTGTCTTCTAGGATTAACTTTTTTAATGCCAGTTTACTTGTTATCTAGGTAGGAGTTTTCCTGGGGAAAAGCACAGTAGTTTAGCTGTTAATCTGTAAATACCAAACCTTTGTGCTTGCAGTGCATATTTAGGATTGTATTGTAATGTATGTTTTAGGAGAAAAAGTTGTCTGTCAGGTTTGCTTAGGTAAGCATGAATGCTTAATTCACTGGGAGTCAACGAGATGGAATCCTAGGTTGTATTTCCACATTGCACAGATCCCTAAAAATGGCAATCTTGTTTTGAATGGGTCAGGTTGCTTTGGTTCCAGACAGTCTAGAATAAGTTAAACTGAACAGACTGAAGAAATGAGGGGAACAAAAGGGAGATTAAGTATCAAAGGTTGGCTTCCAAGACTGTGTAAAATTAATGTAACAACTAAAAGTTGTATAGTTTAACATCAGCTCCCCACACTTTTCGTGGGCTGCCATGCAACACACAGAGTACGCAGCACATGAGTGCAGTGAGGAGAGTGATCAAAAAGAGGAAAACCAAACAGTGTTGTTTTCTCTTTTTAAAGTAAGTCTTTTCTGTGTACTTTCCAGAGCATCATATACCATCCTATTGCTGTCAATTTTGTGAGGGTGCTGGGTATTTTTAAAGAGTTTTCATCTGCTTCTAGAGGAGAAAGCTGACAAATCACTAAACCCACGTCTGGGTTACAGAGGAAATTCTGCTGTCTCCAAGTCTGAGAATCCTTGCTGCTAGGGTTGGCATTCTCATGGGATGATTCCTAATAATAAACTGAGCAAGCCTTAAAAACTAAATTTAAGTAATAATCAACCCAATAAGTAATGAATGCTGAATTAATTGCTTGTTATATCAGCAGCAGTTAATTAAAATATAGGTGAAAGCTCAGAAAAACTGACAGCTACTCACTGAAATTGCAAGTGTGCCACAAACTGCTCAGTGTTGTGTATTTCTGTGGAACACGCATAGAAAGGAAATGGTTCATATGACTGATTAGCTGGCACAAGTGCTATGCACAAATGTCTCTGCTAATATTATAATCCCTGTGAAATAGTGACTAACCTTCTTAAAGAGTATAATAATGGGACTATTCTGAAAAATTTCAGTAGCCTCAAGACCTACACAGATTCACAAGTTGAAAGTGTTGAACAAATAGGTATGACTCAACTCTAATTAACATATACCCAAATATGTTTGAACAGATTCAACTGTAACAGTCTTTTGTTACCTCCTATATTTGCACACCAATTTAAGGTCTGCACTTCTGAGTAAGGCCAGTAGCAATTGATCTGCAGTGAAGCGAGCAATGGTACAATGTGGAGTCCCAAATGGTACACACATGTTTGGAGAAAAGGAGATTATTAATACTATTGAAATACCAATCAAAGTGCTTCAGCAGGCACCAGGCAGCTGCAAAACATTTAGGGACACCTCAGGAATTCCCTTGAGCAGAAGTGAGACAGGAAACAGTGAGAAGCTGAATAAAGTAGCTGAAGAAAATGCCTTTATTTAAAAGAGGGATGGATTCAAAAAGAAGTTCAGCACATTCCAGTGCAGAAGATATCAAAGAAAATAGGTTAAGAATCATCTAAAATGGAGAGGAAATATTGGATACAGAAAACATAAATTTCAAAATTGAAATTTAAAACTTTCTTTCACATTATCTGGAACTTTGTCTTCAAAAAATAACTTGCTAGTTGTGATGGTAATTGAGTTCAAAGGTAATCATTCCTGTCTGCTTACACAGTTATGTATGGAGAAATGCCATTTAGTCACCACATTAAATTTAGGGAACTTCACCTTACAAGTCTGTTCAGAGTGATGAGCCAAATTTTTGCTCAGTGTGTTTAGTACCTGTTCATTTTCAGAAGAAATTTGACAATGTTTTAACAAATGCTGGTTGAGTGACTACTTCTATAGTCTTGTATTGTGAGACATATCCCTGGTTTGGGACCAGAAAACGTTCCAAGCAGCAGTCCTTTTAAGTGTGCTGGTGGAGCTGTAGGGTGCGGTAAGGCAGTGTAAAAAGACTGTAAGTACCAAGAGGAGAGCTGCAGCCACTGCCATGGCAGAGGGCTGAGGAGCCAAGGCAAAGGGCTGTGTTGGTGTCCTTGTGATTACCCGGGACTGCAAGGTGCTGGCAGTCATCTTGAACGAGCATCCAGCAACTACTCAGAGTGTGAGCTCCCAGTGTGCTGATCTGGCATCCTCGTGGCAAGTGTGAGTGGGTCACTTGCCAAGAAACAGCCATGCTTTGGGGTTTTTTTAGCTTTTACCCAGAGAAGCAGGCAGGGTGTGTGGGATGGTGCCTTTTAAACAGGAGGGCTGGAAGCTGAAACCAGAACATTCCGTGGCAACTGGAGAAAGTTCTGAGGAAAGTGCTGTGAGAGAGGCAGGACCCCCCTCCCCCTGCCTAGAGGAGAGACAAAGAACAGGCAAGGAGGGAACTGAAATAGGAAGCAGGAACCATGTCAGGAGGCTGGGGGCTAAAAGAAAGCAAATTAATAAACCACTGGGGGAAAGGCACACAACTGTCCAAAGCCACTAGGAAAGATAAGCAAATTCCAGATTCTTTAACTGCTCCATGTCTGTGTGTGCTTGCAGGCTGGCTAGTGAGTTAAACATAATCATTTTCCTCACTGTAGCAAGTACAACTTGTGTGTCTGTGACAGACTTAAGAGAATACAAGCACTGTGTTATCTATATAACAGAGTGTATTTAAGCTGGGTTTCTCAGCATTGCTACCACTCCACGTCGAATTTCTCAAAGTATATGTTCATATCAGGGTGTGTGCACATAGTGCAGTATTAAAAAGTTACTGGCAATATTCTGACTGCAGTAGAGACAAACAGTTCCTATGGAAAGCAGAAGAAATCTGGTGTACAGGCTGAGGGCACTGTGTGGCCTTAAGTGTTAACGTAATATTTTGAAAGTTGGAAGCTTGGTGCACTCATTTGCACATCAGTACCCAGAATGCTTTTTCAGCTCCACCACTATTTAATTCAAGTGCTGGGTTGGAGCTTTTGGAAGGCTCGGAGTTTGTGATGCCCTCACATGCGCCAAGTTCACTATTTTCCACAGAATAGTTTAAGTGACGATATTAGATCGTGAATAGGTGGTCCAAGCATTCTTAATTAGGCTTGATGTTACAAATGCAAAAAAGTGTCCTTGAACACTTTTTTTCCAAGCGTTGTCTTTAACAAAACAAAGAACTCTGTTTGGGGAATGTGTGCGTGTGATGTGGGGGGGGAGATGTTTTTTCAAAAGTAGAGAAAAATTCCTCTCTGAGACAGAAAGCAGATATCAGATGCAAATGAATAACGATGATGCTGAAATAGCAGCTCTTCATAAAAAGACCTCGAGCACACAGGGAAGATTCAGCACTAGGACAGTCCAGGCAACCCTGCGCAGTGAATTCGGCAGTGCATTTTGGAGCGTTTAACCTGGGCCCGGGGAAGGGTAACTTGAGGGAGCGGGAGCCTCGCCGCGCTGGGGCGTGGGGCGCTCCGGGCGCCGTGGGAACCCCGGGTGCGCGGGAGGGGCTCCGCGGGCAGCAGTTTCCCCAACATGGACGCACTCGGGGCTCTGAGGTGCCCGTGCCTCCCGCAGCCCCCAGCCCGCGGGTACCGTTCCTCCCAACCGCTCCCAAGGGGAGGGCATTTTCGCACTGGAAGAATTCCCGCTGTACCCCTTCCCTCCCCCACAATGCCGGCGCTTCGCTCTTCTAGCGAGGCTGAGAGTTGATCGTGTACGGGGGGTGGGGGTGAGAAATGCAATGAAAGACCGGGGGGAGGCCGGTCTGCGCTGCAGCCCCTGGCCCCTCTGGGATCGGCTCTCCTCAGGCGAGCCGAGGAGGTGGGGGCCGCTCTGCGTCTCTGCAGCTCCGGGAGGGTTTGCATTGGACGATTCGCGCCTGGGGAGG
>VXBC01004322.1:87565-117676 GCA_013399945.1 Ploceus nigricollis
GGCCGGCGGGGCTGCGGCGGCGGCCGGCGGCGCCCCCGGGGGCGGGCGGGGGCTGGAGATGCACACCATCAGCTCCAAGGTGTTCGGAGACATCCTGGACTTCGCCTACACGTCGCGCATCGTGGTGCGGCTGGAGAGCTTCCCGGAGCTCATGACGGCCGCCAAGTTCCTGCTGATGCGCTCTGTGATCGACATCTGCCAGGAGGTCATCAAGCAGTCCAACGTGCAGCTCCTCGTGCCCCCCGCACGCCCTGACATTATGCTATTCCGTCCGGGTGCTGCTGACCTCGGCTTCCCTCTTGACATGACCAACGGTGCCACTTTGGCACCCAATGGCAATGGCATTGCTGGCATGCCTGAAGACGAGGCCACGCGAGCTGCGCTCACTGCTGCGCAGTCCTCCCTCCCTGTCCTGCAGGGTGTGGACCGCCTGCCCATGGTGGCAGGACCTCTGTCCCCACCACTGCTGGCCTCACCCTTCCAGAATGTTGCTGCTAGTGCCCCCACTTTAAGCACCAAGAGGGGCAGAGGGCGTCCCCGTAAAGCCAATCTCTTGGACTCCATGATGTTTGGTACCCCAGGGGGCCTGCGAGAGGCTGGTATCCTGCCTTGTGGTCTCTGTGGGAAAGTATTCACGGATGCTAATCGTCTTCGGCAGCACGAGGCTCAACATGGGGTGACAAGCTTACAGCTGGGCTACATAGACATCCCACCCCCACGACTGGGTGAAAATGGTGTTCCTGGTCAGGATGACCCCGACGCACCTCGAAAAAGAAGCAGGACGAGGAAACAGGTGGCCTGTGAGATCTGTGGCAAGATTTTTCGGGACGTGTACCACCTGAATCGGCACAAGCTGTCACACTCTGGCGAAAAGCCTTACTCTTGTCCGGTGTGTGGCTTGCGGTTCAAGCGAAAAGACAGGATGTCCTATCATGTTCGATCGCATGATGGCTCTGTGGGAAAGCCCTACATCTGCCAGAGCTGTGGAAAAGGCTTTTCCAGGTAAGAGGGTGCTTGTATGGACCATTGACACAAACAGAGACCTAGGAAGTTGACTTTCCTATCCCTTGGAAATGTACTTAGGATAGTTTGACTGTTCCACTTTAGAATGTTTAAAGGAATGAGACCTCCATCATTTCCTCTGAGATGCTATTCTGCAGTCTCTTGGAAGGGTTTAAAAGTAATTAAGACATTGAACTGGGAGTCAGCTGGCTTCTGGCTAACGTTCCCAGCTTTGTCCCAGAGTTGGTGTATGCGTGTCCTTGGGCAAATCAGTTAGTCTCTCCCTCAAATGACTCTTCTGTGAAATGGGTATTGAAATAATTACCTGCCTCACAGAAGTGTCTTGAGATCGCTGATGTGTAGGTAGCTTGAAGGTGCTGTTGAAGTGCAAAATAATACATCTCAAGATTATTATTTTTCTCGTATCCATTTTAAATTTTCTTTTTCTTAACTTCCCTTCATTTCTCTTAGTTCGTAATGTTTTTTATCACCCAAATGTGAAGGAAGAGGTGAGATTTCAAAGGCTGCAGCATCAAGTATCTTTTAATACATGATCTTTGTGTCCTTTGGGTTTACATCCTTCTGAAGGGGATCCTGTTTCTGCCCTGCAACATACGTAAGATCCGTGCATTTAATGTTGCTGATTTTTGTTGTCGCTGTTTGTGGGAGCTAATTTAATAAGTAGTTTGGTACACGTAGTTGTGTTAGTGGTATCTTATAGTCTTGAGTTAATGAATTCGAAACTTTTTTGGAAGTTTGCCGCTCGCTTTGAGTGTAGAAGTAGTGGGGGGGAGGGGGATGTACTCTGCTATTTCTGTACCAGCAGTCGGTTTTCTACAGCAGTTGGTTTGCTCTAATGTGAAGGAAGGACTCGAGATCTGAAAACAAATCAAAAAGCCACCAGGCTGTGTAAATTGTGGAATTTTGCCCCTGCTCTCTTTTTGATAGAGGGACTTTCTGTTATTGAAATAAATTATGAAAATGTAGCCCCACCCCCCCCTTTTTCTTTTAAATCGGCAGTAATTAGGGATGCATCTTCATAAGGACTGCAGATTGAGTGATGGAAGGTCACAAAATGAAAATTTCATCTGTGGCTAGAAGTGAAAGTACTTTTCTTATTATAGCGCTACCCGGGATCGTGTGCCAAGTTTTATTGGTTTTACTGACACTTAAATATTTCTGCTGTTGCTGTATGAAAGGTTTTTGTCATTAAGGGGAAGTGGGATAAACACGTTGAGTTCTTATTTTCCCCAGTAAGTTAATGTGAACAGGCGGGAATGCTGTTACAAAAGTTAACAACAAAACCGTTTGCATATCTGTAAAACCGAAGTATGAATGAAAACTAGAAACTCTTAAGCTTCAGTATTCACTCTTAGGAGCAGCCAGAGGAAGTTGGAATCGTGATGTCTAATTTTAGTGTCCTCTCCTCTATTCAGTAGCGCAGCACGTGAGGTTGCTGGGCTTGAAGTACTTAGAAGGACCCCAACCAGTCTGTCCGGTTACACCGCTCCAGCCCAGCGCTGGAGCATCGGGTTTAAGAGCCTCCCTGCAAAGTCCAGCCTATTTTCTGTCTGCAGTGCGTGAATTCCATCCCGTGCCCTCCCATTGGTGCAGCTGGGAAGTTGGGGGAGGAGAGGGTGGAGAACTTGTTTCCAAGCAGTTTTGGTCTCATACAATGAAAAGCTTTCTTCCCACTAGGAGAAACTCCCACCAGGACAATCTGCAGCTCTTCAGTCCTTTCTTTTTCCAAGTAGGCTTTGCTGGTTGTGAAGAATGGTCTAACTTTCTACAGTAATAATTTGCTCTTCCATTGCACCTTCTAGTTGGAACGTTCAGAGCACTTGATTTGTATTAATGCAGTCTCCCTACCAAGTTGTAAGTTAGGAGTATTTTTCATCTTGCAGGTGGAAAATGTGTCACAGCGACAGAGTTTAGATAGTCTTTTTGCAAGAGGTGCTTAAATTTGGCTTTTTACATCTGTGTTTAGGACATAAACCAAAAGGGTGTGATTTTCAAATATTCAGGAACTGTAAATCAGAGCACCCTGATTGTTAAGGTCTAAATAGGATTTTGGATGGGGCCATGCAGGCTTGAAAATCATAACTTGTATTTCCTGTTTCCTCTGATCATTCAGTCATGTTTTCTTTGTGAGAAAATGCTGCCTTTTTAGCAAGTTGCAGAGGGTACATAACAAGGTAGAGTCCCAGTTGTTGGCAGTCTGGTCCTTGGAAAGTTAAATATCACTACAATTGTCATAGATACAGCACTGGGATTTTTTTTCTTTCTTTTTTCTTTTTTTTTTCTTGTTAAAATTGTAACTTTAGTATATGTTTTAAGTGTGATTATGTGTATTTTCCTTTAAGGCCAGACCACTTGAATGGACACATCAAACAGGTGCATACCTCAGAGAGACCTCACAAGTGTCAGGTAGGAGCCAGAGGGGTTTAGACTGATGTTGTGGGTAATCTTTGGCATTGCATTTATGTGTGCAGACAATTTTGAAGTACCAGTAGAAATGCCATGTATATGTGATTTGGGATAAATGTTTGTAAAGAACAGTGTTCCACAGTGACATCTGCTTTACATCCCTGCTGTCTCCCCCCCGCCTCATCTACTGCTTTGGTCCTCCTGCCTCTCCCCCTTCTACCACGTGTTCTTACCTACTGTGCTGTCCCAGTCTCACCCTGGATCTCTTACCCAGCCACCTGGGCTTGGAGTTGATGTCACTGATGATTCCCTCCCTTTTTTTTTTTTAATTGCAGTTGTTGCCATCAGGAGGCTCCAATGCCGACTTCATTTTTTTATAATAACTTCAGTAAAAAATTAGTAAATTGTAATTATCATAACGTATTGAGATACTATTTTTTTAAATTGCATAGCCTTCAGAACATTGCACTGAGCAAAATTGGAAGCTTTTTTTATCTCAGGGAGAATATGAATAATGACATCACAATATCCTTTGTTGTACAATGTCATAATACTGTATATAGTTTTTTATGGTTAATAAGGTTTGAAAGATCAAACGAAGGAAGATATTTTGTAATCCATTTATAGAAAAATTTAAAAGGTGCGTGGAAGTATCAATTAAAACAAAGTTGAGAATCAGCTTCCACCATCACACATTGCCATCAGAGAGATGTTGGGCAAATTTTAAAACAGTTGTTGGGCTAACAATCTCCATACTTGGCTTCTGAAGAAATATTTAATATTTATTTAAAGAAGCTGAAGCAAGATTCTATTCTTTTTTTTTCTTTTGAGGACAGTGAAAGTTAGAGGATTTTTTTCTTCTAAAATATTTAACCATGTTTTATGAACCTAGACAGTCCTACATGATTGCTGCCTCCTGATCTGCATTGTTGCATGTTTTGACACACCTATATTTCCTTCAAATTGTGAGAGTTTTGAAACATTTTGAAATTTTAAGAATCTTGAGAAGTTTTCCAGACAGCTGGAGCCATCTAAAGGTTTCTGTTGACATCCATATGATCTGTGAAAGCCCAGCACACTTGAAAGTCAGGCCATAGAGCTGTCACATTGATTTAACTGCTTGTCCTGTATAAAGCTTTGGATTGGCTCAAGCATCTTGAGATGATTTATGGGTTACAGATTTATACAAACAGGAAAATTCCACTCATCAAAAGAACTCACAGTGTGGGGACAGCAAGAGGTCTGTGGATGAACTGATGATGAATGTTTATGTCCCAACATGAACAGACACTCATCAGTCTTTTGCTAGTTGTTACCAAGATTACTGGATGAACACTGTTTACAAATAACACGGATAGCTATGAATTGTCCTTTGCCAGCTGATGACTGATAATTCTCTTATAGTTTAACATTGATTTAAGAATATTAAATACCAGCTCCATGTGAATCAGAGGATACACTAAGAGCTCAGAAGTAAAGAAACATGGAAGCTAAGATGGCACAACCAAGCTCAGCTCCATTTTCTTGCACACATATATTTTGTGATAGCAGTTTCCAAGAACAGTCTTTCTTACTGTGTGTTATCTAAAGTGCCATAATACTGTATACACTGTTCATTTCAGTTAAAAGGTACAGGTTATAGGTTACAATCATCAAGACAGAGTTGAGATTGTCCTTCAGGCTTGGGTTGTTCTTGTTTTTTGATTGTTTAGCCCTACAAACTTAATTTTTTGTGAATCTTAAGGCACAGAAAATTTGTTAATGACCTGTTGTGTCTTTGCAGAAGATGCTTTGCAATATCCTATCAGATTTAGAAAGTCTTCTTGAATATGCACAGATCTGCTATATGTTGTAGAAACCACAGAAGGGATGCAGTCACTGAAAACTTGTTTCAAATATGAAAACTGGTGAATAAATTGATGACATTCTCCCTGTGATTATCTCATAATCAGTTATGCGACTGTTCCATTATATGTATCTAACACAGGATCTGGCCACCAAGAAGGAAAATAGCTTAATATTGGCATGTTGTTTGCCCATTTTCCATTCTCTTTTTCCATTGATTTTGTTTGGCAAATTAGCTCCCCCTGAGAGCAGCCTGAACAGCATTGAGCATCCTTTTTGAATCTATTCAGTTCCTGTTGAAAATTCCTGTTATTGTCATGCTTTGTTTATGTTTACTAGGAAAGAGAATTACTCTGTCAGTAAACAGCAGAGCACTCCAGAATCCTCTATTGTAATGGCATTTTTGGAATTTGTGCTCTGCTATGATTTAAATAAACTGGCCATTTACCTGAGCTCTTAGGTATCTTTGCAAACTGGTGATATATAATGTTCTGTTGGTGTGGCATCACAGTACACCTTGGAGTACCGAAACAAAAGTGGGAAGGTGTCAACCCAACTTCAGAATAAATGAAAGTATGAGAAACAGGACAATTTTAAGCTGAACGTCCATGCAACAGCAGTAGTTTTCAGTGCTCAGTTTGTAATCCTGCACTCAGCCCCCTGAAATAATGGCTGTGCTTCACAGATCTTTCACAAGTATCCTAGCTTCCAGCACCTCTAGCACCTGGTGCCAAAGTCTTGACTCCAGCTTTTTCATTACTGTTAAGATAGACTCAGATTAGGGGAGATCTCCGCAGAGCCAAAGCAGCTGAGACATCAGATCCAAGAAGTTGCTTTGGTGTCCAGGCAAATGACACTCTGGATCTTTTCCCTTGGATTGTTGCACTGGTGAATTGATACTTTTTTCCCCCAGTCTGAAAGTTGAGTTCTGGCTATAGGAGAAGGAGTGAGTCAGTTTTATGTCCAGAATGGGGCAGCTCAGTTACTGACCACACAGGATGGGGTGAAGCTTTCGGCTTTGGCGTGTCGATGTATGAAAGTCAGGCTGCAGTTTGGGAGCAGTGATCTGAAAATCTGTGGACATGAAAGAACAAGGGGAGAAAACGGAAGTTTGCTCCTCTCAGAGACAAGACAGGTTGTTCATCAGGCAAATTAAATAAAAAATAAAAATGCTGGTTAAATTAAAGCACAACTTAATTGGCATCCCAAGTCCAGTGCATATCCCATTGATTTCAATGCAGAATGAGTTTCTTCCTGTCCTAATTTCTCTTACTTCCTGCCTATTAGCAGGAAAATGGCAGCCACCATGGAATAAGCTCAGAGACATCCACATCCATAGAAAAGTTGAAACTTCAAGAGGTATTTCTTAAACAATGTTTTATAAACTTTATATATTCTTTTTGATCTATTTATATACCTGTGCAATGTTTGATAGGAAAGCACTGGAAAGTTTTCTTCTATGATTAACAATTAATGACAAATACTTAGCACTCATTTAGCACTTCACATCTTTCATAAAATAAAACTTTTTTTTTTCTCTATACCTTTTATAAATATTAACTATTTAAATATTAACTTTGGGATTTTCTTTAACCCTAGTCCTGTCTCCCATTGTTATGATTCAGCTAAACTGGTTCTTACTTTCTCCATTGGACTTAATTATTGTTTTTAAGCTTTGTTGTAGATATATTTATTATATAGCCTTATCCAAAGGTGAGCTTTACACAACTCAGCAGCAATAGTGAGAAACCAAACACATAAATTATTATATTGCTTTTACCTAAGCTTTGAACTTGCTAAGTTCACTGTGGGATAGATTTGGTTTTACTTCTGGCATCGCTGTATTTATGTGATTTGTCCCTGGTCTGCTTCTCATCGGCTAATGCACTCCCAATGCTCGGGTATGGACCTTCCTGTGGCTCCATAGCTTTACAGTTATTGATGATGGATCTCTTGGCTGTCATTGTTGATAGTCTAGTCATATATCTTTAGTTGATACCCAGCAGATTGATTAGTATCAGTGCTGCAATCCTGCCTTAAGAGAGTGCTTACCTCTAAGAATGCTTTAGTAAGTGAAAGCTGCACCTGTTTTGCTCAGCGCTGTGTACTGAGATTACAAATGAAATCTTTCATGTTCAAGAATTTGCCTCTTAAGCCTCAATACTTGTAATTTATAAATCTTTGTCTGGTGGGCCTAGTTAAACTGTGTATGTCGCAGAAATCCAGATAATTTTACTGTTGGCTTTTCAATTTCATTAAGTCCTGATCCTCTGGGGTGTTAAGTCTTGTACTTGCTGCAGAGCAGCCTCAGCTCCATAGGAGTTTTCCACACTTAAGCATCTCACAGGATCGAATGAGTGTAAAGCCTGTTGAAATTGATAGGTGCTTTTCAGCTGCCTTCAGTGGTTTTTGGATTAAGCTCTTGATTAATTGAATTTTATGTAATTACATTATCCGCTTCTGTATTATCAATTCCACTTACTTGAATTATAATTTTGGAATTTTATTAAGATTGTTACTTTAACAAGTCTTACCTCTATTGAAACAGTGGTTTAATTACACACTGATATTTAAAAATACAGCTTATACCCAGTTTTCAAGACAGTGAACAGCCTCAAATTATTTCTTTGGGGGTTCTGGTTATATCTCTTAAAACTGTGTTATTTTATATGAAGTTGGTATAAACAAAACACTGTTCACTCTTGAATGTCACTGCTCTGGCTTGGTCTGGTCGTTCTGACTTGTGTTTGCTTTTGTTTCTCCTCTTGCACTTGTGAAATGGTTTAGACTATAACCCTAATCCCTTGTGCAGCATATTGCTGGTGATTTATTTCCCTTCACACATTGGAGACAGAGCAGGCCTTTCAGAACTGGCAGGCCACTAGAACAGGCTGTGGGCACAGCCTGCCTGCCTGCCCATTGCTGGGGTCATAAAAATGGGCGGGAGCCTTCACTTATCATACGTATTTCAGCTGGAAAGTGGGCAAATAGAATCAATATTATGTTATGCCAAATCAAGCTTGTTTTGTGGCAGTAAGTGGAATATGATACCTTGACCAGGGGTAAGTCAAAACAGATTACAATGTCATGCAGTTATTTTGCTATCTGCTCAGTTTCAAGGCTTCACTTCTACAGTTTGTCTGCACTGCTGCTGTGGATACCAGGATGACTCTTCTACTGTCTCATCATATTGTCATCCCAGATAATTCTGTGATCCTTTGTTTGTATGTCTTCACACTTCAAAAGAATTCTGTGTGCTGAAGTTAGATTTATCTCATCAAAGAGTAGAATTTAGGAATATGACAGAGAGGACATTTGAGTGGTTTAAAGTAATTGTAATGGCTCAGTGAAATGGCAGAACTTACTGTAAACAGAGCAAAGTGATTTCTGCTATTTCTTCTGTTAAATATTACTTAAAATTTTAGTATCTTCATCCTCAGAAAGGAGCTAAAACCTTACAAGTCTATCTTGGTGTAAGTTTTACTGTCTGTAGTGTCAGAGCTGTTTTCTTGCTGCTTTAATTCTTTTGAGTAGTAACATTACATCTTGTGCAATGTGTTCTGAATTTTTTATCTGGGGGAAAATGGCTTGTGCATCATGTAATTTTTTGTGTTTGCACAGTATCTAAGGTATTTACTCTAAAGAATACAAAATATATTCAACAATATCAGTGCTGTTAGCAGAGCTGATGAGTCACATGGCTCTCGTTATACCTGCAGACTTGTAATGCTTCCTTTGCCACTCGTGACCGGCTGCGCTCACACCTGGCATGTCACGAAGACAAAGTTCCCTGCCAGGTGTGTGGGAAGTACCTGCGAGCAGCATATATGGCAGATCACCTGAAGAAGCATAGTGAAGGACCAAGCAATTTCTGCACTATCTGTAACCGAGGTAATGAAGAAACTATTTTTTTATTCCACTGGGATGGAGCAGCACTGAGGGAAGCTGTAAGGCTGCATGACTCTCTGCAACAGGAGGAGGTTGTACCCTATTTGTGTACATACTGTGCTTTTCCTACTGAATACTTAACCCTGAAACTGATGGAGTATAGGTCTGGCCTTTTCACATGGCAGATAGTTCCCAAAGAAATGCAGTTTAAATCTGAAGCAAATTTTATTTGCTAAATAGCCAGATCCCTATACAATAACCATGATAAGTTGCCTTGCTGCTGTTTGACATGCATCTTCTTTTTTTTTTTTTCCTATGCCTTATTAGACTTGAGCCCTTGCAGTCAGTTTGGAAGAAGAATGTTTTTGTATCTTTGAAATACACATCAAGTTGAGAATCATACACTGAACATAAATCTACATTGTGTTACTAAGTATTACTTAACCTCCTGGTGCAATAGAGTCAAGCTGCTTCTCCCTCTTAATTGCTTTGTACTAATGTACATTTCTAAAACATACTTTGTAAAGAGCACTAGAAATGTGGTTTACCTTTATTTTGTACAAATACAGCTTTTCACAGTTGGAAGGGACCCGTAAAGATCACCAAGTCCAACTCCCTGCTCCATGCAGCACTATGTAAAACTAAACCATGTGACTAAGCTTGTGAAGCTTTTTCATCTCTTTGTGATACTCTTCAGTTGGAGAGAGTTGGAAATTTAGGCTTTGTGGGATGTAAGGCAAGCTGGAAAAATTATTTTGACTTATTGGTGTATTTTTTTTTGAGGGATTAATTCACAACTTCAAAATGCCTTTTTGGCTCACACAGGTATACATAACTAGTAGGTGTTAGAAGGGATTGCTGCTGTGTTTTGGGATCTTGTTTTTTCTGATGAGTCTTTTTTCCTGACGTGTTCTTTTTTCTAGTTTAAGAGCGGTGAAATCTTTTGAGAAAATAAAGCTCTTCTGTGTTTAATGTGCAGACTGTTCAGGGAGCTTATGGAGTTGATGAATAATTAGACATTAAATTACAAGGGAGGTGTTTCCTAGTTGAATAGTCTGTAAATCCTGAAAGTGATGGTATCAGTGTGAATGGAAAAGGCATCTGGGTTGAAAATCTTCAGGTTTTGAACCTCCAGGTAGATTGTGTGAAGTGAAGCTTGCCCTCCTTTTCAGCTGAAGGTCTGGCTTCTGAAAAACAGCTTAAGCTTATCCCAGTTTTTTTGTGGCAGCAACATGGAAGATACTGTTTGAGATCAGGTGCTGTCCTGCTCTGCTTCTGTTGAACATAGTGCCAAACAGAAGCTAGATGGGTTGGGAGGAATTGTCTTGTTTCCACGATTTGTAAGCTTGAATTTCAACTTAACTGCCACTGGATGTCAGTGCAGCTCTTTGGAAATGGAGCCAGTGTGACAAAGACAGACCCGGCATTCAAACAATAAATGACTAAGTGGTTTATTCACGTTTTACAAGTCTAAATGTACAGTGAGAATTTAAATAAAATATATACTTCTCTGTAGAAGGATAGGGAATCGGTTGTACAGCAAACTTTAAGCAACTACTTTCTTCTTAAAGTTTGTGTATTTCATGGGAGTTGTCAGAATTGTCTGCTGTGAATTTCAGTTTACATCAGGATTTTAAAATGTAATTATGAATAATGAATAATGTTAAATTTCATAGGAAGTGTTAAAATTCATAAGAAGGGGAAGCTACAGACTGGATTTGTCAAACAATTGTGTTGTAAACTCCTTGTTTTATGCTGTAAATTTTGATTATAGATTTCTGATCAATGACAACAGAATTTTTAATCCCAGGTGTTCTAGAATCAAAGTATAATGTTCATTGTTTTAAATAGTTATTTTTTAAACTGTAGAGCCTGGCAATATGAAGTGTAATGGAAAATTTCTGGATTAGAATACCTATTTGATAGACATTGGTGCAGTCAGAAGCCACACACAGTAACATGATCACAGTTGTGCCATGGCTGAGGTGCTTGTGCAAAGAGATTTTGTTTATTCTTCCCCTGGCTAATGTGCTGATGTATTTTTTAATTGAAACTTAGCTGGTTCTGGATACAGTAATTGTCAGCCTCTGGATATAATAATTGTCAAGCAAGAATGCTCTACAAGCTCAAGCTGCTTGTGGAGAGAATTTTGGATGTTGGCCTCTTAAAAAAAAAATGGATGAAAAGGTGACATTCCCAGTGTTAATGACAGACTTAGACTCCCTCAGTTTATCCCATTGGACTGAAGGCTTTTCTGTAGAACTTAATGAAGTGTCTCATGTTGTTTTAAAGGTTTAATGGCTTTAAGAGATGGGGGTAGAACTCAGTACCTGGCAGAAAGCAGTAGCCAATAGTTGGCCATGTCATATGGTTCATTTGTTTATCATACTTATTTCTTTTACAATGTGGCAGTATAATTTTTAAAAACTACCAGCTGTGATTCGATGTTTTTTCCAGGTTGTTTTCTTACTCGAGGTCATTATGCTTAGAGTAATCATGGAAGCAATTAAATCTTGTTAAATCAGAGAAGCAGTGAAGTGGTGCTGGGGGGGTTTTGTGTTGTTTTTTTTTTTTTTCTTAAACAATTTGTCTAAAATGTGCTTAAGAAACAAATCCTCAAGCCTCACATTTTTAGACAAATTCTCTTTAATCAGTTTAAATAAAGAAGACATGCTCCTGTTGCGTTGTTACACAATCTTCTATTACCATCCTTAGGAACTTTATTTGCTTGTGTGGGCCTTTTCAAAGTATTCAAGAGATTAATGACTTTGGCAGGTCTAGAGCTGGTACTTGGTAATAACACCTGCAACTCAGAACTTTGGATTTGTGCTTCAAACACATACACATTGTTTGTTTCACAGAATGAAATTAGTTAGGAAAAGGGTAAATATTCCAATCACAAATGAGAATTTATTTTTCACGCTGAGTTCTTATACATTTCATGGGGGACAGAGTCCAGTAAATAAAGACACATTCTCCTCATGTTCCAGCTAAATCCAAATTACAATTTTTGAACAAGGAACATCCTGCAATTATTTCTATAGTTTCTCTCCTTATAGATCTTATCTAAGACATCAAGGGACAAGTCCCATTTATATAAAGGAGATAATTTCCTCTCTATACATGTTTTTAATATTGGTTCTTCTGGTATGAAGAAGTAATCTGTCTTGCAAAGTGGAGAGATGTGTATGAGTAAAGCAATAAATACATTCCTGCTCTGAAAAATACTGCTACTTTATCCTCTGGATTAGTCTGACTTTGCTGTGAAAGAGACTTTTAAGAGTAAAGGATTATGGTCTATAAACCCTCATCTTCCTAGGACAGGCATTCATAATTAAAGTCTGGTGGAGATAAAAAGGCCAGTGCTAAGTGCTTCAGGAAAAAATTAGGATGAAAACAACCCCAAAAAAGTCTCCCTTTAAACAGTTTCCCATGAAGCAGTTGGCATTCTTATGGTTTTGATGGAAGTTGATGACTCACATGTTCATCTGCCAAGTGCATAAAGGGGAGCTAACACACTTTGCAGCAGTTTTCATTATATAAAACAATGTACTCTACAAATAGAACTGCAGAGTTCAGAAAAAATACTGTGTGCAGAGATTACAAGTTCAGATTTTCCTGTGTTAGTTGTGGTGTAGAAAAACACTGAATACCTGCACGTAGTCCTTTTTTAATGGTTGGCAGTGCGATTTTAATGCGTTGCCGCATCAAAGAGGTTGATCTCAGCATGCATGTGGTTATTAGCCACATGTGTGAAATAAGGAAAGTACCTCATAGGTGGAAGTGTCACCATTGTGTCTGTACACTGTGCCCTTTTCTCTACCAATCAAAGACTGGTTTTTTCAGGTCTACAGTGAATTTTTGGTATTTGTAAGAATATATCTTCTTGCTGCCCAGTGAGATTTTCAATGCAGCATTTTGTGTCTGAGGGTAGGTCTTGCATTATTTCCAGGGATAATATCCTTACATTAATTCCCCGGATGACTTGGCCTTGGTGATTCTGCTCCATTGTATTTTGAGAGTCGTATGTTCTTGGTTTCTTCAGTTGTGATGTATCCACTTTTCTGTACTTTTATCTTCAACTCAGGGGTCCACAGAAACTACCTCTTGTTCATTCTCAGCAGCCTGCCCCTTTTCCCTTCCGCAGGTTGCTGTGGAGTTCTTGCTTTGCAGTCCTGTATATATAATTCTTAATAACCTCTGGATAAAAGTCAAGGTAGAGGGATATTCTGTGTGCTAGGCACAGGGAAATCTAGTGTAAAGCCACATTCATTATTAAATTCAGCACCTGAAACTAACAACTGCAGTCAGAAAATCCACCCCAGAGAGGTCTGTAGTATTTGGTTTGCAGCGTTCCAAATATATTATTATATATCATCAAATGTAAATGCAGTTATATCACTATAAAAATGGCTTTATGGTAGAATATCTGCTCATATTTTAAGGAAATTATTGTTATGAAAGTTCTCTTGCAAGGACTTGTGCTGTAAATGCTATATTGGTTTTAAAAAATCTAGGGCTTGGGTTTTCTTTCTCCAGAAAGGGAACCTGCAACTCTGGGTCTGTGATGGTGAACCTTGTGTTGTGTTCTTAGCTGTTAGTGGAAAATGTTTCTAACATGAAAGGGCCATAATACTCTGTTCAAAGTATAACAGAAGATTAAGCTGGTTGGTGGTGGCAGCTTTACCTCTGTAGGAAGTCTTTAAAACTTCATCCTCCTTGTGCCTCGTATACGGTCCAAATGTAGTAGTAGTAACTGCAAATCTTACTGAGGTTGAATTGAGGTGAGATAATTCATCACATTAAAGAAAAGCGACATATTTGTGAGACTTAAAAAAAACATTTTAAAAAGCACATGCACAAATGTAAAAAACTGGTTGGTTCAGAAATCAATTGTTTGATATATATGTTTTTATTTTCAGTGTTTGGTTCTTACAAATCAGAGCTAATAAAAATACTGAAGTTTATTTTTAGTACTTTTTGTTAACTGTAGACAAGATAAGAGTTCTAGTATATTTTTTAAAACTCAGGGTGAGCTGACTGCAGGAAATGTTTTTCAAAAATTACTATTGAGCAAAAGTGTATACCTTAAAAAGTCAATAGTTTCAGCTTTCTGCCTTCTAGAACTCACTGTAAATGCTATAGAAACCTAAGGGGAAAGCACACTAAACCAACAGGGTTGTTACTAGATAGCATTCCTTCAGATCTTAACAGCACAAAATCAACTAATTGGAACTATCTTCCAAGGTATTATCAGATGACAAAAGCATTTTTAATTAAAATAAATAAAACAGCAGAGAAATGGTGAAGAGACATGGGTGCCTTTTTGTATGATGCCTCTTCTGCCTTTTTTTCCAGAAAGTTTCATGTCACCTCTAGGTTTGTTTACACAGAATTTGTTTTTAAGGAGGCTGTTCTCTCTTTGTGACTAACAGAAAGCAAACTCAGTCTGATGAAAAGTGTGCATTGCATTACTGCCTGAGGATGACAGGACTCCTACGTGAGCATGTCAGAGGGAACTGGTGGAACAGCAGCTTTAAAATAGGGAGCAGGAGCAAGAGAAAGATTAAAGAAACAGGGAAGGCAGATGTGTGTCTTTGCTGGTGGCAGGATCTCATCTCCTTTTATCTTGTTTAGGTTTCTCCTCTGCCTCCTACTTAAAGGTCCATGTTAAAACCCACCACGGTGTTCCCCTTCCCCAGGTCTCCAGGCACCAGGAGTCCATCCCGAATGGGGGAGCAGCGTTCCACTGCGTCAGGACCTATGGCATCAAAGGCAAGAGACTCGCTGCTCTGCACCTTGCTGCTCTGTGCAGAACTTTGTGTTGTGGGGTGTTGGGCTGGGCACGAGAAAGGGGAGGGAGGAAGGACAGGGAAAATACTGCAGAGAAGCTTAGGGAGATGCAGAGAAATTCCATAGCATCACGTAGGATGTAATACCTGTCATTGGATAGCCAATTTAACAAGTCTAGGGGAAGGAAATGGGCACAGAAGAGTATGTGAAGCTTTGGCAGCTTCTTCAATTTGGAAGATTGAAAAAGCCATATTAGTTCATCTTGACCCTCTTCCTTAGAGCAGTCAGCATCTGAATTTTGCCTGGGGGCAAATTCGTTAGTCCCACTCCACTTGAATCTCGCGTCAGTCAAACCCCGTTTCTGGTTTTGATAGGAGCCATACTGTACATGCAGCCATCTGTCTGTAGCTAAACTTACACTTCTAAATGCAGTTGTTGGGGAGGAGAGGTGAAGGGTGATAATAGTACTGGTGCTTTCTTGTTGGTTTTGACATCCATTTAACTTGGCGGGGGGGAGAAAAAGATGTTATTGTAAGCATAGCTAAGGAGTATTTAACTTCTGAATAAGTAAAGCAGTGTGTTTACCTGTGTAGAATAGTTTTTTGCTTCTTGGTTTGAGCTGTCAGTATTCCCGGTGAAAGTGAAACATCAGAAAATTCTTCAAAGCCATGGTTGTTCTGGTTATTTTCTTGCCCAGGAGAACACAGCGGGCTGGGTTAAACAAGCACTGTGCAGCAGAAAGCTCAAGTTGTGTAATTTTTTCTGTTGAAGTCTTGATAGAGTTACTACAGAAGCCCTTTAGTTTTGGGTGGTGTGCTGACTTAACAAGAGATTTATTCCAGCTCAGTGGTGTATTGATTTCATGCATATCCTGTTAGGTTTGTAATGCTGAGTCCAGAGCAAATCTGTCTTTTGGGTTGTGCCAAGTGGTTCTTTGGTCTCTTAGAGTTCATAGTAGGTACAGCCTGTTTGTATTCAGAGACTCCTTTAGTGAGCACGTCTGGGTTTCTCACGCTCATTCACACGCACTGAGCAAAAAAGTGTGGACAAACTTCCTTGGCATAATGCCAGAGGAGAATGGGGAAGACTCCAAATATACCAATGGCTTTGCCAGGAAATACATCCAAATAACTTAAATAACATCCCTAACCCCTCTGCTGTTTCACACTGCAGTATTTAAAGATAGAACAATTTTAGGTTGTGAAGTTAACTTCTAACAGTTTTGCACTTGTGAAAAAGAGTTCCTTGAGACTATATGGAATTGCACTTCTTAAATTGCAGTAGCTCACTGCTGTTTTGCTGAGTGTTTCCAGGTTTCTTCACATCTTGCTGCAGCCTGTTGTACTTCATGAAATTTCTAGGCTCTCCCCCAAAGTATCAACAGCATTTCAGAAGTGTGCAAGTGAATTGCACAGTTGAAAACTCATCATTAGGTCCATCCTTTTGTAGTGTCTGAGGTGTAAATATTGTGAGACATCCTTGGGATTCAAGAAGTGTTATATGAACCAGAGGCCCATTATGGCTGCATTCAGTACCATGACAAATCCCTAATGAAACCCCAGCTGTTGCGCTGATAGCAGCCTGGTGGTTTGGAAAGGGGACCTATGCTCAAGGGCTTTAGGATGTGAGGGATTGGATGTTAATTGTGGATCATTCTGTTGTGACAGGCATTAATGTGATCAGATGGTAACCAATCTAATTTATTTTAATGCATGTAAAATATCTTCCTTTGAAAGCCAAGATTCTGAAAACTTCTCTTTTTTCTTTTTCCCGTAGAAGGCCAGAAATGTTCACATTCGGACCCGATTGAGAGTTCTGATTCATATGGAGACCTCTCTGACACCAGTGACCTCAAGACTCCTGAGAAACAGAGCACCAATGGGTCCTTCTCGTGTGACCTGGCAGTCAGCAAAAACAAAATGGAGATGGAAGGAGAGAAGAAGTACCCGTGCCCCGAATGTGGCAGCTTTTTCAGATCAAAGTCTTATCTGAACAAACACATACAGAAAGTGCACGTCAGGGCCCTTGGTGGCCCACTGGGGGACCTGGGTCCTGCTCTAGGGTCCCCCTTCTCACCCCAACAGAACATGTCTCTTCTGGAGTCGTTTGGGTTTCAGATCGTCCAGTCAGCATTTGCGTCATCCCTAGTGGATCCAGAGGTCGACCAGCAACCAATGGGGCCAGAGGGGAAATGAGATCAGTTGGATCTTAACAAAGCAAAGCAGCAGTCTGGCTATAATGATAAGATGCTGTGAATGAAAGAGGAAATAATGAAATTTGGTTCTATAGCTGAGAATTTTTTATTCATTTTAGCTTCCTTCTTTGTCTCATGCCCTACCCCACCTTTAAACCTTCACTGGGGAGAGGGAGAAAATGCTTCTTTAGCTGATCAATTACAGAAGATGGTGGCCTTGAATAGGAGACATGACCCAAAACAAATGGAGCTTTAGAGGCTGCTGGTGGTGTTTTCTTTGTGTTCTTTGAGAGTAATCAAAAGTTACCAGCACTGGTCTGAGAATGAGACAGTCCTAGTGACCGAGGCACCTGGGGAGCTGCAGCTACAGGGAGCTGTGATTTTGTTCTCTCTCTATTCCCCTGCCCTCCCTAAACTCCCCCAGAAAAACAGTAAGTTTAAAAAACAGACCCATTATTGACTATAACGTTAAGTAAAATGCCCCATGGTTCCTAGCAGGTTACAATGCAGTTGTCCTTTTAAAACCAGAAACATTTAAAGAAGGTGAGAGAATTTGATCCCCTTCTGCCTTTGTGAGGCTGTGAGTGCTGCAGCAGGACTGAACTGCTGAGAGAAATCACCTTTCAGAACAAGTTGTTTTTATTACTTTTGACCATTAAACTTGCTGTCAGGTTTTTAATTCTTTATTATTATTATTTTAGGACCTGTTGTAGTGAATTGCTACTGAAAAGCCAGTCTAAGGCGATACACAGAGCACTCGTAAAGCAGCAGTCACATTAGGGTTAGTATGATATTTTTTTTTTTAGATGTACCATAATTAATAACTTGGCTAGTTGGTTGTTTTAAGTCTATGAAATAAATAGTTTTTATGAAAATAAAAAAAGAAAAAAAAAAGTAAGGAAAAAATACCATTACAGTCTGGTTGACTGGTGCTCATTTTTCATGTGGGGACCTAGGGGATGAACACGATCAGCTATCGGGTTAACACTATGTACCACTGACTTGTTTAGTGTGAATAAACCCAGGGGTTCACAGAGTGATATTGGTTTAATTGGATTGGACTCTATTAAAGAAGTTAGTATGTTACTTTGCATCCCCTTGTTTTGTCTGGTTTTTGAGCAGTTTAGCCACCTATCCAAAAGGTGTGCAAACGAGAGCCAGTAAATAATATGTGAATCCCACACTGCACTGTGCTGTATTCTCAGTGAGCAGGACTTTTTGGCCAGTCATGCTCTCCTGATCTGTCTCTAGTCAGGTTTGCGAGAGCCAGTAAATAATATGTGAATCCCACACTGCACTGTGCTGTATTCTCAGTGAGCAGGACTTTTTGGCCAGTCATGCTCTCCTGATCTGTCTCTAGTCAGGTTTGCAAAAGCCACTGTTACTCCTTTATTTTCCAAATGAAGTGGGAATTGCAAACAGCATATCTTTGAAAAATAATTGATTACAAAATGCAAAGAAGCTGCACTCCAGGCTGTTGGACATTCCATTTAATCTGAAAATACCACTTGTGCAGAAATAATGTCCTTTCTTGACCCTCCCTTTCCTTCCATGTAACTAGTCATGGTTTTATGTACCAAACCCAGGTATAAATGTTGTTTAACACAGGGTTAGGAGTTAGGAATACTCTGAGTTTTAATTATGGTTCTGCTGTTGATGCTCAAAGTCACATAGAACAGTTTCCTGAATTTATTCCTTATTTTCATATCTGTGAAGAATCTTCTCTACGTCACAATTGTTGAGAGAGTTATTGAGCAAAGGTTTAAGTAGTGATTTGGTAAACTGCTTTGTCTATTGAATGTTTCTGAAAAGGCCATTCTGAAAAGCCCATGTCCTGCACCAAACTTGCATCCCATGAAACAATATCTATCTCCATCATTAATACAGTGCTGGAGCAGGACAGACCCTCTTGGACCAGGTTCTCATTTGCTGCAGATCTGTCTGTGTAATGCACAGAGACACAAAGTGTTGTACCACAGCCTGCATTACCCAGGTGCTTCTAATCCAAACCCTGCAGCTGATGCTTAACTGATATTCCCAATTTGTTTTTATGTTAGAATTAGAGAGGCCTTTGTAAGTATATGGATTTTGGAATTACGTTCTAAATTCTACAGAGTTTGAAGACCCAGATTCCCTCTTATAAGAAGCTACTTTTTGTACTTGCTCTTGACTATTATAAATCAAGGATGAATAATCAATGGCTTTCTCTTTATAGCACCAGCACTTTCTAAATTGAGAGCATGTTGCAGTGGACTTGATGTTTTGCTATTAATCTGTGTTGGGAGACTGAAGGACATGTTCTTCTCCAGTCATCTCCTCCCAGAATCCTGGAATAGGTATGAGCCTCATTTAAAAGGAAAAACCAGTGAAACAAACAAACCCCACCACTAAAGCTTCATGGAATTGCTCTTGTACTGGTAAGATTAGTAGACAGGTAAAAACAGAACATCTTAGAAAAGTGACAAAACATTTTAAAATACCTTACAAATCTAGTGCTGGGACAACCTTGTAAGCTGCCAAGCAAATCAGGAGAGAGCAGGCTTTCCAGTCAGCACAACAATTTGTTGGGATTAGCAAATGCAGCTGCAGTCATTGATTTACTAATAGCTCATAATTAATCCACAAGGGAAATTTCTGTTGAACTGAGGCTGTATGCTGGAAGAAGTTTTTGTCCCCAGTGTTCCTATATGCACTCAAAGGAGGTGCATTAATCATAAAATTCAACTCCAAAAGCTAAGTCCAGAGTATAGAATACTTTCATCCTACATTTAGCTCCCCTGACTTTAGTGTTACAAGTGGGTTGAATTTTGACTGTGTCTATCGGAATTTAATTTTGAACGCTACAGAATTTGACCTGGTGAAACAAAAGCCTTTATCTGAAAATGAAGCCTTCGAAAACACTATGTATTCTGCTTGTCAAAGAAACTGCTTACTAAGTTGTCATGAATACATTGAATGAAAACTACTTACTTCTCAGTCTAGTGGACAGGGAAACAATTAGGCAGGAGGTTAATAATCCTGAAATGACAGTTCTAGATCATCCTAATGTGAATGGGAGAGATTTGTACCAACACAGGAGGCTGGTGCAGGCTAGTGCCAGTAGGAAGTTGGGCAGATCTTTAGCTGTGGTGTGTTTTCAGTGCTTTTTGCTTCTTTGGGGGCATACTGTTCTATTCTGGACGGTAATTTAATCTACATGCAAATTCTTTCTATTCTGTACATTGGGAAATGCCTGTTTCTTATAGAACATGAGACAGATCCAAACAGAAAACTCAGCCTCACCAGTTCAGTGTTCAAAGGGAAGTATGTAACATGCTTTGAGCTGCAGCTTGTTGCTATTACATTTTATTTTTAATTGGTGTGTAGATGATAGTTCTGATTTGGGCCAACCTCCCTTCCTTGCCTTCCCCTTTGGAGGGACTGCAAGCCAATGTTTGAGTTGGTGCACGTGTCAAGAAGGAAACTTCAGTTCATGCAAATTTATATAATCAGACTTGTAGTATTTGTTAGTGTTATAGGAGTCCCATAACCTCTCATCTGAGGCTCAAGCCTTGTGTATTAGGTATGATGAAAACATCTGCAGTCATTCATAATTGAAATATTAAAGACAGACTAGAAAGGAATAGATGCTTATAAGAGAATAAGTGAAAGATAAAGGACTAAAAACCACTTGCATGCATGCTTAAGTGTTGTCTTAAATGTGAGGACACAAACTTCTCGGGCTTCTTTTGATGCCTGAATTTATAAATGTGAATCCAGAACAAATGCAAGGTAAAGCAATTTAATGTGGTTTTTTTCCATACTGAGTTAAATTAGGTGACATGAGCTTGCATTTGTCATGTCTTAAATGTGTGCAAACAGTGTGGCTCACCTGACACATGGCAATGTGCATGTGAGCTCTCAATCCTAAGTGATTTGCCCATGATGATATGGGAAATCGATAGCAGAACCAGAAATTGAACACAGATTTTTCCTTCTCTCAATCCAGTGCCTTAATTATAGTAGGGCAAAGTATTATATGTTGGGGGGGTGGGGTTTTTTTGGTTTTTAAAGCCTAGAACTTAAGATGGTGTGGAGTTGGTCTTCCTACCAATCTTTTGAATAATTGTAAATGCCCAGTCACAATTTTAGACCTGTTTGAGTGCCAGTGACTTAGGGAATATTTGTTATTTCCCATGTATTCCCTGAAATTATTGTTCCTCCCTCAACTGCTGTCAGCAGTAAGGAATGACTTGAATAGAAGAGCTGTGTAACTGAATGTCTATAACTCAACTAATTGAATTGCTAGTATGAAAGCTAACCTAGATTTTGTAGGCTCTGTTGTAACTTTAGTGTCTTGTTTTTTCACTAAATCTTTGTTCCTAGAATTCAATATCTAACCTTACGTCTTGAGTCGGGAGTGGGGTACCACTTTCAGCTTTAATTTTTTTTAAGGTGCTTGCTTGAGGAAGTAGATGCCAAAGTAAACTTCAAAGGAACTCCAGACTTCAGTGTTGGAAGAATGAATGGAGAGCAAGAGCTCTCCTTGGGTTTCATGAGAGATAAATGGACAAAGTAAAAAACAGCCACCAAAATTCTAAGTAATGAAACAGGAAAGGTTTTTCTTTACCACTCACAAAAATAATAAAATATTTTCAATCATCACCATAGCATAAAATCTGAGAGCAAGTGCCAAACAACACAATGTGCTGGCTTTTTCAGCATTATGATTATACCTTAACAGCATTGTCAGTACCCAAATGTAAATTAAGCCAGCTTAGTACTGCTCACCTTTTTCTTGGGCACAATACCTTAGTGTTATTTGAACAGAGCAGAAGCTCACAGTGAATCTCTGAGCTTAGGCTCTCAGTTCTACCCTGAGAGACAAAACAAATGAGCAGAGAGGGGGAAAAAATAAACCCACTAGGAAAACTTAAAAAGGAAAACAAATTCTGGAAGGCTCCAGTGTCTCTTTAAAGAGCCACGTTTTTTCATCCTGAACATCCTTTTCAAAACAAGATCCTTCAGCTGTTGTGAATGAGCCCTTGGGAACAGATTTGGCTTCCAGCCCAATCTGCTGCAGCTCCCTGTCCCTTTGAGAAGGCAGTATGTTCCAGAGGACTGAGCCTGGGATCCAGAGGGAGGGGGGCAGGCAGTGCTCCTGGGCTGCAGCCACAGGTACTGCTATAGTCTGCACCAGCACTGGCAAAGTGTTGTGTGCCTGCTGCTTTGATCCTCACCCTCCACACATCCTGTGCAGTGTGGTGCCTACTCAGATGTGTGCAGCTCTGCAAATAGCTGTTGGTTGTAAAACAAAGCAGGAGCTATTTGGCTAAGAAGAAAAAAGAGAAAGCACCACTTTAAAAGAGTGCTATGGCATAACTGCAGAGTGATGCAGCCCAGAAGCAGGAGCCCTGGCTGTGAGGGGTTGTGGTGATGGTTGGAATGGTTATGGCACATCAGTGAAAAACCACAGCTGTGAACTCTGTGGTGGCAGGCAGTGATGGCCTGTTTGCCAAGAATGAACACCCTGTGTCATCTCTAGCCTCTTCCTGTGTTGTGTTCCTGTCTGTAAGATGACATGATGATAACCTTTGGGTAAGAACGTGCCCGTATTTAATTGATGTGCCAAATTGTGCTGCACAGTTGTGCTGTTGAACTCTGTCACAAGTGTTTGGCCTCACTGACTTCAGATGTAATGCAAAGTTAAACAAACATTTGGCCACATTTTTCCTGAAAGGTGTGATATTTAAATTTATTTAAAGACTGCCTGGCACTATTGATCTGCTCTCAGGGTTTATGTGAGCAAAGCTTTTCCTGGGTGGCCTCCATACTTGTACTGCAATTTTGGAGACCTGGAAGTGCTCTGAGCCGAGATATGCTGAAGGAGGGAGGTAACTGGAGTCTCACTGATGTTCCAGTGACTCCCTCCCAGCTCCTGTGTTCCATGTGGACCATGGAGTCACTTCATGCAGCCACTGGCAGCCATAAATGCTCTTGAGCATCCTGCAGTCACATAGTGACCTTGGGTAAGTGATTTTATAATAAATCAATCTCATGCTTGCTAATACCTTTTTGGCTGCTGTGTCTACAAACTGGTGCCTTCTCCAGGCAAATTTTACATGCCCTCTGCAAAGTTGTCAGACTGACTGCTGGCTCTTAAGGAATCAACCAAGCCTTGCTCTTGGGCTCAGAATTTTTCTTCAGTACTTTTGTAATCTGAAAGTTTGTTGCAATTAGTGCAAATGCCAGAGTAAGAGAGAAAATAAAAGGCTGTTCTTAGATGTCTTGTAGAGTGAATAACTGAAACATGAGTGTGGGATGACCCAGGAAAACTGGTATTTTTCCCTGGCTGCACGCCATATGGAAGAGACAGTGCCTTGGAAGGGAAGGAGCAGAAAAGTTTGCCATTGGCTCTGATGAATCCCAATCCTGCTTCTACTGAAGTTGCTGGGAATCCCCCCATTGTCTTCAGTGGAGCAAGAAAGGATCTTAGGTGAGGATGGATGACTCTTTCCCTACTTGAATGAAGTCTCTTGCCTATTTATGGGCCTGCTTCTATTGAAACCGAGCCTGTTTTAGCCTTTTTGGGTTCTTAGGGACCTGTTTGTATAAAGCAACTTACCTACCTATCTTTTTTTTTCTATTGTGTGTATTTTTTGTATGTTCTGTTGGAAGGTGAAGCCTCTGTAGAGGGGGATACAAAACCTGATTTTTAAATAGTAATAAACCAAAAGAGAATTAAACTCTGCAGGCTGCATGCATTCATTTCCTGGAGATGGAGAGTAGAGACCATGAGTGCACAGAGATGGCCTGGACTTCTCGTATCTCGAAATCTTCCCCTTTTCAGAGACAGTTCTGCCTTTGCACATTTCCACAGCTCTGTGTGAGAATTCATAGTGTGGTGGGCAGGTTGCAAAACTGTGTATCAGGATTGCCTTATTCGACTAGGAAATCCTTTCTCTGGCACTGAGTGGTGAGATTTCTTGTTTTAGCATAAGTGGATGGAGTAACAAGTATCTGTGAAATTTGGTATTGTCCTCACTGAATGGCAATGAAGTAAAACTGAGGTCATATATATAGAGTTTTGCTTCTGGCCTGCCTACCTCAGGTGCTGGAGTGTTGGTCAAATGCAGAGTGTTTTAACTTCACACCCTTATATACTAAAGAAATAAGTGCAGTATTAAGTGGAACTTTATTAAGCCTTTGTTTCTTCCTCCCTTTTTTTTTTTTTTTACCTCCTTATAGTGTTACCAGTTGGAGCCTTAACGTTCTAAAAGAATGGCAAACTCAAGACCAAAATAACAAGGAGTTTGCCCTATTCTGTAAACATACTTAAAGGAACAATGTCTTTGCTTTTGTAAATAGATGTTAAAAAGTCCACGTGCCTATGTCAGTCATGAAAAAGGCTATCTCTGCATGCTTTTGGCATATGTGTGACCCAGAGAAAACACAGTTTTGCCTTTCTTCAACAGGAAAGAAAGGACAACTTCCCAAAATAAACAACTCCTCCCACAGCCTTCAGATAAACACCTGTGGAGTCTTTTGCAGTACCTGTGTGCCAGTGGTTTTATCTACTTTCAGGTCAGCTAAGAAATAAAATCCAGAGTTGTGAGCTCTGCATTGTAAATGTCCCTGAATCCTGCACTTTATGAGGAAACAGCAGTAGCTCCACTGCAAGGTTTGGTCTCTGCTTCTCTGCTCACACTGAATTACAGAGACCCATTACAAAATGAGTCTCTGCTTCTGCTCTTATGCTGATGACTCCAGTCCTAGTCCCAAAGCCCTAGAGAGAGAAGAAAATACCTGTTTGGCTTTTTTATGTGTTCAAGTTTATAACCTTACAGCCTTTCTGATGGCTTGGGATAGAGGTCACATGAGTGGTAGTGCTATTTAGAGTAGGAGTTTTGCATATTTAAGTGCAACTTTAACCTCATGTTTTCCACAATGAAATCTAACTATTACTGTGATAATATTCCATTATAATTGGAGTTTAAGCAGCAGACTTTTGGGCTTTCACTGTGAAATTGGCTTCCATGGTGAGTGAAAGATTGGTAGAAGGATATTTAATAATCCCATTCAATTCACTGGAGGTTAATTTGAACAGATATCAGAACAGAAATCTTTACTCCTTTTGACTGAAATCTCCAGATGTTTTGATGCTGCCTTTTCACATTTCTCATGTGCAAATAATAAACAATTATTTTTAGATAGGCATTTTCTAACAAGAACAAATTGGGTTATCAGACCACTTAGCTTTGCCAGGTGCTGCTGGGCACAACTGTGGTTTGAGAAACAAGAAAGTTACAAAAGTACATTTATACCTTAAAAAACAACCAAACAACACATTCTCCTATTTTAATGAATTCCTGCATTAATGCTTATTGTACTTTCATCTAAGTCAGCACTACACATGTAGAACTTGAGAACATCTCCTGTCTGTCTGTCTCCAGGATTCCTTCCCCTACAGAACCATTTCATAAGGTAGGTATTGGATGTCTGAAGCTTCCAAAGTGCTTCGCAGACATATAATCATTTCTGCCTCTGTGACATAAGTAATACTAACATGGGAAACCAAGGCAGAAGCTTGCCTAAGGTCAGGCAAAGATCAGTTAAAGAACTGAGAGTAAAGCTTCTGTTCTTGGCTCAGACTTATGTGTTCTCTGAGTAGATCACAGTATCTTTCAAAATAGCTTCCCTTCCTCCACCCTTAGAAATGTGTGCTCTGGCTTTTGTCAGTAGCAGCCTGCATCTATAGCAAAAAAAAACAAACAAACAACCCAACAAAAAACAGTGCAACTGGAGACTGAAACATCTTTAGACAGCTGTACCCAATTCCTAACAATATTGCTATGGTTTTATAGTATCCTTCTATGAGACACACCCACCCGTTGGATAGCAGGTAAAGCAATCTGTGATCCAGATACCGAGATTGGAATGCTGCAGACAGGGAAAGAGCTGAGGGATGATCCATGGGGACCTTCACCACTGTTGCAGTGGGCCAGTGTGAACACAGATGTCTGTCAGCACTTGGGCCCTTCAAAACTAAGAAAACTGGAAAGGCACTGGGCAGTTCTTGTCGAAGAAGGACAAAAGAATGATGCTGTTAAGAGGACTCAGTGTGTAAAATTTCTCAAGTCACTGATTGCCGAGAGTATTTAGTGCTAATCTCTTAATGCTTCTCCCCAGTAAACAATAGGACCCAGATTGCCCTCCCTAGGCCTCTGGCCTTTTATTACAGCCCACACAGAAAACTCATCTGAGAAAGCACTCCGAGTTAGTGGAGCAAACTGAACCAGTCTGAACCAGTTCAAATATCGCATATGGTTGTTTTGCTTCTGCAGACTTCCTTGTTAGTCCTTGGAGGCTGTGGCTGGCATTTACTTAGCAGTAGCTCATGCTGTCAGACTGAAGGGGGAGGAGAAAGCCTCTCCTTGAGCATGTCAGCAGCGCGATGCAACAGTGCCAGCAGATACTCCTGTCGTGGAGCGACTCCTCTGTAGTCACTGCCTCTGTCTTGATTTTTGGTTATACTCGGTTCACTTTCATAAAGTCAATATCTCGTCCTTTTGTTGCAGCCCCGATGTTCTTTTATTCCATTCAAATTATATCTAGGTTAGAAATGAAACACATTTGTTTCCAATTCCTACATCATTGCTTACAGAAGGCTTTTTACAGGTGAGACCCAGAGTTGTTTTCATGATCTAGAGAGAGGCAGCAAAGAAATAAAACCCCTGCTTTTGTTGGAGTTGCAAGTACTCAAGTACTTAATAGTGTTTAATAACATTCGATGCTTGCAGCTATTTAAGCTTAAGCACAAACTGCTCTAATATTCTGTTCATGATGATGTCTCAGAATTGTACTATCGTTATTTTCAAACATTGTCATTTATAAAAGAAGCAGAAAACTGAGAAAAAGGAGTTTTGGGGAAAACTGGAACAATTATTTTGATTACCTGGGAAGAAGAAAGAGGAGGTTTTGGGAACATGACGTATGTCCTGTTACAAGGAGGGCAATGGTCAACTTTTTCCATTTTAAGCAATCCATGTTGATTTGGCTAGGAAAGATTACTCAGATTAGAAAACTCATTTTGTTTACTCCCCTCAGTGTCTTATTTAGTAAGATTAAGTAATAAAGCATGTTAGTTCTTGCATAGGAGGTTAGATGAACTTCTGCCTGGCAAGATCTGAACACACTTGGCTGTGGCCAGAGAAGGAGGGTGGGTTTGATGGCTCCTTGCAGAGTCATTCCAGAGCTATAGATCTGGAGCTGCCTCCCTTGGCACAGAGTGCTGTGCTGTTAGATTACTTTTTTTGTTTGTTTAGTTGGGTTTTTTTTTAATCTCAAAACACTTTGAATTTTTCCACAGGTGAAAATATAGAACAAATAAACAAGAAAGAGCAGCTGACAGACAGGAGAGAGAGAAAGCAGACATCGTTAATTCTGGAACTTGTATAAAGAAAGGTACCAGCTCACAGCTGAAACTGGTTCACACTGAGTTTAGAGAAGATGTTTAATGTCCCTCATTTCTAAAAATAGTGTATATATTCTCCTGTAAAAATGTGGGGATGTGTTGTGATACATGTATGGGTATATACCAACAGACATCTAAGTGTAAACTATGTGAGGAAGTAGCTGCAAAGCTATTAACTTACTTAGAGTTTGGATAGTTTAAAATCACGTCCTAGGAAATAATGTCATGTTTAATCTCTAAAAGTGTAGCAAGAAGAGCAAACCCATTCCTAAGCAGTGGAAAGAGCAATTGAGTCTGCCTCTGACAGCTGCCACCTGGCATCCTATTAAACTTAACTCTGTGAAACTGCCAGGCATAAATCTTCCCTCATCCTGGAGAAAGCTAGAGATGAAAGAAAAAAATATGCTTAGAAGTCAGTTGTGGAAAAGACTTTGATCTTTACCATTAATGTGAAGGTTTTTGCATTTCTTCCAGATTCCCCATTGTCCTTCTGTGGACTAGAAACTCAAATTGTTTGCTGGAACTTGGCTGGGTGTAATGAGAAGTGCAAATTTATCTTGTTACATAGTAGGAGAGAGAGGAGGAAGGTCTGAGATTTGTTTCCACAGAGATTACTGCGGTTCTTGGATCAGTATGTACAGAAGGAGGTGCTTTCTGTGCTAGGTGGCATGGAAGCATTAGTTAGTCTCATGAAATGAGCAAAAAGACATTAATTGTGCAGGTTGGCAGTCCATCTGCAAAATTTTGGACATGCAGTGCCTCTGGATGCATGTGTGGCCCTGCAGTTTCTGCTGAATGGAATTTGTCTCATAAAATCTGATGAAGAGCTATTACAAACAGGCAGCTTGATTGAATAGCCCTTATTAAAAATTCTTGCTGACTCCAGTTAGCCTTGCCTTTACAGAGAGTAACTGGAGAACATCAGGAATGCAGTGGCAGGGTGTCTGTGCAGAAAATGAGATTGTACAATCTTATTTTACAAATTTCATTGTACAAATGTAGAAAATAATTGCACAAAGGCTGCGTCTTAGCTGGTGATGTCAGTCAGGACTGACACATACAGTTGGTTTTTGGTTTCCTGTTTTGATTTTTTGCAACCATATTCTTTTTAAACCGAACATTACTAAACTAAATTTTCTGTAGTGGTAAATCATGTTGTTAAAGCGTGAGTCACACAAATGTCTGCTAAGACCTGTGGTCTCCTACTTGGTGGTAGTGCTGCTTAATTGATGTTTCCTCATTACCCCTCTATCATGCTGATACATCTATGTTTTTGTGCTCCATTGTGGACTGGATGCAGCAGGTGACCTGGCTGTAAAGGGCTTAAAGCGTTCATGACCTGGTGAAAAAGGGGCAAAAGTTGGGTTGGATCAGAAACTTGATCAGGTTTGTTACACAATTACCTGTAGCAGCCTGACAGAGAGCACTGCCAAGATGGAAACATCTGGGAGTGGAAGGAAAAGACCACTGCTCCAGCCAGCACTGCCTTGAAAAGTGATTCATCAAACACTGGAGCAGCTTCCTGGCATAGAAATATTTCTTATGTGTTCAGTGGTTTCCATGTGATTTCAAAGAACTTTAAAAGAAGGGAACTTCCCTGTCCTATTCTAAGGAGGAAGGTTTGATTGTACCTCATGTAACAGAAAGGAAGGGAAAGCGCAAAGAAGTGAGGCAGGCAGGTTGGCCAAGGTCAGGAAGAACTCTGTGGGAAAGCCAGAAATAGCACCTTGTGCTGCAGGCCTGTGCCTTGGCTACAGACCCATCAGTTGGCCCTGGCTGCCTTTGCAAGCTCATTGTTGAACAGGACCAGCTATTCAGTGGCTTGTTTTTCACTGGTGTAAAACAGAAACAGTGCTGAGAACTCCAGATGCTGTGTACAGGCACTTGCACTGCACTGTCTGAATCCCTTGGCACGTTCAGAAACAGAAGTATCTATTGTGTAAGCCGTGTGAAATGTCTGCAGAGAGGTTTTATCACAGTGGCTGGATGCCTGCAGTAGAACTACTCGAAACCATCTTCATGCTGTTTACCTTGGTTTTCTCTATAAGCAGGCGCAGCTCCTAGAGTAAGTCCATGGAGTCAATGAAAAGTAATGGATTACCAGAGGCGAGAATGTAAACCCCTTTGAGGTGGAGTTGCACAGCCTCCGTGGCAGTGTGTAGCCCCTACAACGCATCTTTACAGCTAAGGGAACCCAAAGGGAGAACAAGGGTAGCAGGATTTAGTCTTTCATGATAATTCTCTAGGGGAGAGAACAGTTTTAGGTCTCTGAAGATAAACACTTTTCCTGCCACAGGCAGTTGTTCAAGCGTAGTTCCGCGTGGAAAGTCTCCTCTTCTGGTCGAAGACTTTTCCTGCGACTGTAGGAGACAAGCCCAGGGACGCGGAGTTCCTCTCGAGCCAAACAGCCCCACGGCACCGAGCACCCATCGCCGTGCTCGGTCCCGGGGCGAAGGACCCTCTGCGGCAGAAGGTTCCCAGCTGCCCCGAGCCCTGCCCCGCGGCAGCC
>VXBC01004322.1:117763-155287 GCA_013399945.1 Ploceus nigricollis
GGGGGGGGCTCTCGGGGGAGCGGAGGGTGCCGCGGCCGCGCTGACGGCCCGCTGCTCCCTAGCAGTCGATGAGGACCACAACAGCTGCAGGAACCCGGACGGCGACGCCGCGCCCTGGTGCTACATCCAAGGCGCTACCGGGATCCCCGAGCGGCGATCCTGCGACATCGCCCAGTGCTCAGGTAAGAGCGGCCGCCGCCGGCTCCCCTCCCTTCCTGCCCTTCCTGGCCTGGCCCCTGCGGCTGGGGGCTAGGTTTGTCACCAGGGTGGGTCCCCCCGGCGCACAAACAACCCCGGGTTACGCCAGCACCTCCCTCGGAAACACCGCGTACCCTGGGCTCCCCTCCAGCCCCCGCCTGTGCGTGCACATCTGCCTCCCAGCTATGCCGTGCTCCGCCCCTAGAGCTTTTCCATTAGTGCCAGAAAAGGCCTGTGAAAAGCCCCCACTCCCCCATAATTCGCTTATCACTATAGCGCTCTCTAGCTGTGTTGCAAAAGGCTGAGGTCTGGACATCTAGGAACTGCTGAGGTTTGGGTAGACTGTTGCTGTGGGGCATGTTATGGCTGACTAAAAAAGAAGCTTCCTGCTGTTAAAGGGTTGCCAGTGGGAATTTGAGTACGGGATGCAGGGGAAGAATGTGGAAAAAATGAGAACTAGACGGGAGGACAGTAAGAAATGGAAACATTGGATTCCTCCTGGATAGTCACAGTGAGAAACAGTTTGCCAAAAGAGCTGTAGCCGAAGCCCGTTTCAGGGAGAGGAGGTGTCAATGTTGACTGACATCAGAGTAACCACTTGGGGTTTTTTGAGCTTTTTACTACTTTCTGAGCCCTGCAAGATTTACTTGCACCACTGTCCCTTGAGACTGCTATCCTTGCATGTAAATACATTTCCCACGCACATACACCCTCCCCTTTTTTTCACTTTGCTCTTTTTTTTGCCTGCTTTTCCCTAAAGATGAAGCAAAAAAATGTTCTGCCGCCAAGATCCTTACTCAAAACACTCTTGCAGCTTTAGGATCAAAAGAGTTACCTGACCTTTCAGCCATTTTTATGTTTAATAGGTTTCATATTTTTGCGTCTCAGAGCGGGCACCTTTTCATGGTCCAACAGTTCACTTTAGTTCAGTTGCCCTGGCTGACCCTACATGAAATTACTGTGCAGGACCCCTGATTTCCTGTCTCTGACTCCCTTCTGTACTTCCATTTCACATTCCACTGAGGACTCAAAATGGCTGCAGATAGAAAATCCACATGAAGTTATTGCCTGCTGTGGGGGGAGATGCAGGTGGAGTGAGTTTTCAGATGTAGATGCATACTGTGAATAGCATTTCCAAAAAGGAGGGGGGGTTGTGTAGAAAAGGTAATAGATACCTACTTTACACTGTCACAGCTTTTACAGTGCTACAGCTTCCATTTAAACTATGTCATGAAAGAAGAAGCTACCTTGAAAGTCTTTCAATGCTGTTGATGAAAAAGAGCATTGATAAAAAAACAGGGCTGGGAAGGAACCTGTATCCTTGAGTGCCATTTCTGGGCCTTGACTGGGGAAGGAACTTGTCCTTAGTCAGTGGCTGTGCTGCCTGAGAGCTGCTCTGACTTAGCCTGTCCAGTGGTGTCCCAGACTATCAGTTTGGTACCCACTGCAAAGAGGGACCAGGGAAGAATATCCCCAGGTTGTTTTTATACCATCTGGAGTCTCCTGTCAAACTGTCCTGTGTCAGGAAGATTGAGGCAGAAGAGAGATAAATAGGCTCCTGGGAGATTTGGGATGGAGATTCTCATAATCTTGTTCAGCATGATTGAAGCTGCAGCCTGTATATCGATCTATACACTAAATGAAGTCATTGTGCATCCTCTGCTCTGGATTCATGCCCTGAACCTGGGTTTCATTCTGCTCTCTGACTTCTTTCATCTCTGGTGGTGCCTTGGACTCTTAGTTAAATAGGTTCATGTCAAAGGAAAGTGGGGGGAGGAATACATTTCTTGTCTACTTTGGTAGGATTTCTGGCAACAACTTAAGGGGGAACAAGTGTTTTTCAGTGTGCTTTGAAGGCAGTTCAGTGATACCAGTCTAGAACTGTCCCACTCTCAAGACACGTTGTTTTGAAGTACTCATAAGTGCTTAGTATGTTGTGTGTATATATATATATATATATNTGTATATATATATATATATATATATGTATTTCTTCTTCTCTCAACAGATGCTACAGCTACCACAGCCCCAGTCCCTACAGCAGAAGTTGGTACTTCCCAGGAGGATGAGCAGGTGTTTGAACCAGCTGATACCTTGCCCTCCCGGAGCGAGGCAGCCGCAGTGCAGCCCGTCATTGGGATCAGTCAGAGAGTACAGATGAACTCCAGAGAAAAGAAGGACTTAGGGACACTAGGTACAAACCCAGGATGGCATGATAGATCCATTCCTGTAATTCTGGCAGGACAGACCTGTTTTAAGGCTCTGAAAGCAACATTGTAGCTGGATCTGCTGCCTCTTCATTTTGGCTCTTTTTTTTCTCTTTTCACAGGTTATGTGCTGGGGCTGATCATGATGGTGATAATCATTGCCATTGGGGCTGGCATTGTCCTGGGATACATCTATAAGAGGTGAGTGGCTGTTCTTTGTTCAAAAGCTGGTGTATATAGAGCAGGAATGTCTGAGCACCTGCAGACCCAACCAGATCCCAAGGAAATGGGACAGAAGCATATGTTTGACTATGGCACATTGAGCAAGTTTGTTTGTCAGACCGAGGAAAGAACTACTGAAGAGTTAACTCTGTTATTCTCCATTCTCCCCTTATTGTGATATTCTATCTCATTTAAAGTTTCAAATTGCCTTCTTTAATATTTGGGTTTTGTGTGTGCATGTGCACCTTGATGTGGTTTTTTCAGATGTATTCAGGGGAGCAGGATTTTGTCAGAACTGGAAAGAGCAGATCCCAGGTGCCCTCACAGGAAGTTTCTTTTGTTCAGAAAAAGAACAATTCTTCTTGCAGGCCACCTGTTCCCCTGATTTCTCTAGTCTATCTTTAGAAGAAAAACAATTGGCAATTTTTTTTTTTTGCTACTCATGCATTTTATCCTATGAAGCTGACTATCAGGTAGCACTTTTTTTTTGGTCTAAGTTCATTTTCGCAAAGCTCCTGTATACTTTAAGGTCAGTTTTGATTTCAACTTCAGTTACTATTTTTTCAGCCACTTCACTGTCTTGGACAGAAATGTTTCTGTAGCTCAGTAGTGTTTGAGGGTAGTGGCAGTAGCAAGCTGCTTAGTTGTAAGAGAGAGGGCAGGATTAACAAATAGCAGTGATTGTGACTGCAGCAAGCAAAGGCCCAGGCTCCCTCCTCTGGGAGGGTTTGTTCTATGTTTTGGCTGTTTGACAACAGTCTGACACAACCAAGCAGAAGGAGCCCTTTCCCAAGCTGGGACATGTCCTTATGTAAGTGTTTATAATAAATGCTGACAGAAAAAAAGCAGAGGGAGGAGTGTTACATAAGGGGCAAAACACAGAGCGCTGCTTGTCGAGGAATCTGATTTGAGGTGTCACTTCAGAGAATGCTGTCTGTGTGCTGGCAGGAATGGCAGCCACTGCTGCACGCTTGTAGGCAGCTTTGAAAAGCAGCCAAAATGCTGACAGGAAACCCCAGCAGCTCTGCCTGCTTGCGATCACGAGCCTCAGGAGGAGCGAGTGGTGCCTGTCCCACCTCTCTCCTGTCCTCAGTGGGAGGAAGCAATAGACCAGTATTGGGCTTTGTCCAAAGGCAGCTTTGCTTCTCCAGTCACAGAGAGCTCACAGCAGGGATGTACTGCAGGTTTACTGTCTCCTTCCTTGCCTTAATCTCAAAATTGCATGTGCAAGCTGGCAGGTTTGGGTAGTAGGTGTGGTGAGAAACCTTTAATGGGTTTAGTAGTTTTTGGTATACATAGCTCTTCTGGAGACAACATGCTATTAATGCCAAATCCATTTTTAAAGCAAGGCAGTTCTTCCGCAGCACAAATTACAGAGGTGTTCCTTCACTTAGCAACAGGCTGGAGACTGAGGTAGGTTTGAGGAGCTGGTTGTGGCATTAAGCTGTTATAGCTGCAGTGGCAGAAGACAGGGCCAGCTCTGAAGTCAGCTTTAATACTTTCTGGACAGCTTAATTTGCTGCAACAAAAGGCAGAGGCTGTCACCACCTCCAGTATTTGTTTCAGATGAAGCAGGTTACAGAAGCTCTTTTCTACAGCAGTGGCCTCTGCACTGTCTCACTTCTCCCCTGGGCCTGCACCAGGCTGTGCTGTGGGACTGTAAAGGATAAGGAAACACATGGCAGCTCTGTGGTTTGAAGGAGGGGCCTGGCTGTACAGTCATTTATCAGCAGCAATGTCAGTAAATAAGCCAGTTTGAGGGAGGGACAGACTTCACTTGGCTGCTTGTTTTTCAGAGATGCTCAGCTGTGGTCCTCTGCTTACAGTAGGGAATATTTCTGGCCCTTTGTATGCAGCTGAAACCACTGTTTATCTTAAAGAGCAGAGTCCCTTCTTCTCTACTCCATCAGCTTTACTGAGACTCTCCATCCAAGCAGCAGCACTCACCCCATGTATATATTTTGGTTTTTGTTGTAATGCAGGGGGAAAGACCTGAAGGAGAAGCACGAACAGAAGGTTTATGAGCGTGAAATGCAGCGCATCACGCTGCCCCTGTCAGCGTTCACCAACGCCGCGTGCGAGCTCGTGGATGAGAACACCATTGTGGTGCACACCAACCAGACGCCCGTGGAGGACACGCGGGACAGCAGCGGCCCCCTCATGGGGCAGGCAGGGACTCCTGGTGCCTGAACAGCTCAGGCAGGAGTGCTACAGGCTGAGCAAAGCCTCCAGCTTCCCACTGTGAGTGCAGGGGTTGCGTGTGTTCATTTCTATTTTGTTTTCTTTTTGATGAACGCCGGATGAAGGTGATGCAGAGGAACAGAGCAATGGGCCAGTCATCATCTGTTTGAGGGGCACCGTTCAGTGCATGACCAGCTGGGGACTGGTGTGGTGGACCCTGCTGCTTCCTCCCACCTATCTCCATGGTGTGCCAAGGAGCTGGGGGGGATGATGGGCCAGGCTTACAACTGGCCACAGATCCTGTAGCCTGGAGTGTGGTTGTGGCTTCCTCTTTCTATGTTCTTTTCCTATTTAATGGTGTGCACTGTTACTTAAGTTTCAGCCTGGAACCTCAGGAGAGAACAGTACTGCAGGGACTGAGGGGAGCTTCATGTCAGATTTAGCTAGGTAATTGCACTCTGATTATAGTTCCTGCCTTTTTGCTTTAGTGGCTGAGAGCTGGAATCACTGTCTAGAATCCTGCTACTGGATCAGTTTTTTTTCCAAGGAAGAGCTTATTTGAGGGATGTCTTTGGCCAGAAGCAGAATGTTTAGCCCCAGTGCTCTCCTCAAGCTCTTGACAAATCCAGGTCTTCCAGGGCTGAGGCCACTTCTCCATTCCCCTGTGGTGCTACATGCACAGCCACAGTTGTAGGTATCCAGGGGGTCTGTCTGTGCCTCCTGCTCACTTACACAGATCAGGAAAGCAAGGGTGAGTGGTAGATAGTTGTGAGGAAAACAAACTGCCCTTCAGTTACTTACAGCAGGTTAAACACTGAGGATAGATAACATCCTCTTTTGAACTCACTAGGCATCCTACAGAGCCAGTGCTGGACAGAGTGGCCAAGCTGTGGAGGTCACCCTGATCACAGTGCAGCAGTTCTGGCTCTAAGGGCAGAACAGGGCAGCTGTTCAGTAAGATACTGAAGTTCTGGTGTGGCTCCTGGCCCAGCCTCTATCACACACTCAGCTTATGCAGCAAGACTACTTACTTACAGAGCCTGGTCCTATTAGAGAGGTTTTGTAACAACTTTTATTAGCATTTCAGGGGGTTTAGAAGGGATGGGTGCTGCAGTGTCTCCCTAATGGCACCAAGGCAAGGCCAGTTCAGGGAAACATCTGTCCCTGCTTCAGGGGATTCAAGCCATTCAAGTAAGTTTTCTAGCCATCTGCTTTATAGCTGTGGGCCTAACAGGGAGCAGCACTTGGCAGCAGGGGTTTTAGTGTTAACGTTTGATTCAGAAAAGGGAAATATTTTATTTTTAAATGCCTTTGAATACCATTTCTTTGTAAAATGTTTTAAATACCTCATTATGAGAAGGTGCAGACTGCCATACCTTGTATTAAAGCTTAAAAGAAGAATGCTCTGTAGAACTATGTGGACTGTGGCTCATCTGTGCATTCCTCCTGCCAGAGCAGCATCCTTTGCCTTGTTTCAGACTTTGAATTGAGGAGAAGGGAAGATGCCACTTCAGTTTGCCAGGCCCAAAAGTAAATCCCTACAAGAAGTGCCTGCATGCACCAGAACTGATGGGGGGCATGGAGCTTGTCTCCCTGCTGCCAGCAGCTGCTCTTGGACTGAGACACTGTTCCTGAAAAGCAGCTGTCGGGGTGTGAGCTGGAGTGACTCAGCAGGCTGGCCCATGGGAACAGACTCTTGGTTACAGCCCCTTCCTGCACTGACCTGGGTCAGTTCTGCTTTGGTGCTGCTCAACAGCAGCTCCATCCCCTGAGAAGTACAATGGAGACAGAGCACAGCAGGTTACAAGAGGTACTAACAGAGCCAGCATTTTTGTTCAGTTGTTGTCTTAACAAAAGTCCCCTGAACTACATATTTCAGAATAAGATGTTTCCAAGAACAGGTTGTATTTTTATCCCTGGATTAGAAAAGGAAAATGGAGAGGCTCCATGATCTGCTGACTCCTGTCCACCCTTAAAACCAACCAACGAATGAACAGAACTTTCCCTCACTCCAGGTAAATAATCCTACAGAACACTGCACTGTGATTCTGCAGTTCTGTGAATGTGGCAAAGTTCACTGACTCAAAAAAGGGTGTTCTAGGTGGTACCTCATCTGGGCAGTTTTGGTGTTGCCGTTTTGTGACTACAATAGAAACCCGAGAAAGTTACAGCTTCCGGCTTTATTTAACACAGAGACCACAAAATCTTGTTCTCAATAGCATAGTTACTGCTTTTTAATTTAGTTAGAACGTGGAGCTGTGCAAATCACAGTTCATAAACCCCACCCACACATCACCCAGGACTCTCCCTTCAGGGATCCCCTCACAAACCAGCCTGGGAGGGGGAATGAAAGGGCAAATCCTATTAACAATCCTGGATCCCACTGGACCCAATTTAGAGAGGCTCCTGCTTGACTTACAGCACAGGGAGTCCCCAGTGTTTCTAAAACACCACTACACAGACTAAAAACACTCCCCTTGCATACCTGATGTCAGGTGATGGCTGGTCCCATGTTATTTTACATACTTTAAACTCATGGGTAGGGGAGGAAACCAAAGTAACAGCAAAGACTAACACCCATTCCCCACCATTCAATGCTGAAGGGAGGAGGAGGGAAAAAGGAGCATACTAAAAATCCAGTTAAACCATGATGTTTGTGAGACTTAGAGCAGAACTTGATTCAGATTTTTGTTCAGTTCTGCCTACCATGTGATCTACTGCAGCAGTAGCTTCCATCCTTCCTTCTCCCACCAATGGAGGAAGAAGAGAGGTACTGGAAGAAAATACAGCCCTACCCACCTCCCAGTGACTCCAAGCCCTTCTTTCCCCTCCCCCACCCAGAGCAGGGAATGACCCTGAGGAAAATTTCTGTTTGGAGAATCAGCTCAGGTGCTGCAGCAGCAGCTGCAAGAAGGACCTTCAAAGGGAGCAACTTGCACAATCTGCAGGAAAGGATGAGGTAGTGGCAACTGAATTATTAGTTCTCCAGCTGCCACTCCAGGGAGGATGGGACATTCTCCAGCACTTTTTCTATTCATGACAAGTCCATCCTTTAACCTTGGGCAAGTCCCCTTTTGCCATTGTCCATGCCCAAGGTCTGAGCCACTTCAAACCTTTGGCTTTCTGAAAAGCACCTTCTGCCGCCATTTCTGTCACCTCACATCCACAGGCCAAGAGCTCAAGCACTCAGGAATGTCCACACCCAGTGCCTAGTGCAGAACTACACATTCAGGTTCAAATACTTTCACCTAGGTTAAGGTTTTGGGCAGGCAAACTCACTGCAGGCGCAGGGTCTGAAAATGCTCCAGTGGCTCATTTGCTGCCTGCCTCATTTGCCATCAGGAGGGGCAAGCAGAGCTCAGTCTTAGTGTTTCTAGGCAGGCTTTTGGAGGTATTCAGAGACACAGAAGGAATAAAAGCCCACAAAACCAAAACAACAATTCATATGTGCTTCCCCAGAGACACGGTATTTCAGGAGAGCTGCCCAGTTCCTGGGGCTTTTTACTCCTTCCTCTGATGCGTGTCAGAGGCCAAAATCTCAGTGGGTTGTTCTGGGAAACACATGCAAATACATACATGTGCTGTCCTGGTGAGACATGTTGCTGAATGTCCAATTTCCCCAGTTTTCTGGGCAGAGCAGTCATTGGGAGAAGCTGTTCCAGAAGTATTGGTCCTTACCCAGGAGAGTCTCCTATAGCAATTCCCTCCCTGGCAGACAGGCCAGGGTGGCTTCACAGCTTGCAGCCAAGTTCTAAGGCACCACAGTAAAGAAGCCTGAAAAGGCCAGAGAAATATTTCTCAAGCCAGAAAAATAGTGTTCAGCGGCTTTCCTAGGTGCAGCTGGCAGGAAACAATCCTTTTTGCTTCTGAAACATGCCAGGAATCCACAGTGAATCAGGATATCCAAGAGGAGGGAAGCTGGGTGGGGAGAGAGAGGCAGTGCAGCAGATGCACAGTGTGGTGCCCTGTTAATGCCCTGGAAGTGGCTGAAGTGCATCTCCCTCCCTGCCGCTCATCCCAGCTCCAATGGAAGTGGTGCAGGCAGCAGGATGAGCAGACTAGGTTGTGTTTTCAGGTAGCTTGTCACGGTTCAGTCCGTACTGCACACTCACATTGTGGTCCAGCTCCTCCAGCTCAGATGGAAGGGGGATGGCAAGTTCTCCCAGGTACAGAGAAAGAGCTTCAAAGGAATCTTCCAACTTGGAAAAAGGGGGCCTAGAAGCAGCAGTGAGGAAACATGAGTAGGAAAGAGGAAGCAGAACAGCATCTGGAAAGGCTGAGCTAGTTGTCCATCCAGGTCCCTGTACCATGTACAGAGTGGTGAACAGGGCCATGATTTCCTCCCCACTGAGCTTCCAAGACTACAAAGCCCTCATCTGTCTGGGCTACCCATTTTTATAGCCAGTGGGTGACCAGGGAGGTCTGGCTCTTTGGAACCTACTTGGCAGCAACACTGTTCTGAAGCTACAAGTTTCATAACTGAAATCAAATGAAGTATTTACCTTACTGTCAAAGTCTGCCCCTACTCTTTGTACCTGAGAAATCCTGAACAATCTCTCTGTCTTGGAATTGTTTCAGACATCTCCACTATACAGCAGTCTCTCTCCCAAACTGTTGAGTCTGAAGCCTCTCACTCATGGAAGCCTTTGAGCATTCCCATAGATGGCTGGAGCTGCCCTCTGTGCAGAGCAGTCCTTCCACTATGGGAATACAGACACATCCTGCAGGCTTCCAAAAAGGAGTCCTCCAGACCCCAAACCTACCTGCTCTCTGGTTCCAGTCTGCAGCAAATAGCAGCCAGAGGGAAAAAGGCTGGAGGACAATCAGCAGGAACAAACTTCTCCCAGAACAGCTTGACATTAAGGCCAAAATCCAGTGTGCGTGGGAGACAGTCTGGGTCAGCGTAAACCTGGCCTATGATCTAGGGAAAGTGAGAGAAGCACTTAAGTACTGCAACAGTTTCAGAGTGTTAACAAACTCTCTGCATCAGGCAGGGGCTCCTTCAAAGTATTATGGTGGAAATGAAACAACAGAAACACTGTTCTTCCTTTCCAATGAAGCCACTAGCTCATGGCACTACGTACAGAAAAACTTCACTGGAAACTTTTTCAAGACCTGGCAATGTGTACACAGCTGTGGAGGAAGTCCCAGATGCCTTCTCCTTCTGCTCAGGGCCTCTCTGCCAGAAGACACAGCATGGTGTGCCCCTCTCAGGGAGCTCCACAGTGTCTTGCAGCTGGGGATGATGCAGCCCCTCCTGATTGCAGGTAATCAAGGCAACCTGCATCACCATCCCATCCCTTTCTAACCATCTTACCACACCATCAGCAAAGCCCCTCAGTACAGAGTCTGTCCTAAACAATGCTGGGAAGTCAACAGCACCTCTAATTCTGAATTTTCTGCCAGTGACAGATTCAACCCCACCTCAGCCACAGGGCTGGGACAGACAAGAACAACCACAGACAAGAACTGACAGCCAGGAGGCTGCAGGTAAAGGAGAGCCAGTAAAGAGCTGGGTGGACAGGGAAGCCCTGCCCCAGCATTGCCCCAGTGCTCACCACCTCCAGCACAAGTGTAGAGAGCTGTGGGGTGATCTGGACTCAGAAGGTCAACACAAACTTTCACAAGGACAGAATATTAGGTTTAAAGCCTCACTGGGTATCATAGAAGGGGTGTTATTTATAACCACCCAGGCTTTTCTATGCCAGTAACTCAGCATGACAGCTACATCCTGTAACTAGACAGAAACACCCATTATGTATTTTGGCAGGTTTATTTCCTTATCTGTTTGAGTGTTTAATTTTAGGTGGTTTTTTTTAGCATCATAATTTTGGTGACAAGGAGAATGTTCATACACTACTACCCTTTTGTCTTTTTTTCTAGATGAAACAATTGTTTTAATCCCACATACAGATTTTTCAAGTTCCTAACTCTATCACTCACAGCCACAAGATTCTCTGAGAGGAGGGCCCAGTGTAAACAGAGCTCCAGATGAGGCCACAAAGATTTATGCACAGACATTTTCTTTGTCCCCTTCATCCAAACACTGAAAATGAAACTGTGCTGGCATCCCCTGGTGTTCCTGCAACTGCTGTGTTACACATAACACCCTGCCTTTCATCTGTATTTCCACTGTCATACACACCTTTGAAACTGAAAATACCTTGCAGCTTTCAAGTGCTGCTTTTTGTTCTGCAGATAGAAAAGCCTGATATAACAATCAGACTCTGCATTGGCTCAGAAAACTAAGCCAACAGACTTCAGGGTGCAAGCTTCATTAATCGACCTGCAAAGAGGTTTTTGTTTCCACTTCTTTGAAGTGAAGTGCCATCCCCAGTGGAGGCCCTGAATTTGCTGAGATTATGCAGCTGATTGTTCTTTTAATGAGGCAGAAAAAGAAAAAAGCATCACAGTTCTAGGGAATACATCTACTTTCAAACAGATAGCGGGCTCAGTCAGAACTTGATGACTTTTTTACAGCTTCTCTCAGTCCAGGAAGAAACTGGGACCAGAAAACTACAAGACAGTTATCTTCCTTGAGGAAACAGAGGCAGGGTAAGCTTGTTCTCCCAGTCTAATTCACTAATAAATGTGCTGTTAGGTCACAGGCTGCACACTCAGATGCAGAGATCTGGGTGATACCATGTGTACACAGAGATGGGGACATTAAAGATGCCCCCAAGGACGTGTAATGTCCTTGTCTTACCTCGCAGAGAACAATCCCAAATGAAAAAATGTCCACCATCTCATCGTAGCTCTGTCCTGTAGGAAACATGAGACATTCAGCTCTGTAAAGAGAGAGCTACCCATCCAGCTATTTCAGGAACTGCCAGTACCAAGCTTAACTAAGGTTATTCCCTGGAGAGCCCTATAACAGGAGACAAAGCAAGGCTTAAACCTGAGCAGGGTTGGTCACCCCAAGATCTGTATATACCAACTGCATTACACTGCCATTACAGATTTTAAGCACGCTTCTCTCTTATACTGGGGAATTACAGGACAACACTGTATCAGGTCTGAGCAAATGCTAAGGATAACTATGGAAAGCTTCTGCCCATTTCCATTGATTGCTGTTCTTGTGCATCTCTACAGAGCATGAAGCCAGTGCTCAGCTTCCCCAGCAGGCAGCAAGTCCCTGCTGCAGTGACTGCAGAGATAATAAATTACACACCAGCAGCACTTCGATCCTGGGAAAGCTGGCAGGCTCCAGCATGCCATGCTCTGCTTACAGACACACCCCTCCCAAGCTGGTAAGCAGCCTTGCTTTCAGAGCTGATGTCAGACTATGCTTTTGCTGTTCTTTTGACAAATGCCAGGACTGAGACAAACTCTGAGAAGCAGCCTCAGACTTCTTTATGGCCGGAGGCCTTGAGGAAAGGCAAACAGAACAGCACACAAGAAAGCAACATAGAGAACCGAGCTGGGGGAGAGGAGCCCAGTCCTCCCTTCCCCAGTAGACTGTGCTGGACAATGCTGATATCCCAGCTAGCCAAACTGCCCAACCTGGTCAGAAAGACCTGCTCGTTAGAAGGCAATTGTATCCACTGTATTTCACCCTCATCTCAACTCCTGCAGAGGCAGCTTTTCCTCTAAGGGTCACAGCTCAACCTTAATGAATGCAACTGAGGGCTGCATGTCAAAATCCAGATTTCCCTGCACTTGGACAACTCCCACCTGAATCCTGAGGCTTCAGCAAACCTGGCAGCACATGGCCTCTCTCTAGATCTATGCAACAGCACCAATAAACCTCATCCCAGAATGTAATGATTTCCTGTTTCAAGGGGCAGTTCCAAAGCATGAGGCTATAACAGATATTGATCTTGGGTTCAGTTTTATCTCAGGCCTCTTTTGTCTTTCCTTTTATTTAGATTGTAGCAAGTTTACTTCAGGTGCCCTCCTGAAGAATCCTGTTGTCAAGCCAGAAATGGTACCTGGGCTGGTACAAAGGCTTACCAGGGCAGGCACTGCAGGACTGCAGCTATGGCCTCTGTGCGTATAGAAAAGCTTCCACATTAGCAGGTCTAAAACCCAGGCTCTAAAAGGGTTGGTTGTTACTGGGGCACAGAAACTTTCAGTAATCCTGTCATCTCTGTACCTGTGTCACAGGCTGTCTCCTTGCCTGCTCCCTGCTGCTGGACTCTTACCATTCAGCATCTCCGGGGCCATCCAGTACGGGTTCCCAACCACCGTGTAGCGCTTCTTCCTGTCGCTCTTGCGCAGCGTCCGTTTCTTGGCGGACGGCTTCTCCAAAGTGGGCTTTTTCCTTTCCTCCACAATCAGCCGAGATAGACCAAAGTCAGCCACCACCACTGTCTTATCCTGCACAGGGGATTTTACAAGCCACTGATTACTCTCAGCCCCTTTCATAAGCAAAGAGGCTGCAATTCCTGTTCACTACCGACTATAGTCTAAGGACAACTATCCAGGTTTCCTGCAGCCACATGAGCATAGCAAGATGTCCAGACAGGTGTAAGATATCCAATTCATGATCCCAACTCATCACTTGCTCCCTTCATGATCTTATTTCCTGTGGGTTGCTAGCACTTATCCCATCAATTTGGCTACACTTGCCAGGGGAAACCTGGACCTTTCCTTTTAGATCTTCCTCTTTTACCTGGTCAGGAATTAACGTGGACTTTCATCCTGGGTTGTCTGAAGCCAAGTGAAAAAGGGCTGGCTTGAGGGAATGAAACTACACAAAAATCTTGTGACCCAGCTTTTAAAAAAATGAGAGGACACATACATGCACACACCTACACATTTGTCTGAATCCTGAGTGCCAATCAATCATCGACTGGTTAAAAGAATAGAAACAGCTGCAGAGAACAGAGCTGTACTAACTCTCAGAAGGTGACTCTTATAGGAGCTGGGTGGTAAGAGAACAGGGTGGTAAGAGAACAGAACACAGAAACAGTGAAAGCTAGATCAGTCTGGAAAGTCCTGTGTGAGAATAAAGCTCCTTTGCCAAGGGCACAAAGCCTCTCTGAAATCAGTTCCGCCCTGACAAAAGAAGGAACATCATGTGGTGAAAACCAAGGGAGGAAGATGCCAAGGAGAGGAGCAGCATGCTGTGGGAACTGAGGTGTAACTCACCAGCTTGATCAGGCAATTGTGTGAATTCAGGTCTCTGTGAATGATGCACATGGAGTGCAAGTAAGCCTGGAGCAGAAGGAGAAAAGCTGGTGTTAGGGGTTCCCAGTCGAGCATTTACAGACTCAACAACCCAATTCCAGTAGTCAGGCAGCATCCACAGCCCCTCAAACACCACCCTCCTGAAGCCATTAACCCTGACCCCACAGTCTGCTCTGTTATGAAGCAACAGTCCAACTCACCATTCCAGAGGCAATCCCTTTGGCAAAGCTGACCTTCTGCTGCCAGGGGAATGGGTCCTGAAAGACAAATCCCCAATGGTCAGGGACCATCTTACCAGCCAGCTGGTGACAGCAGTTCCTTCACAACAGGGACTCTTACAGCAGTCAGAGACACATGATACAGCCCCGGAAAGAAGAGACTTCCTGCCTCAAGCTCACCCACAGCTACAAAGCAGCTTTACTACACAGCTCCAAAGAAGATTAATAACGAGTACATGAGGCTGGTACAACCATCAGCACAGTCAGGCTCACTGAGTACACATCTCCCAGGTGTCCATACTCACTGCATTGCGGAGGAAGTCCTTCAGCGTGCCCCCCTCAATGTACTCAGTGAGGAGATTCAGCTTCTTGTCCTTGTACAGCACACCAATGAACTTCAGCACATTGGGGTGGTCCAGGCTGCGCATCACCTTCACCTGCAAGCAGAGACATCCCACCCCAAAAAGTGAATGGAACAGGTCCTGACAGATCCATTCTGTGGTGAAAAGCACTCCAGCGCTCAAAGTCCTGTTCAGGGATCACAGAGAACACTCAAAGCCCAACCTTAAGGCAGTCAATTAACTGTTGCCTCTTCATTTTTATGCTGTGCAATTAACCTGATTTTAGTATTTAAGGGGAGCACCCTTGAGTTTGGTTAGCATTTCAGAGGGTGAAACTCTCCAGAGCAGCTATTGGGTCTGTGCTGTGTGTGTTAGGGCCACAACAGCAGTGTCAGGTGTTTAGGGAGCTGCCTTTAAGCTAAATATGACTTAGAAAAACATGGTAGGCAGCCACCAAGAAAATACTTTTGCTTAAATACAGCATGAGTCTTAAATATCTTACAGATATTGGCCCTCATCCTTTGTACTTATGCACAAGGCTCAAGGGATAAATCCTTTATGTACTGCACAGCTCAATTTGCCTTTGACTGAAGCTGCTCTTATCACTGAAAAATTAATGAACTGGAGCTGAAGCAACGTCTATTGCCCAGAGTGAGTCACACTTCACTGCAGCAAACATTCAGCTCATGTCAGCTTTTCCTCATGCAATGCCTCCCTCCTCAGCACCTTTATTACTGCCAGGTTGCTGGCAGGATCTCTCTCTCTGGAGAAGATGGGAGAGTTCTACCACACTACTGGCACAGAAGCTGTTTAAAATCCTGCTCCTACCTCTGTCAAGAAAGTCTTCTGTGTTTCCTCATCACAGCGAATCAGCTCCTTCATCACCATCACCTTTCCGGTTGCTTTGTGAGTCACCTGGTGGAAACAAAACCCACAACTACAGGCAAGGTTCAAGAATACACAGCTCCAATGCTCCTGCAACTTCTGAAGAAGTGTGACATTGCCCTCCATCCAGAGAAGAACATAGATGGGAGGAAATTCAGAGATCTGCTGAAAACCACGTGAAACTTCTCCTTTCGGAATTCATGGAAGATGCTGTATGTGAAACAGAAACTACCTAAAGCTGACAGATGATCATGCCAAGACCCAGAGCTGAAGGCTCCAGTTTGGGCAGCACAGGGCTGAGTGTGCACACAGGCTGCCAAAGCCTCCACACTGGTGCATGCCTCTAAGTTCCCTTATGGAACACATTTGTCCAGCAGGATGCTCACATTTTGTACACAGGCTTTACTAACTGCATTCTGTATCAGCAAAAGAGTCAATGTTCACTTGCATCAGAAACCAAACCAAACAACCCAAATCTGCATTATAAATGCTTTGGCTTTATGGGGAATCTGAATGTCATCCACATGCAAGTGGAACTGGGGTGCACAGGCTGTTCAGTTAAGGCAGGAAGCAGTTAATTTTACCTTGCTCCTTTGGAGCAGTGTGTCTCAACATGCAAGGAATGTCCTAGAACAGTGGAAAACACAAAGAAATCCATCATAATAATAAGGTAATAAATTTCCTGGCTCTTGACATGGAAAGCATTTCCAGTTCCTCAAGAACTGTTTGCCTGTCTCCAACTAGTTCCTGGCATTTTGCTGTATTATGGAGGTTTTTTGTAACCACTCAGGCTTGCTTGCATGGGGTGCAGGAGTGAGTAGAAAGGGTCCAAATTCCTATGAGCACATTTTCCTGGAAATCCTCTCCTCTTCGTTTGCTTAACTTGGAGAGCTCTGGCTCCCTAAGATCTGCAGCAAACTAAACAACCACCTTGCCTCTCTGATCAGAAGAGAATTATGTGACCAGATACAGTACTTGCTGCATCACACCCAGTCAATCTGAAGCCTAAGGAAAATGTCACTTTTTTGTTTTAAAGGTAGGAGGCAAAAAAGGCCTTTACAAAACCTCTAGAACTAAAATCCAGAACACATGACCCAGTTATAGTATTTAGGAAGCTTATGAGTTCTTGCAAACACTGTGACACACCAGTTCTATTTGGAGCCATGGACATAACAAAGCTGACACAGGTGGAATGTGAGTGCATGGAATAACACAACAGAAGCAAGAGTACAATATTCTTCTGCTCCCATCTGAAATCAAGCATCCATACACAAGTAATGAGCCAGGGAACACTGCATGTTTCAGCCAGGGATATGAAAGCCAGGGACATCTAATATCCAATGATAAAGGGAAGTGAAGAGACAAAGGCAAGGCTAAGTGGAATTCTTAAGCTAATATACCAGCAAAACTAAAACAAGTGTCACATGAAACTCCATGGGGGCAAATTTAACTCCCAGAGCATGCACCAGAACAGGATAGCCATGGGGCAATTTGAGCAGAAAAGAAATGCCTTTGTGCCAGTAACTGCTGGGACACAGATGACAAAAGCATGCAACAGAGCAAAGGTTTCACTTACCTGCACCTGTTATTTCTCTATGAGCAGAGAAGAAGAGAAATATGCTCATTAGTATGGATCAAGCATTGGGTTTGTAGAGCTGGCTCATCACCTCCCATGGAAGCATGAGATGAACATGGTGGCTGGACACCTCAAGTTTATACCAGTGTAAGGGGAGAAGTCCCATCCCATGGTGAGTGCAGTCTGAGTACTGAGGAACTCACAGAACCTTAACAAGGCAGAGGAAGTTGCCCCTGATGCTGTCAGGAATGTTGGGATAGGAACTGCTGGAGTACCCTCAGTCAAGATCAGAGAGCTTAAATGGAAGAGAATGCTACTGATTGAGATTAGAACTGTGAGAGTCATGCAAGACCTGACCACTACCCCAACGCTGACAAGCCATTCAGGCTGTGCCAGGGGTTCAGACATGGTCACTACATCAGCCTAGCAAACCCCTGAACATGCCACACTAAGGATGGGTAAGAAATGCTGGGGAGCTGACTGCACATCACAGGAAAGATGCTCATAAGAGGAAGTGTGGCCTGTTCCCTGTTCTCCCCACCTCACCCAGGAGCCTGCTGTGACAGGCACTCTGGAGTGCTAAATCTCACTCACAAGATGAACATGTATGGCCAACGTTGACATTCAAAGGGGACAAAGTCAAAACCATCTGCAGTCAGACACACTCATGGTCAGGGAAGGAAACAGAAATGGATCTCAGAGCAAACCAGGGAAGATCCAAGACTAATCACTATCAGCAAGCCAAAACCACCGAGATGTGGTGAAGGATGCCAAGACAGGCAGACATTGCTGTACTCAAAGTAATTGATGAATGTTTGAGGACCTCCCTCACCTTGATCGCTTGTCCAAAAAATCCTTTTCCTAGAACTTCACCATGAATCAGGTCACAGGGCCGGAAGATTTGCTGGGAGCAGCTGGAAGAGGAGCGCAGGGATTCAGAACGACTGATGTCACGGCTCAGAAGGAGCGGTTCCTTTGGAGAGCTGGGGCCGGGAGACTTAGAAATGCTGTTACTTCGCCTGGAAAACAGGGATGACAGGAAGATCAGGGAAGCTGCTGGGTAACCTTTGGTCCAGCATATCCCATCATTCACTGCTAAGGGACCAGTTTTTAATGTGCTCCAGTGCTTTTACTATCTCCAAAATCAGATGCTCTCCCAGCACTGTGGAAGCTCCTTATGAATCTAGAGCAACTTCCAAGTCAGAGCTGCCTAACAACAACAAGAAGCTTTCCTGCACTGGCAGTCTGAGGTGGAGCTCTGAGAACAGGGGGAGGAAGCTGTGAAGACACATCACTTGCTATCTCTAAACAAAGTACTGGCAGAGGACTAAATGAGCAACTGAGTGCTCCACTCTTAGAAAGACTTTTTCCCAAGCCCCAGGTCTCAGACAGATTCCCCTTAAGGACACGTTCTTCCCCAGTCATCTAAGGCTGGTAAAAACCTGACCTTTACATTTACTGACTCTGAAACTTAGTAGCTTTTCTCTGTTAACAGTACAGCTCCTTATTTTTATTAAGGAACGTTTGTCATCCTGAAAGGGAATGGAGAGAGACTGTACATCAATAGCAGAATCCAAAGCTCTCCATGACTTCTCCACTGGTTTATACCACGGCTCACATCAGAGATAAGCCTTGTCCCCACAGTCATTGCAATCACAAGCCCTAGGCTGCCCAGCCAGGGAGCACAGGGCAAAGGCAAGGCAGGTCAGAGGCAGTGCTTCCAAGTCTTTACCTGAGGGAGCGCCGTCGCAGCGTTCCTTCCAGGTTCTCCTTGATGTCCAGTGGAGAGAGGGACCGTGGGGAGATGGGTGCCTTTACGTGGGTGGGAAGACGGGAGTCCAGGCGAAGCCTGTCCAAGCGCTGCGACACAGGGTCGTGCTCTATCAGCAGCTGAAGGGTCTGGCTTGTCTTGCGAATCAATTCCTCCACCTGAAATCAAACCAAAGGGCAGGGTAGCAGCAGGCAGGAGGAGTGCAAACTACAGGCAACAGAGGAGACACAGGGAATGCCCCTCAGGAATCAGAGGCGAGAGTTCAGTGAGATCACTCCATAGTTGTGGTTTAGTTGTGTGCACCACAACTGCCTACCAGACAAATCAGGCTGGCAACACAGAAGTTCCTTATACTATCCAATACTTCTTTCTGGTCAGCTACAAGTAACCTATATAAAAAAGATGTGGACAGACTGGAGAGGGGCCACAAAGATGACTGAAGTGCTGTGAAGCTGCTACGTGAGGAAAGGCTGAGAGAACTGGGTGTGTTCAGCCTTGAGAAGGTTTAGGGGAGACCTTATCACCACGTTCCAGTATTTAAAGAGTGGCTACAAAGAAGATGAAGACTCCCTTTTCACAAGGAGTTACATGCAAGATACAAGGGGTACCGGGTACGAAATAATCCTGGAAAGATTCCAGGTAGACACAAAGACTTTTTTTTACAAAAAACAATCAGCCCTTGGAATAATCTCCCCAGCAAAGTGGTGGATTGCCCAACACTGGACACATTTATGTTTTAGCTGGACATAGTGCTCTAGACAGTGCTTTTGTCAAGAAAAATTGCACCAGATGATCCTTGAGATGCTTTCCAGTCTGGTATTTTATGACTCTATTAAATACTTTTCTTTCTCTGAGAAGTGTTCAAAAACTACACAAGTTTCCACCTTGAACAGTGCTGCAAAAAACAGCTTTGCAAAAGCTACATGGAGATCTATTTGAGAGATGCCTTGTGCTCCTCATGTTCTCTTTAGCGCCAACAGTAAATACCCTTGGGAAGTGAAGGTAATGGTGCCACCTTTACACTCTTGCAGCATCACCTGATATCTGTAGAAAGCATCTACTTGTAAATAAAGACAGCAAATAGGTTTTTTTCAATGGGAAATGTCTCTAGGATCAGCTGGGCCCCTGTGTATTAGCAGTGCCTCTAAAAGGATCAGAACTGTGCACTTTACCAGCAGTGGGAATGTCTTCACAGCCTCTCTATCCTCTGTCACAGCCCTAGACTTTTCTTTTACCTCCCTTCACATTTGAATGCCACAAAATCAGGACTGAATCCTAATTGCATTTCCATCTGTTACATTTTCCTCTCCAGCTGGAAGGCAAAGCTTGCCTTCATGTTTATTCCTCCTGTCAGCATGAGTGCTAGCGGTGTACACACACTGTACGTAGGGTGGGAGAACAGTGTCAGCAAAGAGAAAAAATGTAGGAAGGCAGAGGAGAAGGAGGCTTCAGAATAGAGCTCTACCCACCTCCTCCACCTGTAACGTACGAATAGGAGCTCCATTGATCTCCAGGATCCGATCCGCAGGGTGGATGGCGTTTCGGACATCTGGGCTGATGTGCATCCTGTTAACTCTAAATACAGGAATTACAGTCTGTGTATGAAGTCAGTTTAGCCAAAACTATCAAAAATATGCTCCCCTTCATATTGGTATTTTGAAATAAATCAGTGCTAATCTACCAACACAGGGAGCTACCATTAGACCAAGTGCTTAGGTCTGAGCTGGTTTGGAGAGAGCTCTTCATATCACCAGTGGTAAAATTTTAGTCCAAACGTTTTGCACTTGCTGAAGGAGACAGCACTGAGAGATACAATTATCAGTTATGAGCTCTGCTTTCTCCAGTTAAGGTTATCACAAGACTGAAATGAAGACCAAACACAAATGACTATTAGCTAACCTACGTCCCTGTAATGCCAAGATTCCCTCAGGACAACAGTGCTGCAGGATTTTTACCAGCTCCCTCTGCACAGACACGTACATTGCACAAAACCTGGTCATACTCACTCTTTCACCTGGACACCAGTGGCATAGCTGGAGCAGCCACCTTCAACAGACACAGAGAATCCCCTCTTGCCATCCGTGGCTGCTGGCATGGAGATGAGGGTCAGTGTATAAGGCAGCTGCTCACGCAGAGACTCCGTGGAGTGTTTTTCTATCATCGGTGTCAGCACAATCTGGTTATGGCATTTTCCACTGGAACAAGTGAAGAAAGTCATTATGTCCCATCCCTCCCTGCCAAACTCACACGTCTGAGTTCTCTCACTGACCACAAGCCATAGGTTTAGTGTTTACACCACTCCTTCCTCCCTCCCTCAAAGGCAGCTTCCTGGCATTCCTCAGAGTAGCATTCAGCTGAACCACTCTGAGCCAGCTGAACGCGGCTTACACTCAGCAGGAAGCAGCTCTGTGGCAAAGTCCATCTCCTCTTACCAGTAGAGAGTGGAATGTTGCACCAGTGCATAAGTGTCCCCATCTTCGATGATCACTTTGCAGCTCATACAAGCAAAACACTCAGGGTGATACTTGTATTCGCCAGCCACCTACAGACAGAAAAGGGAGTAGCTTAGGAGGGCCAAAACCCATCAGCAGATGCAGCTCCTGCTTTCCTCTCCAACTAACATGTTCACTCACATCTCTAAGGCAAGTGGCAGTTTTTTATTGAAGAGTTATATTAGTCCATTCTGTCTTTCCTGAACCCCATCCATGGCACCTTGTTTGCAGAACTCCAAAACAAACAAATCAACACTCTAAGCAAAGCTTGTGTCCCAGGAACCTCTGCTGTATTTGGCAGCTGCTCAACTATCAAAAATAGTTGATAGTCTGCTGCAGACTAGTAAACAAGGTATTAAACCTTCCTGTTCAGTTGCTCTTGGCAAGATAATTAATGTTACGCCTGAATTAATAAAGCTGAAAGGGCTTTTTTTTTGGCAGACAGGCAGTGCACAAATTCAGATATTTAACCAGCCAGCTGACAGAAAAAAAAGCACAAACTGAGACAAAATATACCTTTAAAGAATATTTTTATTAATTGGTCTATTCTTCTATTTCCCTTACAAGAACTTCCTGTAGTGATATTATTATGCAAAGACTTTTGCAGGCAATGAGAAATTGTCTGCACATTTCTCAGTATTTCCTTTTGAGGTAGCAATCATATTCCTGAGTACCATCCTGCTTTTTATTTAGGCTCTAGAAAATAATGGTTTTGTTTCATTCTAGGCAGTTTTGAAGTTTAAATATTTGCAAGGTTGTGGCAGGAGGGGAACATTTAGGTGAGCCCATATTGTGTAGGAAGAGTTCAATGCATCAAAGCAGTTGGGGCTAACATTGCTTCAAGACACCGTCAGCCTGAAAAAGCACTCTGGCCACAACCCAGGTGGGACTTGGATGGCAACCTTCCCCCAGCCAGAACCTGCTGCTTACCCTGAGCCGAGAGCTTGGACTCCACACTGCAGTGGAAAATCACCCCTGGAGACACTGAGGCACTGTGCTACAGAAACTGAACAGATGTCCCCTGAATCACCTTTCTGCTTCTCAGGTCTGTACTTTTCAGCACTTGATTTGTTCATGTGTTTCAGATCTTCACATCTCCCTCCTTTAACAGCTGCTCCCATTCAAAATTAATTTTTATCTAGAAGATGCACACACAAGCTTCATTTCTAATCTTTGATTAGAGATTAGAGTAACAAGGAGATTATTACCCTCAGCTTATTTGGTTATCTGAATACCTAAGATAACTCCCAACTAAGTTTGAGGAGATGAAGGCAGGCATGTCCTGCCTCCTCCAGGCAGGAGTCCTTCCAAGTCCTTACCATCACAGGTCCAGTCATCAGCAGAGAGCAGCCATGGCAAGATTCCCCAAACTTCCCCCAGTAGTCTTTGTGACAGTACAGCTTCCCATCTTTCTCATAGTACCAGTTAGTGAGGGGATCCTGGCATTCAGAGCACCTTGAAGAAAACAAAAGAACAAAGTTCCAGTTGGCAGCAAGTCACAAGTCAACAGTCCTTTCCTGCATGGAGAACACAGACATTCAGCAGCAGCTCACCACCAGGTAGGTCTGAGAGTTATGGATGTACTAAACCCTTCCACTTCCCAGTGCTCTTTGAACTGAAAATTAGCACCAAACCCAAGGTCTGTAAGGAGAGGTGGATTCAACCAGTATAAAGAAAAAGAAGCTTCCAAATTTTAAAACAAATCCCACACATTGAAACCCACATTTACAAATTTTGCTCCTCTGCTTTCTCCCTCCTTCTGGATGCAAGTTTCCAGCTGCAGAGCTGCCCAGCACAGCAAGAGCCCTGCTCTGTTCCTGGTTAGTGTTTCTATAGCATCACCCTTGTGTCAGGGCACCTGCCTCCTCAGCCAGTTCAGGAAGCGGGACTGAGAAGCAGGATCCACTTCCCTTTGAAATGCAAAGCCAGTTTTGCACAAACCTTTCTGGAAAACTTTTCTATTGTTTTGTAGGAAGGCCTCTCCCAAAAGGTAAACTGCAACACTCTGCATTTGAGGGAGAATTTTCAAAGCAGTTCATCCCCTGAGCTCTACATACTTACTGCATCCACCAATTAACTGTGATTAAAGTCCACCTCTCCCAGCCAATTGCTCTCCCTTCTGCTGATCACAGTGCATGAGAAAATAAACACCACAAGCAACCACCAAATAAACCCTAAATAAAACTAATTCTCTGATTTCATTAAGAGAATCCCCAAATCCTTCACATATCTGTCAGCCTCTATTTCAACAAGAAACCATTATTAATTGTCTATCTACATCCTTTCAAGAAACAAACTCCCCCTCCCCAAAAAAAAAAATCAAGGAAAAAAAATGCAACAATCCTACTGCAGATACCTTTTTAGCAAATCACAAGCAGAACCCAGGCTTGCTGAATACAAAATAATCCTGCCTCAGCAAGATGCATTGAGCAAGGGAGTTCAGCAGCATGGAGGTGTGACTTACTTGAGAGATAAGGCACAGACAGGAGTTGCATCAGTAAGGATTATTCCACTAGCCCTGGGCAGCATGTTCTCAGACTTTAAAAGGAAAATAAATCTGGCACTGGCCATTTCTGAGGGCAGAATCCAGGTTAGTCACCAATAACTGGTTCAAAGAAACACCTTGAGGATCAATCCTGTCATTGACACAATGTTTTCCCAAATGCGAGAAGAAGACTTTCTTCTGTCTCCTACCCCAACACCAGTCTCAGTTACTGCACTGGGGGGAAGCACTGCAGTGGGATGGGGGTTTAGATGGGTGTCCCTCCAGGCAGCTGGTCTCCCTCAGCACCCAGTGTGCTGGAGTCTGCTGCTGGCACTGGAGGAACACTTCTTACATGCTCTCAGGGCTAAGATGAGAGCTACAGTTGACTTCACCTCTCACGAGCTTCCTAAAAGCTTATTTGTGCCAAAGACATTCCTTGTAAACTCCAGCAGCTTGTAATGAGCACGATGATATGTGAGGCTGGTCATGCTCCAAGAGAGCACGGAGGGAGTTATTTGCTCCATCTCAAGAGACCGCAAAGCAACAAGATAAAGCTGCTTGTAAGCAGCCTTTGGCTTTAGGGAAAAACACACCTCATGGAGTATTCAGTGCTGTACCCCCCCCTCAGGAAGACTGCTCTTTAAGATGTATTTGGCTTCTACAGTGTTTGTTCTCCCAGCTGAGGAGCATCAAATCCTGTCCCCCCTCCAAATGATGGGAAAGAACTCCAGCACATGCAACAGGCCCTGCCAATTTTGTGAGAAGCAGAGGGAACAGTAATTTAAGATTGCTTTACATGGTACATACATCACTACAGCCCCAGCCTGGGGGCACTGTCATGGTTACACCCTGCTTCTGGTATGCAAGAGACCCAGAAGGCATCCCAGTGCATTCTGCCTTCAACCACTGGCCTTTGGCTTCCATTTGCAGTAAATACCCCGTGCTGAATGAGCAAATAGGTGAGTGGGAGGGGAAAAAGAGCAAGTGGAGACTAACAGCAAAGATTTCTATCATTTTGTGGCAGGAACATCTGGCTCAGCAAATGGGCAAATCGGATCCCTCAGACTTATCCAACTCCTCCATGCATGCCTGTACCAGTGTGTGCTCCACGAGTGATTACATCTTCAAACAGGGAGCTGTGACCAGACCTGCACTTGGGATGCAGACAGCAGTGCTGGAGACTGCTTCACCACGATTTCAGGACTTGTTCTGAAAGTCTATGTTCTCTCCACACAGGTGGGTCACTTATTTGTTTTTAAGCACATCACCTTCCCTTCCTCACCCCTCTTCAAATTCACCTTCAACCCCTTCCTTTTTCTCCCTAAGTAAATGTAAAATTTCTGCAAAAGCAATACAAACTGCAATTCTGTTTAGGTGGGCTCCACAGGATCATGTGCTTTTGCCTTCCTTTTACCCCTCCTCTAGTACTAAATGGTTTGATTCAACCTTATAGCACTTAGTTAAGTTTGCTTCCATCCGGAAATAAGCACTGGTATCTAATTTGGAACACACCCATAGCAAAATGAAGGTGAGGAGGTGGAGCCAGCAAGCAGTCAGTTCTCTGCTATGTAATTAAACAAATCTGGGCAGGACAAGTTTGCAGCTTAAGGCTCAGAGCCCCACCCTGGGCAATGAGGCAACAGGAACAGAGCAAGCAGCCCTGGAGAGGCTGGATGCTGGAATGGGTCTGACTGGCTGCTTGGTTAATCCCTGCCAGGAACAGGACATGGCTGCAGCCCATGCTGCCAAGCAGCACCTTTGTCACTTACCATGCATTCTGTAACCTCGAAAAGGCTTGGATGTGGCAGGTGTGGGAACCTGGCTGACAGCACACAGGTATGGCTTCAACACTTTTTATCATTCACCAAATGATAAAAGCAGCACACGATTGTTCCACAAGGCTCTCATTGAAGAGATACGTCAAAATTTTACCCCAGAAGATACAAGAGTTGCCATGTCTTCCTCTCCCGCCTCACTGGAGCTGTGCCCTTGCACCAAGGTTCTCATCAGCTGAGACAGGAATGCAATTACTGCTACAAGTATTAAGGAAGCTAGACTTTGCCAGTCACCACAACCAAAAGAAAGGAGTATGCCATGCTCCTCTATCTTTTATAGATTAGAAACCACTAATCTTCTCCTAGATTATTTGCTATTCTTATTACAGAGTGGCAAACCATGGTGATCAAGTTTCAGGGAGGACTGGTAACAGCTATACCTGCATATGTGCTTCCTCTTGCTGCCCAGCCACCATTTTCAGAGCTGCAGAACCCTGCTCTGATTATACAGACCAGACATTATAATACTTCACTTCCCAGCTTTGGCTGTACAGAATAAATTAATTTGCCTCCCACAGCCATCCTCCAAGAACTGCAAGCAGCATCTGGGTGCAGAGTTCAGCCCTGATGTTCTGCAGCACAGCAAGTGCAGAAAGAGCTCACAAATCACTGCTCCATGGACTCTTGGTTTTGTGGGGGGTGGTAGGAGGATCAGGTCACAACAGGTAACCAGCCTAGTTTCAGTTGAAAAGCAGCACTGGTGCCTGGTGGCATCTCTTATACAGCTAAATGAAAGGCAATACCTTCATGGAAGCAAAGACTTCCCTGGCACTGAAGAGACAGATCCCTTCGAGAAGGGCTCATTAACAAAATGCCCCCCTCACACACACTGTCAGGCCAGATCAGTTAACGCTAGACAGGCTTGGGAGAGCCGTGGTTCCAATTCTGCAGGCAGGGCAGGGAGAGGACAGTCACGCAGACAGAGAGCTGCAGAATAAAGCATTAGCCCAGCCTGTAGCTCACCCAAAAGCTTACTCACTCGGGCTCAGCAGCAGTGTGTGTGTGCTACGTAAGGGACACCAGACAAGGAAGAACAGATGCTAGGAAACAAACTACTAGAAAGACAAAGTGCTTAAGCTCTGACTATGCAAAACCATTTCCACACACTCAGGAGAAGGTGTATCTATGGCTTAGCATAATACCCTACACATATTACAAATAATGAGTGTCTGCTCACTTTCCTTCTTCTGAAAGCAGCTGCTGTTTCAGAAAGTTGCCTAAAGAAGCTCAGCAACTGTGCAGCAGTATTTACTCCTATCCTAGACTGTTTTACCAATAGGCTCCTTACTCCCAAACCAGTACAGAAGTGTTTGCAGAACAGGATCAATAACAAGCAAATCCGAGCAGAGGGAATAGGAGGGAGACAATGAAAGTGCAAGCTGTGCCTTTCCCCGTCCATCCACCTAATCAGCACATCAGTGTCAGTCACCAGCCTGGCTGTGTTCACCCTCACTGACTTTTCTCACTGTCGAGAAGCAGTGCAATCAAAGTGTTGTTCTGGAACTATCACCTTTCTCGATTCTCATTTGTTCAACTGGACCAAAACCAAATAAAAGTTGAATTAACCAAAATATCACAGAAGAATCCTTCTCCTCTCTAGTTACCTGCAAAGTGCCTGATTTCTTAAACAGGATTATGTGCTGCCTCGCTGCAGATTACATCACCTTCCTGAACTCCCACAGCAGCACCTCACCTCACCCAGTCACAAGGAGCTTTGGAAGAGAAGCAGCAGCAGCCACATTAATCTCAATCCTCTGCTGGTGAGCAAAGCACAGGGGCACAGGGTACAGTGGCACATCGAGTGCTCTCTGGAAGGGAGCCTGCCTGGCTGTGCACACACTGGAGCTGCTCCCTCGAACCAGGGAGCTGGGAAGGGACTGGCAATAGGAATCTTCCCTGTCACCTCCTGAAAGCAACATGGGATCCCAGTTTGAGGCCAGCTGTTTCTGGCACATGAGCACGGGACCTCATTCTTCCAGCCTCACACACTGACTGCCTGGGATGGCATCACAGGGGGGAAACCACGCTCTGGAGGCCCACTGCTAACCCTGTGCAAGACTTACCGAAAGGGATCCTTGGGAGCGAAGTAAGCTGGAGCAGACAAGTAACTTCCCATCTTCAACACTGGATAAACCGGATCAGCCACAAACCTGTCCAACTGCCTCTGAACAGCTCTGTTCTGCCAACATGGCAGCAGCCAGTGCTCATTTACTCTTGCGCTGATTCAGATACTTCACCTCCCTTTGAAGCTGCCCAAGGAATGCCAGGTCTCTCGGCTGCTCATTCCTTTTCAGATTTTTCCTAGCTCCCATTGCTATAACCATCTTCTCCTGTGCTCAGCAGCAGCACCTCGGGAAAGACAGAATCACTGCTTATCGGGCTAGTGGGACATGCTGCTGCGGTGGTTCTGCGAGCTCTGCTGCCTGCTAACTACTGGCAAGTTTTCCCGTCTCTGGTTCCACCCAAGGGTGGGAGGGGAGGAGGAGCCATGGCAGGCGGACAGCGGCGGCTCCAGAGCCTCAACAGGCTCTGCTCCTTCACAGGGGTGGAGCTCTGACCCAAAGAGGGGCTGAGTATTTAGTGCTGAAAGAGAGCACCTTTGGCCAAAGAATACAAGCACACACACGTGAAACTTGTCTTTGCAGCAGCCGCACGTTCTAATGGAGGAGTCAAAGACGGCAACGAGCCACATCTCCAAGTATATAAAATTAACTACATACGTTCCTAAACCCTTCACAGTGAGTGGGGTTATCCTGCCTTCACAGCACCTACAGTCCGTTCATCCTGATGCAGGAGGTAACTCACAGTGTGCTTCATCCAAGGAAACACTGCTTTCTTTCCAATAATGTTTTAAGAGATCACTACAATCCTTCAACAGAATCGTCTCCTGAATGGAAGCTGAAGGGTATAAATCAGCACGGAGTACTGTCTCCAGTGCACAGCACATGCAGTTGTATCACTGTGCTTGTCTGAAGCCAAGCATGATCTCTAGTGACCTAATCAGCTAAAGCTGCTCACAAGACATTCAAAAATGCAACAAACATATGCTGCTGCACCAAGCCCGCCCATTTTTGTACAGTCAGCAAAGCCTGGCATGCCTGAACACAGCCTGAAAACCATGCTCTGTTCCAGAGGCAAGAGCACAAGAGCACTCTAATGTGCTTTTCCTGGAGATGCTCGCCTCAGCTGGCACACTGTTCCAGGGACGCTTGGGGCTGGAACAAGGCAGTCTTGGCTGCAGATTTGACAGCTGCTGCTCGCCGTTGAAGTATGCAGAAACCTAGGCAGCCTTTTGTGCTCTTTTTTTTCTCCTTTCTAAAACATTTTTTTAAATTTAACTTTTAATAAACAGCTACCTTTCTGAAGGGGAAAAAAAATTCTCAATTTTCCCCATTCAATGTAGTTGGTAAGCTTGGCTGTAAAAGTGCAATGAAGCCTAGTGCTGCAGAGCCCGATGTGCTTGTCAGTTCCAGCACGGGTCTAATTCCTTCTGACATTTCACACAGCTCTACTGGAAGCAGCAACACGGTGAGTCTGTGTCTAGGAATGCGCTCTGGTCTCCCACATTCTGTGTATGTTGCGTGCTGAAAAGGGGCCAGCGCTCGCAATCCTGCGCTTCCCTGGCTATCAGCACCTCCCCACCACACGCCCACCTCCAGCGCAGCCCCAGCCCCTCCCGCCCCTAGCACCTACACACAAAAGCCTTTCCCTACAATTCTGCTGCCAGGGGCTCAACGCCCTCCGAGGGCCATTCCACGTGACCTCATAAATCCCAACTCTTCAGACAAAACCTTTGAAGATTTGATCCACAGATGTGATAAGCAGCCAGCTAGTCTGTGAATGAAGCCAGCAGATAAAGCCGAACTTCAAAGTAATAAAAACCACCCAGAGAGCTAAGCAACTAGGAAAGGATTTTAAGACTTCCTTAAAGCCAAAGGACACATAGTCAAATGTCTCTTTAAACAGGAAACTTCTTATCAAAATTACTTTATTTCTGCAGCAAGACCCAGCAGCAGCCAGTAAGTTACTTTGGCTACACAGAAATGTCTTGTTACTTCTTGCTTTTTCTGTTGTCTCTATGACCTATTTGAGAACACAATGTCTCTGATAAAAGGGCTCTGGAAAAGGTGTTAATGTGTTCATACATTCTAGATCTGAATTCCGGCCAGAATGACTGTACTTCAAAAATGCTGATAACAGGTGTGTTTGTGTGGGGGGGACCTTCTGTAATTTTACCGATACCATCTCTGGGGGCCAAATGCACGGGAGTAAATTTCTTTTTCCCCAAGTCAAGTCAGGCATCAGCAACTTGTCTTTTGTAAATGCTGACAGCATTCCCACTCCAAACAGGTAGTCATCATGGGGGGGAAGCTTTTTTCCTCACTATGGTTTAGAACTGCGCAGTAATTTTGCCAGAAAGACTAAAACTAACAAATGAAAAGGAACACATGAAAAACCTTGACAATGACTTACATTATATTTATCACTGAGTCTCAGCCATTACAGATTTATCTCCACAGAAATATCACACAGCTGTTGTGATATTCCAGTGATGAATACCTTGAGCCAGCTGGGGCTGGGCAGCCTCTCGACACTCTTCGCCACACATCCCGTGCTGCTCGGTAGCGTATCTGCAGACAGATGTATTGCTCAGCACATCCGCCAGCCCTAAGATACACAAACTTATCCTGGCACAGACAGATGCTTCGATATGTGTGGGACTGAGGGAAAAGGAATCTGCCTGATGCCTGAAGAGTTTGCAGCAAGCCTTTCCCTTAGCATCGGCGCAGCTTGGAGGCATTCCAAATACTTCATGCAATCCCAACACTTCATTGTATTTCCAAGGCACTTAACGTGTAACACGTGCTTTGCTGCTGTTGAAAGACAAGAGTCAGCTCCTGAAACCAATACAGTCAGCTCCTGAAAGCAGCACCGTTTGGATCCGCACGTACCTCCGGGAGCTCTTGTACACGGATCGTGAGGAAACTACAACAAACGGTGACATGAAGCTCAGCTCCATCACTGCATCTCACTTCTAAGCAGCAGCACAACTTCAGAACTGCATCTTAGTACCTCACATCACCAAGCACATGAGGAAGGAGAGTTTTTATCCCTATCTCGCCTGATGGCTGCAGCCCTCCTGAATGTGTGCGGGCTGAGAAGAAAACCAAGGAAATTCAACCCACTGAAACTTCACAGGTTATATAGGGTTTGGGAAGCAGTGGCTTCTGCTCTGTAAATGCAGCAGATATGGCAGTAAGACTGGCACACCTCTGCATCCTCACTCCTCCTTAACGTGCTGCTTTGATCTGTGAAGACCGGGAACTCCTCAGGGAAGGATCCTGCCTCACTCCTGTGCCTCACATTCTGTGCTGTGTGAGTAATTCTAATTACCTTGATATAATAATGCTCGATAACACTGCCCTAAAGGACAAGCTGCCAATTCAACCAAAAGAAAGTTTGGACTGGAATGCCCCATTCCTCCTTAAATATAAAGGCTGGTCATTGATGCCCTGTATCTGATAGATTCCCCTGAGGAATTCGGCCACCTGCAAAGTGCTTCATTGTTCCTTTGAACGTGTAAACTCTTGAACGGTCATAGTGATCTGTGTGCCAATAGGCAACTATTTCTCCCTGAATCTGATACTGAGCTCCTGAATTTCGATGCTGAAGAAGACACCACCAAAGGAACATTCCCAGGAATCTGCAGGATTAGTGAAGAGTTCTCACCTCTGAGGCCCCTATCATTAAGTTTCTGTAACTGCCAGGAACTGGAGAAGAGAGGGAAGAGGAGATTTTTATCTTCCTGCTCCTACCTTAATTCAGCTGCCTTTTATCACTACTGCTGTGTCCCCTGCTCTCAAATTCAGCTGCTGTGTGTATAAACCTGCCTTGTGCTCACAGGTGAAAAGCTAAAGGAAAATTCAAAGCACCAAACATCCCACAATTTAAATTCCTCCTAGTACACATCTTGCTTACATCTTCATTTGTCCACATTTGTGCTTCAAATCCTGTTCAGCCATTTGTCCTCTGGGGAGGGAGCTGCTTTTGGAAATGAAGGCCTGTGCCAAAGAGATTGAACCGACAGAAGTGATCTAAAGTCTAGAAAATACGGTCTGGAGAAAAAGCTAAGTCTGCTAAGTCCAGGGCTTCTGCCTTGTACGAGGGACTGATGGGAGACACAATCTGCTTTCTGACAGGGGAAGGCTATGCAGATAACAGAAGCAGGGGAAAAAGCTTGTTTTTCATGAACATGGCTAGAAGAAATGGATTTAAATTGCAACACGGGATTTCTGAAGATAGTAGACAGAAGGTTCTAACCCTGAGGATAATGAATTGGTAGTAGACAGTCTGGGAGACCAAAATCCTACAGTCACTGGAGATTGTTAGACGACCAATTTCTTGATAATCCCTAAGCCACAAAAATTACTTGCTTCAAAGGTAAGTTGATAGTAGATATACTAAAAACAGAAAACAGATTTATAAAAATACCCTTCAAAATCATCTAGTTTATCCTGCATCCCCAGACCAGGTTTAATTATACATAGTCTTCATACAGGTTTGTCTGGCTTGCTTTCCCCTGCTCCCAAATGGAAAAAGAATCAAAGTGATTTACTAAGTTTTGCTCAGAAAAAAACATATGGCATTCAGTATAGAAAAATCACATTTTGAAAGACAATCAAATCACTAGAGCTGGGAAATCAGTAGTGTTTCTCTTTCTGTTCAGTAGAGTAGAGGTTAGGGCACCCCTTGATCCGTGGATAGCTAATCCACTGCTCTTGAAACTCCTGATGATTTTTCAGCTTTTAATTAACTGGTTTGGGTATAAATTAAACTGTATATTTTAAATCTGTGACTGTAAAATCACCAGTAATCCATCACCTTCTGCTACTTTTGAAGATATACTGTGAACATTTTTTCTGGCTTTCGCTTTTAGCTGAGATTTCTTGCAGCAAGCCAGTGTTGCTTGGCTACTTAAATTAGGTTTATTTTATAGACCACAGTACTAGACATGCTCTGTTATTTCATGGTTAGGAAGGAACTGAGCCTCAGCTGTCTTCCTTCCTAAAAAAGCACTCTGCTACAGTAGGAATTCCTGCCAGCATTTCCAATTATTTTCTTCCTATGCATCCATTTTCCACCTGGATGTAGTCTACAGGTTTGATCTGAATTTGTGGTTTTCAAATAATCAAAACTGGATTTTTAACAAATACCATGTCTTTAAGATAAAGCCATACAGCTATGTCTGGGTCTTCTCATTCCATCCCACTCCAATTCAAATACACAATATCCCGACAGAAAGTGGGGATTGTCTTTAATTTCATTTGTCATTAACTACAGAAAAGCAACACAAACCACCAAAAATAAACACTTGTAATAATACTTCATTCAGAAGTATAATTCAAGGTATTACCTTCTATTTTGCAATATGGAAAAAAAGTTGGACTGAAAACAATAAAACCAGCAAACTCTTGGTCAAAAAAAGCTCTTCCAATAGTCCCCTGAGGTAAAAATGATCCAGACCTAGGAAAAAAGCACCTTTTCACTTCTATCTTTCCCTTTCTTGGTGTAATGTTTGAAGTTCTGTGCAATGCAATTTCCAAATCCAGTCAAACTGTGAAAAGCACTGACCTTTGAAAGCGTCTGCTGTCTCAACAGAACTCAGAGGCACAAAAGCACATTCAGAGTTAATTCACAACAGACACTGTGACAGAAACATCTAAGAAACTTCCTCAGCCAGATACAACCCATCAGATTCAAGCCTAAGGGACCAGCTGGCCAAAGAACAGTCTAAAATATCCAAGATCTACAAACAGGGATTTGCTCTTCCCTCAAGCCACAGCAGAGAAAATGCAGGTTTCAGAGACAAAAGCTCCTGTACATGCAGTTTGAGGAAGGAGGGAAGTGACAAAAACTTAAATCCTCAGAGACGCTCATGTACGTCAGCTCCTGCCAGCGCCAAGCCTGACCAAGAATAAACAGAGCTAACGAGCCTGGAGCAGTGCCAATCAGCATTAGAGAAATTATGTGCCAGGCCAGGGAGTCGGCTAATCCACAGGAAGACTGTAAAAAACACTCCACAAGAGCTGCCGGAACTCACAGCTACCAACTGCCAAAGCCTCCTACCCTTAGAGGTTTTTAAAGTTTGGCTTTGGGATATCAGGCACAAGACTGCTGCTCAGCATGGCTTAGGGACAGCAGAAGAAAAGGAGGAGCACAGTGCGAACTGGAAACTTGTTTTCATGTACCCTGGAACTAGGAAAAAGGGGAGGGCAGCTTCCTTTCCTGCAGGTTCCAACTGTTCACTGAGCACAGCAGCCTTGCTGGGTGCTCGAGCTCGCCAAAGCACAGAGCAAAAGAAGTGCATCAGCAAATACAAAAAGTGACTACACAGCTCAGAGAAAGGTTGGTGTCATCATTTGTATAAAACAAACCAGCCCAGAAGCAACAACCAAACCTCCATTATACAATATAACCTATGAAAACAAATCTTCTGTGAAGTGTCCCAAAGGCAGGATTTGCCTCCAGCACAGCTGTCCCTCACCTCAACAGCTCCAACAGCAAGAAGTACCAAGACATTTGCAAATCAAGACCCACAGGAGAAATACATTCAACGGCAAGAGGGACGGACTTCCCAGCACACACAGCTAGGGGGGTGGCTACTGGCAGAATCTAGGGAAGCTCAGCAGGATACTCATCCTTCAGGGAAAAGAGAAAACCAGGATTAAGAAAAGCTGCTTCATTATGGCTAAACATGAACACTAAAACCAACAGAAATCCAAAATACTGGGATTTGTAATGAAATCAAAATGTAATTGTGATTATTAATGTTTCACTAAAACATCATTTTCTCAGTCAACTGAGCCTGCATTGCTTTGGCAGCATGAGATGCTTTATTTTTTAAAATATACCAATAACCACAATCCTCACTTCAACAAAATTGGGGTATTTTGTTGGGGGTTTTTTTTCTGTTCTTTAAACGAGGACAATAGATGCTTATTTTGGCACAGAAAACATTCCTCCAAAGCCACACTTTGGCTTCCTTTTCCCCCCCACTTTCTTTAACACCAACGAAACATTAGCCTCCCCATATTCAAGCCAACAGAGAAGCCAGTAGGAGCTGGAGGTACTCAACCCCTCTCAAAAGTACAGACCCCTTCAGAAATGTGATTCTGGAGCATGAAAAGTGGACTGAGTATTCATGGAACACCAAAAAGGCATTACTCCTACCACCAGGAAACAGCATGGCAGACATCCCTTTTTGTCCTTGCTGACAGCAACATTATCTAACAGATTTCATAAGTTTGTCTGTCTTAAGAGTCTGAAAAGGAGAGAAAGCAAAAGGCAAGATCTCTATCTCTTCCCTCCTCTCTATCAGCACCCTGATAACACCCTTGCACCTACCACACATGGAAAAAGCAACAGGCTGTGCAAATTGCCTGGGCACTACTTTGGAATGCTGCAGAAAACAAACATGTAAGCCATGGCTTCTGCCACCACGAGTAAATCAGAGCTTTTATTTGTACTTTATCTGTATCCCATTTGCGTCAGCACAGCCACGCTGCCAGGCAGTGTCAGCTGCTCTCGGGACTGTCCCTGAGGTATGGCCACAAACGAGCTCAGAACAGGTCAGGCACAGAGATCACTGTAGGAATTCCCAGCTCATGCTGGTACTTCACCACCAGGACCCAACCAGTGGAAAAACACAAGGAGGGTTCAAAGCTGAAGCTTTACTTACCGGAAACAGGAGATGTGCCAAGCTTCATTGACAGTCTTGTGGAGGCGCTGCCCAGCAGCAATGCTGTCCCCACATCCCAGACATCTCCAGACTTCTTCACCTGCACACAGCAATAAGGGGACAAACAGCAACCAGTTTACACCAGAGAAAACAAAGATTGGTACATCCTTCATAAAGAACAATCTTAAGTAACTGACAGGAAAGCCTTCCCACATGGAAAGCTGCAGGCAGTCTATAACCCCAGAGTGGGAACTCCCAAATCAAACTCTGATATCTTGTATATTTTTTTTCTCTCCAGATGTGACATCTGCTTCTTCACATTCTGCGGAAGAAAAAAATATGACTTTTCACATAAAACAGCTCAGATACAGAGCAGAGATTTCAGGAAGGCAACACTGGTCTAGTACAATTCCAACAGAGAACCATGCTGGGCCAGGAGGCCACACTACTGCTTCCCCCACACCACTGACTCAGCACATAACGTTTGCTCTCATTTGTATAATTAACTGGATTTCCCAGAACTGAAAGAAAGGAAAGGCAAACTTCATTCAGTAGAGAACAACTAGACTACCAGGAAGGAATTACGCTCTTGAATGAATAATCCCATAGAGACTGTACAGCCAACACCAGACTTAGGAAGGGGGACTGATGTTATTGGCCTATTGCCCTTTCAGAAAATACTTATAACAGTTATAATAGAGCTATAATAGTTTTTGCTAGAACTGCCAGAAAGCCCCAAAGAGAGCTGGTTACTTAGATGCAAGCAAGCTAGGAAAACAGAATGAAAGCTTGTGCACAAAGAACATTTGGCACACAGATAAATGCTATCCAAAATCCCAAGGGCAGTGCAGGCATATTAAAGAGTCAAGAATCTTATTTCAGCACAGGATGGCACAAGAAATGTGTCACAGAGCTGAAAAGATCCCAAACCTGTTTATTCCTGCTACCAAGAGTTTGCTTGCAGCAAGGCTGCATTAAAGAAAAAGGTGCACTTAGACAAGGAAAACCACAAACCACGGACTTCCCTTTTCCAAAGAATGGTACAACTTGGTAGTTGCTTAGGCAAATTCATACCACTCTTAAGTTCCTTGAAGCTACACAAAACAGAAGCCATCAACCTTCCATGCACCTTTACCCCACCGTGTAGGTCAACAGTGTTTAAAATTAACCACGGTGAAGCTCTTGCACTTTTTACATGAATAGCTATTTCAGGGAAAATTCCTGAAATTTGCTGCTCAGCTACAAGCACCACTGTCACCAGCAGTATGCAGGAAAGTCTCCATAAAGATGTAAGGCTCAAAGGGTTCCTTCAAATGTGACAAGTGGTGTAGGTTGCTACTTCAGTTCCTAAGTGTGTATCAGCTCCACACCTGGATCACCTGCCCCTGTGCCCTTCTGCTAATCCAGAACACCAAGAACACCTGAGCTCAGACCTGCACAGCAGAGTAAAGGCTGGGAGAACCTTGGAAAAACCTGACCCTACCCATGTTGTCCTATAAAAGAAATGGCTTTTCAGCACACCAAACGGGCTTGGGAATAAAAGGCAAAGCTCCGTGTGCCTGTGTCTCCATGCACAGGCAGCCAACGCTCTCCTCTCCAAGAAGGGAAAGACCTGGAAGTCAGCTGAATTTCTGGAATAGCTGCAGGCCAAAACTACCTGCAAACCAAACATTCTGGAGCTCCATCCCCTCCCATTCAGTGTCACCAGCACAACACACACGTGTCAAAACTGTCTGTGGATCCTATTAAAGACATTTAAAGATCAATTACTACACCACAGCTGACTACAAGCAACAAATCCCCGACCATCTTACAGAATCTGACCCATCAGAGAAGAAGAAACTACACCTACTCTCAGCTGTAGTGCTACATCTGTTTAAGTGTACCCAGGAAGGCTGATTAGCTCACAAACGGAAACGAACAGTCCTCAATCCAACAGAAATTGCTTCAGTATGCAGGAGAAACAACGGAAATGAAGAAAACAGAGCAGGAAACAGCGCGAAGGAAACGCAAACGGACATAATCCATGTAACAGGTCTGTAGAGTTCCCCAGGACGGGAGGAATGTGTCAGAGACGGCCAGCGAGGAGCAGCCGCCGTGGCCCCGGCGGAACCTCGGGGGCACCGACCGCGAGCGGGACAACAGGGACGGGTGAGTGGCACCGGCAGGGCCCGCGGACACCTGCGCGGCAGGACCCCGCGCCGGCTGCGGCCGCCCCGGGGCGGGACGCGCCGCATCTCCC